>WFKH01007768.1:34787423-34810426 GCA_016163765.1 Magallana hongkongensis
TTCTGGCTCATAATGTATGCCACGCTGCAGTATTTACATTCCATTGCGCTTGCGTGGCGATGAAGCGGAAGGAAAACTCAATATTTTCGTGTTGGCCCAACGCTTAATTCTATTTTTCTCTTTTTAATTTGATTTATTTACTTTTGAACACCGTAATTTTTCAAAACTTCATCTTTTCATATGATATATAAAATATGTGGAAATCGTGTCAAAATTCGATATTTGCTAAATCATGGGTTTGTGCGTCACCATGTCCCTTTAACAACGTAACCAGTGTAATGGAGTAGCAGTTCTGAGAATGACTGATTTACATTCAACATATTTTTTGCATATAAAGTGTGTGGAAAGCTACTGCAGTTATAACACTGAAACACACACACAGGGTACTGAAAGGTTTTAAAAATGTCGAGTTTTATTATGACGTCACAAACGTTGAACGCTGTAAAATGCAACGTCACAAGCGAAAATTAAAGTTCACGCTTGTGGCTGTTACAGTGGCTCTTCCATTTATATGAACTTACCCTTAGGATAAAATAGGATTTTTAAGGTATAAATCACATTTGCAGACAAGGTAAGAAGTTAAAAAATGTAAATATAAGCATTAAGGTAGTCCTATACTCAGCACTAAATGGGCTCAATCATTAAAAGCTTAGCTTTAAATGATAGATATAAATTCTAGCAATACAAATATAAAAGAAAATATGTATGTTTACATGCTACATATGGAGAAATAAGTCCGATTTGTCTAATTTGCATACGGCCGCCATCTTGAAATTGAGGCTGTAACTATTTCAAAGTAATGTATAACGAACATTTAAAATTTCTCAAATAACCCGGAAACGATTACGTCGGAACTTTTTGCCATGGTATGAATTTCACCTACACACCGGTAGAAAAAAAATGACGCTATTCGATTAAAAATTGATTTATTTTTTATTGTGCCGTTTGAATATGAAAATTTGAAGCGAGAAATGAACTATTTACATAGTAAAATAGTGAATTAAGTTGATAATTGCAAATTTCGACACAGAAGTTCGAATGTTTTAAATTGATATAAGCGAGTTGCCATGGTGCTCCCTAGTATTTGATATTTCATACTTTAAATTAATGTACATTTTTATTTCTTTCTAATTAAAATGAATGTGCCAATTAGTTTCAAAAATTTTCTTTTTGGGGGTTGATGCTTGTAGGTAAAGGGGCACAAACCTGCAAACCTCTATAATATATATTTGATTTAAACGACATTTCAGGGGCAAACAAAGGGTGTTTTAACTAGCTTTTGTTTTCATAGACAGAACACATGGATGTTTTACTTTTATTATCCTCTTCTGTTTGAAAATTTCCCTCCGACAACTTTCTAATGTCAATACTACGACTTTGGCGCACTTTGAACTATATGCATTGTGACGTCAGGATTTACGTAGTGTGGTTAATGAATATTAATGAGAAAAAATCGGACTTATTTCTCCATATGAGTTTGTTTGTTATCACCTCTCAGACGGGTGTACCCCCTTGCGAAAATTAATGACAATGATGAAATTTGCCAGATGTCCGTTTTTCCTAAAAATAATTATCAATTTTAAAGAAAATAAGTACTGGACATACAAAATAGAGTATAAACATTTATTTAAGCCATATATCATCGATAATTTTGGGCAAATTGTTGTAAGTAAGTAAGCTTTATGGACCCGATGTATAAAAATAGAATACAAAAAATGCGATGCATGTACCGTGTTTGGTCATCTTTTACTATTTTATGGACTCAAACTTAAATTCATAGTGGTTATTCTATAGAATAACATCTTAGAAAAAAGATTTGGCAAAATAAATCATATGTTGACGGATTACTTTTCACGCTATAAGCTCTAAACCAAGTAGACCCTGACGAAAAAATCCGTAAAAATCACATTTTGCTACAGTTTTCTGCGTAGATGTGTCAACAATGTTATATATCATTTAAACATTAATTCATTGACGATTGATTAAATTCGAAATAGATTCTGTCTCTAAATTTAAACCGGTTTTTGTAAAAGAAAAAGAAAAATTCGGGGGGGGGGGGGCATCAAAACAAAGAAGATATAAGCATACCTGAGATAACTTCGTTTTTCATTTTACTTTAACAGAATCGAGTTTCTCAACATTAATCATTTCTATCTCCCATAGAATACATATATTACCGTTCTAATTGCTTATTATTGCCATTGTTTACAACAGCGATGTAGAGCAAAATCAATACCGGGTATCTAAAACGCTATTTAAAAGTCGAACCAATATTGTAAAATCCGTATTATGACGTAGTGCGATACTCGGACTACTCAGTTTAAATCATTATTTTTTGAAAGATATAGTCTCATAACTGCAGCGGTGTGTGCATACAAATTTTCATAACGCGCTAACGCGCGTTACTCAATTTTTATGCATACACCGCAGCAGTTATGAGACTATATCTTTCAAAAAATAATGATACAATGCTTAAATATCACACCCCTCTCCGGCAATCTTCGGATGTTATATCACACCTCTTTCCGTTAATCATCGGCTATTATGACGTAGAGTTCGATATGCGTCGATCAACTCCGATCCCCGAGTATGACGTCAAATATTTAAAAGTCGACGTCAACTTGGTATACAAACAGCTGGCGCAAAAAAATTCAGGGAAGTTTATTAGAGATGGAATATATAGACACGGAGCGATTTGTTAACAATAAGCATTCATCACATGATTTTTTTTTTGTTTCTTTAATTTTTTCTATAAGTATATGATATAAAAATCATAACATGGCAATTTTTATATCGCATCCTATATTAGCCCTCCGTCGATGTAAATCAGCCCTCGAGCCTGACGGCTCTCGGGCTGATATACAGTGACCTCGGGCTAATATAGGATGCGATATAAAAATTGCCATGTAATAATCTATATTTATTGCAATATAATTTGGATTAAGAATATGATATAAGCGTGACTTACAATGTTTTGTAAAAATGTTGACAAACTTAGGCATTTTAAGTGAATGTGAAAATTCATACCCGAATCCACCTAGAAGTAAAATGTCTAAAAAGATGTGTATTGTCTCTATATAATTATGTACTGAAATCTTTTATAATATTTTACATTTACAAGCATACACTTGTAGATTAAAAACATAGGTAATCACAGATTACAAAGCTCACCGAGACGAGACATCACCTTTATGAGGCATCACCATTATGAGACCACCTTTATCATATGATATGAAAATCATAGTTAATGATCTTGGCTATTCATGGAAACTGTTTTGACACAATATCGTATATCATATGTTAAAAAAATTGTATGAAAATCATATGCTCATTTCATACGGTATTATAAGATACAATGTTTATCAATACAATAATATATAATACCATATTGCATCCTATGATACTTACAATATATTATCATATAATACAATATAATACTGTAATAAATAATTATGCAATAAAATATTGTAACATATAATATGACATTGTATCTTGCTATACATTATTGTATATGATCACATAATACAATATCATTATGCAATATATGATACAATATAGTATTACATGTTACAATATCATATCACATAAAACATCACAATATTGTAACATGATATTATATTGTACAATATAGTATGATATTGTATCATATTTGATACATAATATGATATTGTATCATATGATTTGATACAACATTGCATCATATCATATGATAAAATATCATGTGATATAGTAATATATTATATAATACGATATCATATTATACAATATCGTATCATATAATACAATATTATATATTACAATATTATATAATACAATTCATGTGATATAATAATATATTATATAAACAAAATATCATATTATACAATATCATATTATACGATATTATACGATATCGTATCATATAATACAATATTACATATTGCAATATCATATGAAACAATATCATGTGATAAAATATTAAATAAATAATACAATATCATATTATACAATATTGTATCATAATACACAACACTATGCATAACAATTACATGACACAATATCATATCATAATGTACAAAAAATTGATACAATATCATATCGTATCATATAAACAATATGATATAATATTGTATCATATAAAACAATAGTGTATCATATCATATGCATGTAATACTATATCATAGGAATCATGTTATATCATTTAACAACAAACACATCTATCAAGCAGGTTTAAGTGAGGTAGGAGATTTTTTTAGCATCCTTGATAATGGAGATCAGGCTCTGCATCTGAAGCTACCTCTGCGATTCATTTATATTATAGTTAAATCAACTGTGCAAGTTTGAAATAGTACTAATATCTATAAAACATTTGACCTGTTCCAAAAAACTAAACCTCATCCAGCATCCGAAACCTATAGCTCAGATTCAGCATTCAAGCCTGTCAGGTGCATCAGTATCATAAGATACACCATCCATGCAAGTTTTGTGAAGTTAGGACTAGTAATAACTAAAATATAATCATCAAAGGGCACCTGCTCCAAAAACTTTAACCAGCTCTAAAAACCTTAACCTCCTCCAGCATCCGAAACCTATGGCTCAGATTCAGCATCAATGCCTGTCAGGTACATCAGTATCATAAGACGCACCATCCATGCAAGTTTGGTGAAGTTAGGACCAGTAATAACTAAGATATATTTTTTAGCATCCTTGATAATGGAGAACAGGCTCTGCATCTGAAGCTACCTCTGCGATTCATTTATATTAAAGTTAAATCAACTATGCAAGTTTGAAATAGTACTATTATCTATTAAACATGTGACCTGTTCCAAAAAACTAAACCTCATTCAGCATCCGAAACCAATGGCTCAGATTCAGCATCAGGTGCATCAGTATCATAAGATGCACCATCCATGCAAGTTTGGTGAAGTTAGGACCAGTAATAACTAAGATATAATCATCAGAGGGCACCTGCTCCAAAAACTTTAACCAGCTCTAAAAACCTTAACCTCCTTCAGCATCCAAAACCTATGGCTCAGATTCAGCATTCATGCCTGTCATGTGCATCAGTATCATAAGACGCACCATCCATGCAAGTTTGGTGAAGTTAGGACTAGTAATAACTAAGATATAATCATCAGAGGGCACCTGCTCCAAAAACCTTAACCTCCTCCAGCATCCGAAACCTGTGGCTCAGATTCAGCATTCATGCCTGTCAGGTGCATCAGTATCATAAGATGCACCATCCATGCAAGTTTGGTGAAGTTAGGACTAGTAATAACTTAGATATAATCATCAAAGGGCACCTGCTCCAAAAACTTTAACCAGCTCTAAAAACCTTAACCTCCTCCAGCATCCGAAACTCATGACCCAGATTCAGCATCCAAGTCTTTCAAGTCCATAAGTAGGTCCAGATGCATCATCCATGCAAGTTTGGTGAAGATAGGACTAGTAATTACTTAGATACAGGGCCTGCAACAAAAACTTTAACCAGGTCCGGACGCCGACGCCGACGCCGACGCCGGGGGTATAGCATAAGCTCCCCCCGACTTCGTCTCGGTGAGCTAAAAAACATTATGTACCCCGTATATATTTTTTTTAAAAAGATAAATTTTTAATTTAAAAGAAAATGCATTTATCATAGTAGTTTTAGGTCACCTGAGTCACTCAGGTGACCTATTGCTATTGGTCTTCCTACATGTACGTCGTCGGCCGTCGTACATCATGTGTTGTGCGTCGTCCGTTAACAATTTTACCTTTTTAACTTCTTGTTGGCTGCAGACGATACCCCTGGTCAGTCTTCAAATACAGAAGCGAGACTGACGACGCTCCCAGTTTGACAAAGAAACCTGCCATTGAAATTAATTAACTCCACCCCAGGGACATCAAATTTTAGGTAAAAACTGTAAACATTGATTTTTTAAAAATTTCACGACTTTGGGACTTACATTTTTTAACGGACAAAAAGCACCCCCGGTTTTAAAATGAATTCCGGGTCAATTTTCAACCTCGGTCAATATTCTTTGTTACAACAGAAAGAGCCAAGAAATTGAGATTGACCGAACAATTATTATTTTATTTACTTTAAATATTTATACTTTTACATTATATAAAAATATTATACATTTTTACGTCAAAGGTGTCGATTCTGCTGTTGTACGTTGATGAAAGTTCTTAATGTTTATAGAATCATTTATACATTTAGAGTAAGAAGAGTCCATTCAGCTGTAAGTTACTGAACGTCTGTCTAATAGTACTCTAATGAAGATACTATTATAATAGTATCTTTTATCATGACTTACAGAAGTTTACTGTGCACTTACCGGCATTTTGATTTGAAGTTCTCTGCTAAACAGGCAAGCCCGCACCGTGTTGTTTGTACAGCAATTGTTGAACATTTTTATTGATTTTAAAACTTTCTCATGAAAAGCTTTAGCAGTAGGCTCTCCGAGCTTCAGAAAAATGTAATCAGAAAATAACCTGAAAGCCAGTAATTGGTCAGAAATATTAGAGTTATTTATCGATAAAAAAAACACGACAATAAATATAAGAGAATACCTTTCAGAAGGCTGTCGAAATATCAAGATGAACTTGACATAGGGATTCAAATATTTTATCAAATGAGGTGTCAGAATTTTCGGATCCCGGACATTCACATTTTGTGGAATCTGTGGCCATCCTGTAAAGTCCCAGAAGTCCATGGGTGTTCCGTCAACTGAAATGATAAAAGAAAGAGAGTGAGAGAGAGAGAGAGAGAGAGAGAGAGAGAGGGGGGGGGAGAGAGAGAGATTCGACACAAGCATTGTAAAACCAACCTGTTATACTATTATAGCTACTTGAGCGTTTTTCAAGTTTTTCTGAGAGTCCATCAAAGTAATGTAGATAATCAATGAATGATTCCTTATGATGAGTATCAGTCCGAAGTTTGTGTCCTGTGGAAAATTGATGCATGCATTAAACGGTATTAAAACGTCTTGATATTGTTATATTACGTCATATTCTGTTCAGTTGAAGTTTAGTTCTTGTGGAATTATTAGTTCCATTTTTAAGGTTAATCAACATGAAAAAAGAGAATTAAGGACGTACTGCACGGACTAGCGACAGAACTGTTGGCTCATCCGTTTACTCGCTTGATGCAAATATTTCAAGAGAATCAAAGAGAACGGTAAATATAAGTTTTTGTTATGAGGATTATATGTATTGATATTTATCAACGCCCTCTACCTTCCTAGAAAGTATTTAGTTGTTTGATAATGAAGGGCTGGTGATTTAGGTCAACAGTTGCTTACCATACCGCCGCCACGACCACCACGAGGTTTCTTTATCAAGGACTCCACTATTTGGGAGGATCTGTGGGTGGCGAACTATGCGATAATATAAATCTGTTGAACCACACTTGTCTACGCCCAACACATGAAAAAAAGGAAGACAGCGGAGCTTCCTTTTTGTTCCATTATTAGTCTGATGGCAAGCGTCGTAGAAACATGGATTCTTAAACTTTTGTTCAAAGTCTGGAGGCATCTTTAACAAAAAACAAAAGTGTATATCTATGGTTATGGAATATGAACACCTTTTCCCCATTCAAACTGACTCTTTCACACAACGGGCATCTCTCACTCAAGCATTCAATTAACACAATTAAGGAATTATAACACTCTCATACCGGCGACTCTTTAATGGAAGAAATGACACGAATCTTAAAGCGATACACGGGATAAAAACACAAATTGTTTTGTTGTTAAATAAAGTTGTGTAAATTGAGAAAAATGTCGAGTCATATGAAATAACACTTTTCACAAAGTATTGCAGAACAAATTATTCTTATTTAAAAGAAAATAGTATATTTTGCAATTAGGAATTCGGTGCCTTTTCATGAATATTGATTAAGAAAGAGCGAAACCAACCTTATTGCGCATGTCCGCGGGAAATCAGATGGTTGTTATTGTTTGCTAAATTACACATCCGTCACATTTGTGTTTATGTTTTGTTTTGAACATATTTTATTGTCTGGAGATCAATATTTTATTGATAAACAATTGTGTTTATACTTGACAATTATTGATTTGAAATATAATCGTGTATTATATAAGTGTAATACGTTTTTCATTCATTATACCTTTACTTTTGCCTGTTTAAATAGAATAACACTCGCACAAACTAAAAATTGCCCTTAATTAAGGGTCCTCCACACACATGGGGAAAGTTCTGCATACAAGTCCATTCTTCTAAATTACTTAAAGATATGGACTTTTAGCATGTGTTCGACTTGAAAATGACCAAAAAATTTTTCAAATTTTGGGGGGAAAAATCAACTTTTTAAATTTTACCGCTGTTCTTGAAAATAAAAGTCCCTGCTGTATTCGAACTCGGGACCTGCTGGTTGGTAGATCGAAGCAACACCCATTGCGCCACAGAGATAGACAACAAATTTTGGCGATATAAACTATTTCACAATGCGCTAAAATCGCCATGTTGTGACCTACTGTCATAAAAAGTAGAAGTCACGGGGTGTCGAGGATCCTTAAGGTGGTATGGGACACCTCCATATTGTGACGTATTTCATATCGAAATAAACAATAAAATCAAGTATAATTTTATTATTCTTTTCTTTCCCGAATTTGTTACCAAACAACGTAGCGCAATTGGTAAGAGCGATAACTACGAATCCTTAAGTCATGAGTTCGAATCCCGCTGGAGCTTTTATAATTTTTACCTTTCCAAAATTTTTTTAAACATAATTTTTGGTCAAATATTGTAAAATTTGAAAATTCTAAAACGGTGAAAGTATTTTGATTATTGCGTTGTTTTATCCACATTTTAAATATCGAAAGGTGTCCCATACCACCTTAAGGAAAAACCATACGTCATTGTTCCAGGAAAGTAAATTCATGTATGTCCCTAATTGCTCACACACAATATAGCAATAATGAAAGTGTTGACTCTCCACCTATTTTTGTATATCTGTCTAAAATTAGCAGTCGATGTCACGTGATTGATTGATATTCAAAAGGAGACATTACTTTCATGAAATGAAATAAATATTTTTATCAATTAAAATTATGTATCTTCGTAACGCGGTTGAATTCAGCATTGTAATTAACAGCATAAAGGTAACTTTCATAAGTAAACAAATATAAATAAATGCGTTTTCATTGTCATTCATAATTGACGCCAATTTTAGCGTGTACAGCTTAAAGAAAAAGAAACAGCACCTATTACTCTTTAGGTTTCTTCACGACCCTCGTAGGATTTGGAAAAAAAATTGTTTTCCTTAAAACAAAGAATTAGAATTAGAGAACAAATATGTGTAACCAGATAGCCATGCTATAACCTTGAATTGTGAGTATTACAAATTGGTCGTTATGATACTTATGTATACCTTGATATATTGCGCAATTAATTGTTGTAATGATGACTAACAGAATGAACTTTGTGACTTTTGTAGCACTGCGCAGTATTCCGAAATGATGTTATGCAACCAGGTGCAGGAGGCGGGCATAATAATATCCCAAATTGAGAGTTTATAAACAAGTTGTCATATTTGGCGATCATGTGTCTGCATCGATAGCTCTGGTACTCTATACTGAGTCATGTATTGCATGTTTTATATAACCTTTGTAACCTTTAAGTTAAAAACCATGTACTCATGTATACTTCTATATATGACCTTTTAATATTGTACGTAAACGATGCATCATACTCAGGCGGGAGACTCAAAACCTGCATCCCAATACTCTTAGTCCTAAATGAGGTTATGTAATCAGGTACGGAATTCGGGCACAGTAAAATCCAAATTGAAAATAAATAAAAAGTTATCAACAAATTGTCATATTTGGCGACCATGTGTCTGCAACGATAGCCTTAATACTGCAAGCTAGTCATGTAATGCTTGTTCTATCTATTTAACCTTTGTAACCTTTAAGCCATGTATGAATGAATGTCTATAACTATGACCTTTTAATATTGTACGTAAGCGATGCATCATACTCATGTGGGAGACTCGGAGACTCAAAACCTGCATCCCAACACTAATTGATTGACAGTTTTGTTGCTGTATTTGGAAACAAAACATAACTCTAGAAATTTAAACACTAAATGTTCACTCATGATCATCGTAGATGGGTCGAACTAGTCGGAACTGTCGATCTATGTAAAATGTTATATAATCCCCTGTAAAATGATGTTAATTGTTAAGGGAGATCTTTAATTTTTGGGCTTATAATTTTGATTTTGGATTTTGATTTGATTTTGTAACTTTGACAAACCTAAACGATCACGCTTTTTAATAAACTGCTTGTGAAACTACTATTGGACTTAGTGGTTCCAAAGTGTGAACCTCAAGGTGATTAAGAAGACGGACGTCTTTCATATGTCATGTTGGAAATTGAGATTTTTAATTAAATTTACAATGTGACATATGTTACAAACTCCTCTCTTCAAAATAATTTTAATATATTGTCAGGGCTTAATACAATATGATGCATTTTCATGCAACAAGTTTTTTTTTTACTTTTTGTATATGAATAAAAATAAAAATAGAAATGTGACATATGTAACAAATTCTTCTTTTCAAAATAATTTAAATATAATGTCAGGGCTTCATACAATATGATGCATTTTCATGCAACAAGTTTTTTTACCTTTTGTATATGAATAAAAAATATGAACATTTAATTTGCAATTGACATTTGAAAAAAGTAGCAATGAGGCTAGCTTAAAGCTTTCCGTACTTTCAGTACTTTGATTATTATTTATAGCGAATGCCAAACTCGTAATACAAAATCATATCTCGAAATCGATGCGAATACCCTTTTATGTAAAGTTTTTTTGTCAACAAACTTTGTATATAACACTGTGCCGGATAATTATGCCAGTGCCAAGGTGGCATTTTTGCACTCGCTTATTATGCAGTTTCGTAAAAATCCATATATACCAACTGATAGACCATTGTCTAGAGAGTATATAACCAATTTTGTTTTTAGTGTGACTCACCTGGAAGGTGAGATATATACCTTTAAAAATTATTATCCCATAGAAAAATAATTTTCCTACAGGAAATATTCAAAATCCTATAGGATTTTCTTAAAATCCTATAGGAAAAATATTCTATATAGGAGAAAAGTATTTCCTGTAGGAATTTGATTCAAACAGGTAGTTTTCCTATAGGATATTAAGATTTCATACCGGATTTTAAAAATGGGAGTTTTGTTGAAATCCTTTCATAATTTAAATTCCTATTGGAAGTTCCTTTATTCCCGGTAGGGAATTTCAAATATCCCATAGGAAAATTATTTTTCCTATGGGAAAAATTAATTTCCTGTAGAAATTTATGTTTTAAAGGTAAATATCTCACCTGACAGGTGAGATACCTTAACAACAAAGGTGGTTACAAACTCTTTAAGCAATGTTTTATCATATGGCATATTTGAAATTTTGATACATGCAGCTTAGACGGGTGCAAAAATGCCACATTGGCACTGGCATAATAATCTTAATTTACACATGCTAAGTAAAACACTGTTTTACAGCATATACAAAATCGGACCGAACAGCTTTACACTCTGCTGATTAAAAGTCCAGAATTTGTGATTTATACATTTTTTGTGTGTGCTTGAAACGTCTCCATTCCTAAAAATATTGATGTACACTCATAATGCAAATCATTTGCGTGATTAGGAAGATATGATATGCCTTCTCTAGTTATATGTCAGACGAAAAAAAGGGATCGAGGTTAATTTATTGCTAGCGCTCTCAAGCGCTAGCAACTACGTTAGTCTTTTTTACTGAAATACGGATGCTCGACTTCAAGGTAGGGCATTCTGGGAATACTACTGTAGATAAACTATACCATGTCAATTTCGTTTTATCATCTACATATGATCTGAAATTTTGTATTTTGTTGTAGATGTCAAAAAGTAAGAGTATCTTAGGTCTTAAATGCCAAGTTATTTCTTAAATAATAACAAAAGCTAGCTTTTCTTAACTACCTTCAAGCTCGGAAAACAACATTGGGTATGTTTTGCAAGCTTGCCGGAAAGGCCCGAGAAGATACGATTGCTCCAAAACAGTTCCATTGGTTCTACTGATCTCTTATTTTTTTAACCTCAAAATTGAAAGTATTTACAGTAAATACAGAATGATTAAAGCACAGTTAATGAGTTATACCATTGCCGATGTGAAGCCCACTCTAGATTCACCATTTTGAATTGAGAACCCCACCCCACCCAAAACACTGTGCCTTCCTATTAATAATTAATCGATTCAGAAAATTAAACCAATGGTTTAGACATCTACTTGTGTTTTATGATGGCTACAGCGCTAGCTTACCAATCTTTTTAAACGAAAAGCTTTTCGATTACATGTTATTCATATTTGAAAACAAGAATAAGAACAAACTATGATACCCGCTGACTTTTTATCTTTTTGAAAATAGTGAAAACGTAATTACTCCCAAATGTCTGTGGTTTGAACAATGATATATACATGTACATAAAAATTATATTAATATCTAATGTAATGTATTGTATAGTGGTACACTGTATTAAATAATAAGTGGTGAATGGTTTTTTAACCGTTTAAAAATTCATGGTTCATTAAAAAGAATATATGGCGTTCTTGGCTAAATAAAATTTTCATATTACTTGCTTCCGTAGAAATCCCACAAACGAAAAGCATGTGAAGCGTCGTTAAGCGATTTCAAGTTTGTTCTACAGCATGAGCAACACTGAAAATTGTCAATACCCTGACATGTAAATTGTTTTATCATGTTATATTGTCATTGTACCTCTCCGCCTAAGTAACTAATATAAGAGTAAGATTAAGCAATCTGTATATCGTGTAAATATTTCATTTCCGTTAAAAAAAATACATTTTATATTCTTTATAAATAATATCCATCAAAATAGTTATGAAAATGAAATACATACTAGGGCAAAGAGGTCTTCCACTGTGCTGCTGTCCGAATCGACCTGCCCCTGCAGAACGGCAGAACACCACTCAGCCTCGGTCTGTCTCGGCCGTGGCACTCCGGTCCGTGTGAACTGGTCCGAATTTTCAAACTGGATCAAGTTAAAGCCAGTTAATAGACTGGTAAAAATGGCGAGCATTGTCAGATTGCTCAGATAAAACAGCATCCGTTGGTGAACGCTTGGAATCATTCCAATGGGATAAACTCCTTCCGAAACTGAAGTGTTGCACGAACCTCGGACAGGTCAAAGAATGTGAAATCTACCATTTATGGCGCTATGATAAATAGGAATATTGATCATTCACATTTCACAAATGTATATAATATTAACTAAATTAGACTTAAAAAAATGTTTGCGTAAGCTTACAACCTGCTCTGCATCGGACTACGAGTAATAACGGTCTGTCTTTGACATAAGCGTCGCGGTGTTATTCCAGACGGTGTAACGAAGAATATTGATTATTGGTGTTGTAGCATAGACTCCTCCCCCGCACATAGTTTTTCTCACCTGAAAAACGGACCCGGTGTAGGTTTTCCTCCATATGGGAAAATGCACCCCAGCATATTTTCCCCCCTTAAAATCAAATCCAGTATAGAGTTTACCCCAGGCGGAAAAATCGCCCTGGTATAGATTTTCCCCTGTTTCCGGATTGCATCGAAATTTGACATGTTTACTGTCAGTGTTTTCAAGAATAACTAAAATCTGGGCTGATTAAAAATTGCACGTTTTGCTTTCACTGGCAAAGATATAAAACGCCAATGCGCCATAATATGTACATTTGCAGAGATGAAATCACAAGACGTAACATCTCTCAAAGAAATAAAACCATTTTTTCTCTCGAAATTCTATACCTATAATTTATGGTATGGGGCACCTGTCGATATTGTCGATGTAGATAAAAGCACATTGTAATCAAAATACTTTCACCGTTTTAGAATTTTCAAATTTTACAATATTTCACCAAAACAATATGTTTTAAAGATTTTGAAAAGGTAAAAACTATAAAAGCCCCAGCAGGACTTGAACTCATGACTTACAATTTCGTAGTTAACGCTCTAACCCGTTATGCTACGCTGTTAGGTAACAATCCTGGGAAAAAATGTTAATAAAATTATACTTGATAATATTGTTTATTTCGATAGGAAGTACGTCACAATATGGAGGATGGAGGTGTCCCATTTAAGCATTGAATGCCGTCGGTCCTATAACACACCAAGGCTGTGCAGACAAATTGAATACCGCGCGTTAGCGCTGTATGATAATTTGTCTGCACAGCCTTGGTGTGTTATAGGACCGACGAAATCCAAAAATAAGCATTCAATGCTTATATTTATCTTCATATTGGTGTTTATTTGTGTGAAGTATGTGTGTATCGTCGATTTATAGCATTTATATACGCTCTTAGTCAGGGATATGAAACAAACATGGAACAGCCATATTAACATGTTATTTAGTTCGCTCCCGCGACTAAAATATAGTGCCAGAAACTTTGTAGAGAAAAATCTTTTTTTATTAACGAATATATATGATTTAACGATTATTTTTCATAAGTACATATCAAATTGGTTATGTAAGTTTGAACGTTTCATTTAATCTTACAATAATAAATATACTCAAAACGCGTGATGACGTTTATATTTGTGCTAATGGCGCATGAATAGGCTAAGTGTATTCACAGGAAATTGAACGTCGCAGATTTCCAAAGCAAACATAAGGGGAAATTTACACTGAATGTAAATATACCACCTTAAAAATCTAAATATTAAATAAGAATTGTTGACGTCTGAGACATAAAATTCTAATACTAGAACCAGACACGGATATATAGTTTGAAAATGCGAAGGGAATAAAGCGTACTTCATTTAGCCGGGTTTTTTTTTTTTATACTAGTATAGTTTTTCTTAGGGATTGGGTTCGGGGTAATTCTTCCCGGGGGATTCTATACCAGCCCCATCTTTCCGGGGGGAAAGTCTAACCCGGGCCCGTTTTTCCGGTGGGAAAGTTTATGCAGGGGAAAAGTTTATGCTACAACTCCGGGTTGAAAATTGACCCGGAGTTCATTTTTGAACGTTGAATATTGATCCGGGTGTACTTTTCAACTTTGAAAATTGAGACAAAAAGTCGTGAAATGTATACCCGAGGTCATTTTCAACGGCTTGATTTTTTCCCCTAATCTCTTACGACCTCAACACTTTGAAAATAGAACCAGTTGAAATTATGAATGAATTATTAATTATTAATTAATTGATCCAACTAGAGAGTTTTAAACCGTCTTTGAACTGGAATTTGCTCTACGCAATATAAATTTGAATTAATGTATCTTCTTAAAAATTTCAGTTTCAAAATTGTTATCCTTTTATACTGTCCAAGTTGTTGCTGATATTTTTACGTCGATTCGTCTAATTACAATCATTCATAATTAAGACTAAAACTCGATATCCTTTTATTATCGCCAAAATCTCACCAGTTAAGAGGGCTCGATGGTCGTTGCCATATTTAGACTGTATTCATCGCCTTTAAAAGAAGAGCTCCATATAAAAATATAGGAAAATACTCATATTTAAAAGATAAAATATATGGATTTTTTCTTTTCTAAATTATAGTTTTTAGCTTAACAATTCATATCTTAAAATTTTACGAAGATCCGATGGTTAATTTCTTGACCATCCAGTCTCCTTAAGATTAAAATTAAGCGATCAGAAATAACATTCGCTGATAATACAACTTACAAATAATGCATTCGCATAAATGAAAATTAATGGCATATCAGTATAGTCACATCGAACACGCTTACCGATATGGATGTCACGTGACACGCGTAGTATTATGAAAGGTTAAACGAGTTCAGACAAGGTAAACACCATTAGTTTATAATGTGGAAGGCAAATTGGACTTTTGCATTTTTTAAAAGTTACATATGAGCGTATTGATATACATTTTTCTTCTTTCACATATATAAATTTCGTCAAAATACATTGACCATTTAAGAGAAAAATGTACCTAACTGCGCTCGTGTATTTTAAAGACTTTCAACTGTGGGGCGGAGCTAAAAGTCTACGGGGATTGAACAGGTCGAAACCACTAGATTTTGTGACGTCGGCATAAATTTGCATACTAAATTAGCAATCTCTTTACCTTCATCAACAGACCAAACAGATGAATGAGTTGCAAGGTATTGTGGACTACTACAAGTTTTAGTGTTTTCAAAGCGTATTGAAAATATATACCATATTGAATTGTCCTTTGGAAACTTTTTTTCAATTATTTTTTAGAATTTATGAAATAAATATGGAAAATTATGTCTGATCTTTCATTTCTATGCTCACATTTTATAAAAAAAATATTTTCTATGAGGCCTTATATCAACCTATTTAAATTCCCCATTGTCATTAGAAGCAGTGAGTACGTTTTTCACGTGATACCTAAGGTTTGGGACAACATTAGTAGAATTCGCATTGAAGTTTCTTCAGGAACACTCATCAGAATGCTTAGCGTACAAAATACTACATGCTACATAACTTATACTTCTGTATTTGTATATTTATGCATTTCTATTATCGTAGATATTTACGTATGTTAAAAATGTACAATTACCTGTATTTATTTCTGGTGTGCAATGATTAAGTCACCAATAAACAATTATGCAGTTTATTCTTATCAAACTCTGTTTGAACTTGTATGCGTATGTTTGCCAGTCTTTTGATACTGATTGATTTTTGAAGCAGCAATTGATAAACTAAAACGACAGTATTTTTCAGTGTGAGCATGAAACAAAGTCAGTGTTACGTAATCTTTCCTTTTTTTACCTTCTTACGTAAAAATCGAGTTGTACAATTTTTTCGGCAAGCAATCAAATATTGTGTATAAAATAGACAAAAACCACGTGTGGAAACGTAAACACGTAGTAGACCGGCTTGCTTTGCGACTCATTTACTTGATTGGAGAATCTTCTGCAATGATCGCTACTTTCATAGCCTGCATAAATCACCAAAGAAATCATTTTTTTGTTTATATTTACATCTTTCTCTTAACAAATTAATGAATTGGTCGTAAAGAGTAAGTAAAATTAACAAATTATTGTTAAATTAAGCCTTAGTCACAACTGGTCGTACGTGCTTCTACGGGTGGTCTACGGGCGGATTTTAATAAAAATCTTGCGAGACACGCAAGTGCATCTTATGATTTTGGAAGGACGTACGCTTCCCGTAAGCACGCACGGTGGCTGTTGGACATGCACAACAATCACCACGGTTTCCTTGCGAGATCTGAAAACGTACGTTGCACTTGCGCTTCACTCAAGGAACCCGTATAATAACCGTACAATTTGACTTGCACGAATGACGTAAGGGATCTCACTTGTCCCTTGCGTTACACGTACGTTACCTGCAAGTCGCCTGTGCCCACTATCAACATATAAATTAAACGTAAGGTACACGTACGTCATACTTACGTCATCCGTATACACCAACTGCTCGCGGTGCGTGCGAATCGCCCATAAACAAGATAGATATAAAAATGTTCATTAAAAATATCATCATTAAGGATAAGAGAATCGGCAGTTTTATCATTCATTAAAATCCAATCAAAGCTTAATTTAATCCCCCTCTAAAAACAAAAGCCAAACAAACAAATACGTTCTTTTTGAGAAAACTGAAAAAGGTGGAAGGTCTAAGAAGAAAAACAGGACAAGAATGAACTAGATATTGAAGTAGATTGTAGAGAAAAGGCAAAATATTTCCCAATCACTTCCATTTGCAAGCGTGCTAAGAAAGAATCATATACATTTTCGGAGTACGGAGAAGACAAATGATATTAACGTACAGAACGATATTTTTAACTAGAACCATCTTCACAAAACTCCAACACATCCTACTTGAGGAAGTTCTTGAAGGACTTGGCGCAAAAACTGGGCACACAGTTTTTAATGAAACTCTCAGATAACTATAATGCTAGTAATTTTCGTAAGCATGATAATTATGTTTGTTAACAGATACTTTCTCCATTTTAAAAATATTGAATATCATCTCTTATGACCATTTAAACTTTTTCAGAATTGTTTTCATAATGATATTAAAATCCGAATACCAGAAGATAATTTGTAGGCTTTGATTTTTAAAATGATTGAAGTGTAAATGGTGTCACTCTTTTAATATTAACATTTGTAAAAGCAAAGTAACTGTAATTCGTTGTGGATTTTTACTTTCAATTAACAGTTTCGTCAAAGTTTTTTTCGAAGATATTGTAAAGTTCGAGAAATAATTAACAAGAATGCAACAGCATTCAAAGATATAACATTGGCCAGGAAAATTATCATTTGATAATTAATTCGCTGAAATTAGATTTTTGCGCAGACATTCTTCTAGATTTTTAGAGAAATTTTTAATATTTGTGGTATCAGATACAAAAGATAAATTATGTTTTCAAAACATTCTTTATTTGTGTCGTCTAGGTTAGCTAGACTATTCATCATAGCAGCAATTACAGAACTAGATGCTGTCGTTAGACAGTAATACCAAGTGTTTGCCCCTAAATAGCACTGTTTTGTACCAGTTTTAGTAAAAACGAAGGATACATGCAATTTCCGGTAATTTTTAAAAATTATGATTTCATAAATTGAGATCCCATCCCATAATACACGAGCGGCCCTTTATGTACAATTTGGGGTTAAACTTTTTGCATGTAAATTTTAAGTTAATCAAAAATCTTAACATTTCATGTCATAGAAAGTATGGTCTATAAATTATTACAAACAAAATTAAATTATGCCCCTCCCCTCGGCGGTTGCCGGCTTTAAATTTGCTTCTGTGTGCCAACATCATCGTGTGCACGGATTTAGAGAAGGGGTGGGAGTGAGGGGTCTAGACCCTCCTCCCCCCTTGAAAATTCATTTATATTACAGTAATAGTAAAATTACCAAAAATACACCTCGGACCCCAATCCCCCTCCCCCCTCCAACCCCCTCCTCCATTGTTGAAGAAAAGTTGCTCAAAATAATGTTTTTAACAATATGATACCTAAAAAAAATTTGTTGGTGGCCCCGGTAAGGAGTTGAAGGGTCGGCCCCTAAAACATAGTTGTTCAGATATCTCTAGAACGGTTAACAATTTGTGAACACTTGTTGAACAAAATATGTTTATATTTGCGAGACCTCTCATTTGATATCAAGAAAAAGGGGCTGGCCCCTCAAATTAGGGGCCGGAAGGGCTACATAGTCATTTTATAATAACTTTTTTTGAGCGATAATTTTTTTTAAATCATGAAAGCAAAAATAAGAGCTTATTAAGCTTAATTTAAATCTGAAATCCGTTTTAAAATCGGACGATGCATTACAGAGATATAGGGGTTTCAAAATTGATTTTTCTGGATATTTTGATTCCACATTCTTGGTTAAGAAAATAGTGTTATGTTCAAAGTTAAATTAACTTGTATCTAAAATAATTCGATGATTGTTAAATCGTACTTAACCACACTCGGATTTGTATTTGCAAAGCTGTTCTTGAAAATGATAAGGTTTTTGTTATTTCGTACTTAGAATCATTCGGATTTTGTTAACTCGTTCCAAGAATAGTTCGATTTTTTCCTTTTTTGTTTTTAGTTACTTATGTTTATTGGTTTAAGAACTCTGCTTCTAAGAGGAACTTCTAGCTTTACCTTCGACATTAACGGAAGACTCACTCGTTGCTTTGCAACGAGCTTTGCTCAGGTATTATTATTCATTTTTTCCTTACACATTTTGTGCAGGCGATTTCTCAGAGATGGCTCGTTTGATTTTCTTCAAATTTTAAGGGCTAATGCCTCGTACTCTGAATTATATGCCGCCGGGACAGTTATTGAAATCTTACTTCCGGTCGGAAGTTATCGTCGTTAAACGATTTTTAAAAGTCAATTTTGTCTGCGACGTTTCTCAAAAACGAGAAAAGGTAGAGGGCTGAAATTTTTAGAGATGATAGATCTCTCGTTTTTCTGGTGTACCTCGGTCAAGAGAATGCCCGCCGTCACTTCCGGTCGTCACCGGAAGCAGATTTAAAAAATAAAAATTTTAAATTTTTTTGTTTTTTAATTTTTTTCTGTAGAGTTGATAGTGACCTTTTCACTAATTCAGAATATGTAATTTGTTTTAAAATCAATCAACGCATTCTCGAGATATTAAGCATCAAAATCCTGAAGCGAAAGCCCGAGTAGCTCAGTCGTTAGAGTCGTGGACATTAGCCCAGGCGACCCGGGTTCAAACCCCGAGTGCCGAAAAATTTTTCACTCATTTTTTTCTTAGTTTTAATTTTAAATGATGGGTTTTATCTAATCTATTCAAAAATCGGACGGAAGACCCACTCGTTGCTCGCAACGAGATCTCATCTAGTATATTATTATTTTTCCTCTGACATTTTTCGAGCGCTATAACTCAAAAACTATTTGGGCGATTTTAACCAAATTTACAGGACTGATAGAGCATTAAACGTGCTTGCTATTTTTAAATTTTGAGCTGATGACGTCACTTCCGATTTTAGGATTTTGCGAATTTTTAAGGACCATTTTGTCCACGTAACTCCTCCCAAAGTAATGGTAATAAAAACGTGAAACTTTCAGGAATATGTAGATGGATGTCTATAGATGATACTCTGTATTTGACATTGTGGAAAATGCGCAAGGCGCCGAAGCTCGCCCGAGGTCGAAAATTAGCACCAAAATTTCTGGCAAAATTTTAACACGTTTTGTAAAATATCTTTTTATCTGTTAATAATTTGTTAAAACATTTATTGCAAAAGTTGTTTAGATTTACTTTAGCTTATTTTATATTAAAAAAATAGGGGCTGGTCCCTCAAATTAGGGGCCAAGAGGGATCTAAAGTTTTTTTGCAATAACTCTTTACTGAACAATAATTTGCAATTAATTATAGAAGCGAAAGTGTTCAATGTACAGCTGTTTACCTATACATTACCATACCTAAGTCATATGTTACGTAATTAGGGGTTTCAAGGGGCCAGAAGTCAAAAACTTTGATCATTTTTATCTGAAAAAGGAGAACTATTTTGAAAAGCATTGTAGAACAAAAAATGCTTAGAATAATGTTCTCAACAATATACTTCCTAATTTTTTTTGTTAGTGGCCCCAGTAAGGAGTTTAAGGGTCGGCCCCTAAAACACATCTGTTCAGATATCTTTAGAACGGTCAACAATTCCTGAACACCTGTTGAACAAAATATGTTTATATTTACAAGACCTATTATTTCATATCAAGAAAAAAGGACTGGCCCCTCAAATAAGGGGCCAAGAGGGCTCTAAAGTCTTTTTATAATAACTATTTACTAAAAAATAATTTGTTATCATTTATAGAAGCAAAAATGTACATTGTACAGCTGTTTATCTATACAGTACCTTACCTAAGTCATATGTTACGTAATTAGGGGTTTTAAGGGACCAGAAGTCCAATACTCTGATCATTAATATCTAGAAAAGGAGAAATATTTTGAAAAGCATTGTAGAAGAAAAGTTGCTCAAAATAATGTTCTCAACAATAAGATACCTTGATTTCTTTTGTTGGTGGCCCTGGTAAGGAGTTAAAGGGTCGGCCCCTAAAACACAGTTCAGATATCTTTAGAACGGTCAACAATTCGTGAACACTTGTTGAACAAAATATGTTTATATTTGCGAGACCCTTGCGAGACCCTTTGATTGATATCAAGAAAAAGGGGCTGACCCCTCAAATCAGGGGCCAGGAAGGCTACAAAGTCTTCTTATAATAATAATAATACTTTTTTGAGCGATAATTCGTTATTAATCATAAAAGAAGAAATAAGGGCTTATTAAGCTTAATTCAAAACTGAAATCCCTTTTTAAATCGGACGATGCATTACAGAGATATTGGGATTTAAAAATTGATTTTTCCGGAAATTTTGATTCCACATTCTTTGTTAAGGAAATAGTGTTATGTTCAAAGTTAAATTAACTCGTACCTTAAATACTTCGATAATTAATAAATCGTACTTAAACACATTCAGATTTGTTTTTGCTAAGTCGTTCTTGAAATTGATACGGTTTTTGTTAATTCGAACTAAGAATCATTCGGAATTTGTTAACTCGTTCCAAGAATAGTTCGATTTTTTTTCTTTTTGTTTTAGTTACTTATGTTTATTGGTTTAAGAACTCTGCTTCTTAGAGGAACTTCTAGCTTTACTTTCGACAATAACGGAAGACCCACTCGTTGCTTTGCAACGAGCTTTGCTCTAGTTTTATACTATTTTCCTCTGACATTTTTCGAGCGCTATAACTCAAAAACTGTTTGGTCGATTTTCACCAAATTTACAGGACTGATAGAACATTAAATGTACTTGCGATTATGAAATTTCAAACTAATGACGTCACTTCCGGTTTGAGATTTTTAAGATTTTGTGAATTTTTAAGGACCATTTTGTCCACGTAACTACTCCGAAACTAATGGTAATAAAAACATTAAACTTTTAGGAGTATGTAGATGGATGTCTGTAGATGATCCTCTGTATTTGACATTGTGGAAAATGCGCAAGGTGCCGAAGCTCGCCCGAGGTCGAAAATTAGCACAAAAATTTTTGGCAAAATTTCAACACGTTTTGTAAAATATCTTTTAACATGTAAATAATTTGTTAAAACATGTACTGCAAAAGTTGGTTAGATTTACACGAGCTTTTTTTTCTATCAATAAAAAGGGGCTGGCCCCTTTGATTAGGGGCCAGGAGAGCTCTAAAGTCTTTTTATTATAACTCTTCACTGAGAAATAATTTGCTATTAATTATAGAAGCGAAAATTTTTATTGTACAGCTGTTTATGTATACATTACCTACTTTAATCATATGTTACGTAATTAGGGGTTTCAAGGGGCCAGAAGTCTAAAACTTCGATCATTACTATCTAGAAAAGGAGAAATATTTGGAAAGCAATGTAGAACAAAAGTTGCTTAGGATAATGTTCTTAACAATATGCTACCTTTAAACTTTTGGTTCATGGCACCAGTAAGGAGTTTAAGGGTCGGCCCCTAAAATACATTTGTTCAGATATCTTAAAAACGGTCAACAATTCCTGAATACTT
>WFKH01007768.1:34810436-34822114 GCA_016163765.1 Magallana hongkongensis
TAAGGAGTTAAAGGGTCGGCCCCTAATACACATTTGTTCAGATATCTATAGAACGATTAACAATTCCTGAACACTTGTTGAATAAAATATGTTTATATTTACAAGACTTCTTATTTGATATCGAGAAAAAGGGGCTGGCCCCTTGAATTAAGGGGGCTCTAAATTCTTTTTATTATAACTCTTTACTGAGCAAAAATTTGTTATCAATTACAGAAGCAAAAATGTTCTTCTCATCGTTATTGACCTGAAAAATATCATGACGAGTTCAAATCTGAAATCTGTTTAAAATTTAGGCAATGCATTGCAAAGATTTCGAGGTTTTTAAATTGATTTTTCCGAAAAATTTTATTCCGCGTTCTTGGTTTAAAAAATAGTATAAAGTTAAAAGTTGAATTAACTCGTACAAAAAATTATTCAATAATTGTTAAGTCGTTCTTGAACATATTTGGATTTTTATTTGTTGAGTCGTTCTTGGAATTGTTTAGATGTTTGTTAATTAGTGCTTAGAATCATTCGAATTTTGTTAAGTCGTACCAAGAAGCGTTTGATTTTTTATTTGTTTCAGTATCACGTGTTATTGATTTTCGAAATTTGCATCTTACAGGAACTTCCAACTTTACTATCGACTTTAACGGAAGACCCACTCGTTGCTTTGCAACAAACTTTGCTCTAGTTTTCTTTAGGATTTTTGTGCAGAAGATTTCTCGGAGATGGGTCGTCCGATTTTCGTCAAAATTTTATCATCGATCTCTTATTATCTGAAGTTTATACCTCGTTTTCGATTTTGTAAAAATCACTTCCGATTTGGACTTATCCGGAATTTTGTCATTTTTACTGAATTCTTGTCTACGCATCTCATCAAAAACGAGCAAAGATAGAAAGCTGAAATTTTTAGGAATGATAGAGTACATGAATATCTAGCATCAAGAGGAAAATTATTGTCCGGAAACTCAGAGTACGGAAGCTAGCTGGGGTTAAAATATATGACAAATTTTCGATGAATTTTCTTTGTCCACGCATCTCCTCAAAAACGAATAAAGATAGAAAGCTGAAATTTTTAGGAATGATAGAGGATATGAAAATCTAGCCTCATGAGGAAAATCGTTGTCCGGAAATTCCGAATACGGAAGCTAGCTGGGGTCAAAATATAGGTCACACATTTTTGTCCACGCATCTCCTTAAAAGTGAGTAAAGATAGAAAGCTGAAATTTTCAGGATTGATAGAGGAGGAAAATCATATAGTCTGGAATTCTGAGTAGGGAACCTAGCTGGGGTCAAAATATAGGTCACACATTTTCGATGCATTTTCTTTGTCCACGCATCTCCGTAAAAGCAAGTAAAGATATAGTATGGCTTCATGTGGAAAATCAGTCTGGAAATTCCGAGTAGGGAAGCTAAATTTTTAAACTCATATCAGTTGTGTTAAAATGACCCGAGACCGATTTTAAAACATTATATTGAAGTTGTGTTTGCAATTCTGTGTGTGATGATATCGTCTTCAAATTGATTGGATAAATTTAATTTAATTTTTTTTCAAAAATTTTAAACTCATTTCAATCGTATTTAAATGACCTTAGACCAATTTTAAAGACATGATATCTAACTTGTGTTTGCAATTTTCCCTCTGATGACATCTTACTCGAATTGATTGGAAGAAATTTAAATTTTTCAAAATTTTTAAACTCATTTAAATCGTGTTAAAATGACCTCAGACTAATTTTAAAACATGATATCTAAGTTGTACTTACAATTCTTCTGCATCTGAAGACTTCTTACTTGAATTGATTGGATGAAATTAAAATTTTTCAAAATTTTTAAACTCATTTAAATCGTGTTAAAACTACCTTAGATCGATTTTAGAAAATGCTATCTAAGTTGCGCTTGCAATTCTGCGTTTGATGACATCTTTCACGAATTGATTGGATGAATTTAAATTTTTAAAAAAATTTAAACTCATTTAAACCGTGTTAAAATGACCTTAGATCGATTTTAAAACTTAATATCTAAGTTGCGCTTGCAATTCTGCGTCTGATGACATCTTACTCGAATTGATTGGATGAAATTTATTTTTTATTTTTTTAAATTTTAAACTTATTTTAATCGTGGTTCAATGACCCCAGACTAATTTTAAAATATAATATCTAAGTTGCGCTTGTAATTCTGCGTCTGATGACATCTTTCCCGAATTGATTGGATGAAATTTAATTTTTTTTTAAAATATTAAAACTCATTTAAATCGTGTTAAAATGACCTAAGATCGATTTAAGAACATGGTATTTTTCATTGGGATCTCACCAATGTTGTTATAATATTACTTTGTTAGGGTATTGCGTAATGTGATTGTAAAAACGCTTTACTTGTTAACATGTACCTGTTTTCATTTGGCAAGTTAACGGAAAGTCATTGTGTGTACAACTGACATAAATTCACCACATTAAGTGTATTATTGTATTCGGGATGCTTTAATTATTAGAAAAAAGTTTCATAACAGTATGCATGCTTTTCTTAAGGTGGTATGGGACACTTTCATGTTGTGACGTACTATTTATCGAAATAAACAATAAAGTCAAGTATAATTTTATAAATGGTTTCTTTCCCAAAGTTGCCATCTCACAGCGTAGCGCAGTGGGTTAGAGGGTTCGCCACGAATCTGTCAGTCATGAGTTCGAATCCCGCTGGGGATTTTAAAATTTTTACCTTTCCAAACAAATTTTAAAGGTATTTTTTGGTTAAATATTGCAAAATTTGAAAATTCTAAACCGGTGAAAGTATTTTAATTAAAATGTACTTTAATTCACATTAATATCGACAGATGTCCCATAACACCTTAACGCTTTTACGTGAGGACAATAAGTCACTTTTGTTAAATTCTGCAAGCATTAACCGGGTTTCAAGCATTTTATTGTTTAAATAATAGACCGTATCAGAACATTTAAATAGGAACTTACCAGTTTGCATCAAGTACATGTATTTAGTTGGTCAATATTTGGACCTGCAATCTTAAGAGATAACAATCTGTCGCTTTCTCGAATGTTCACAATGTGTCTTTGACTTGAATATCAGACCAGCCTATCTCAGAGAGAGAGAGAGAGAGAGAGAGAGAGAGAGAGAGAGAGAGAGAGATTTTTTTCAAATATGCAAGATATCTTTCCACTTTCAAATCAGATCGTTTAATTTTTAAGAGCTTCAATTGAATCAAAATTCGATGACACAAATATGTTAATATACAGTTTATTATATTATTAACACTAAAGGACTCTCTTAATATACAATTTTAAGACGTTTCACTCTGTGAATTCTCCTTATAAACTTGTGTTAATATGCATCACTATATGATATCCAAGCAGTATGGAATCCAAGCTTTTGAAAACTGTATTTATGTCACCTTTTTACATTAATTGAAGGGACACGGTTTGAACTGATCATTTTCAAATTTCATTTTTCTAATTTAAATGTGTACACTATTATTTGATAGAATGTAAATTTATGTTTATCAAACGTCTTAACTGTAACAAAGAAATAGAACATTAAAGTAATCAATTGTAGCCTTAGGAAATATAGCTACATGTATTAGAAAGGCAGGATTGAAGGACAATAGTTTCAGCGCACAAGTTTGTTTGACACTAATATAGTTAAAGGGGCATGGTCATGATTTTGGTTGAAATTTATTTTTCCGTTTTGTAATAAGCGAGTTTTCCCTTTTAATGTGTACGGAGTGGAGATTAACTGTATGTGTTAATTGTTTTACTAACTGGAATAAATGTAGAAAATACAGCGAGTGTTGAGCTAGTTCCCTAGTAATTGTTCGATACGGAAAATACAGAATACGGTACAAATTCGGTGGTTATAAATCTATAAAATATAAATTTTGAAGCATGATTTCACAAGTAAGAGATTGATACCAGCTCTCATTAATCTTATATGATTTTGTTGTATTTTGATTCATAAGATAAATGGGAAAATTTGATATTTAAGTGCTTAAAATTTGATCTCAATACATGGTATAACTATCAGATTTTAACAATACATGTCAAAGATAGTCAGGATCAAACTTTTCATTTTTTTTTTAATATAGAAAATATTTATGAAAATTAAAATAAAAAAAATAAAATCAATTAATTGGAGCCGTTTTAACAAGAGCTTGGACTTTGGGCAATACGTGACAAACTCCGATTTGATGAAGGCGGGGTCTACTTAATGACATGTTTAACTGTCCAGTCATTGGCTACTATGTATGAATACATTGAACCCAATGACACTTGTCCGACTTCATCCAGGGCTGCATATTTCAGTTGAAACAGCGTCAATTTCACACAAAAAGCAGTTCTTAGGGGGAAAAAACCTTTTCGATTTTGACAGCCCATGAATATTGATGAGATTCTCCTTGCGCATAAGAGGGAAGAAGGTCAACATTTGACAGCTTGTTGTGATGAACAAACTAGATAGTAACATCCCACCGAAATCCAAGCTCTTATCAAAACAGGTCTAATTGTTATAAAAATTCGTGCAACAGATTTACATGTTTCGTCAGCATCATAACATTGCGGCTCGTTTAAAAAAAAATTCACATTTTCAATCCGTAAAAAGATTTCCTCCTCACATCTTACATAGTATTTATGCATATGTTTAATGTAATTATGTATCCTTTCGAAACAAGAATGTTCGGTGTTGTTGTCCCTGAACTTTAATTTCCTATATTATAATAGACCATGTTTTTAACAATGTTAGGATTTTAAAGATAAAATTTGACATGGAAAACAATATAGAAAATGTAACCTAAATATCTCAGTCAGTAGTATCTTCTAGAAATGTTAAAGGTATATATGCCGTTTTTAACGCCATTTTTGTGATGTTGAAAACCAGACCCAAATTTTGTCAGCATGACTTGATATATGAAAAAGAAGTTTATAGAAAATTTTGCATTTATTTGATAAATATTAACAAGGTTTTAGTCATAATTTGAAAATGAATAACGGCGATTTACCTATGCATATTCATAAACGATTAACGTTTGAGGTGGATGTGCGCGATAATAGTAATTCAGAAAAGCAGCATGCAGAACGAGGTTATACGACAGGTGTATAACAACCGTTGATGATACAACGGCGCTTAATGATATAAATAGCATTAAGCGTTGCAATTGCAACGCTTAATGCTGTAAATTCTTGCATTAACAGTTGACATGTCCAACTGTTAATGATAAATCGCCGCTTAATGATAGAATTGTATGCACAGCAGCCTTAACGCTTAATAAAACAAGCAAATATCGACACCCTCAACCGCTAATGATACAAACTTTATATCATTAAGCGTTGCAGTCGCACCCTTTAATGATACAAAATTGTATAAATGAATGATTTGTTGCTATTTTTGGGAAACATGTTAACTTATATATCAAATATATTCAAGCATTATTGAGCATCGGTAAATTGCCATTTCTAAGGAAATATGTAAACTTAAGAAAATAATTCAGAAATTCTTAATTGTTCAAAACGTCATAGCAACGGCCATTTATTTTGCTAAAATGCAGCTTCAACTGATATTATATGAAAGTTTGAAGAACATGTTTGGTCATTCCAATCATTAATGCTATATGTCTCCAAAATAGCTTAAAACGGCCATTTTTCAATCTTTTGCCTCTGTTACCATGACAACCGGTCTCCATGGCAACAGTTCAAGGTTGTCTTGCATCTTTATATACCAATACTAAGGTATCAAAATACGAAACATGAAGAAAATCGGTGACTATGCGTGACCACCGAATTTTGACATTTACAGAGAATAGATCTTAATTAGTACATGTACCTGTAATGTTTCTGCACAAGTTCTGTAATAATGATATTACTTTATATTAAAAAAAAAACATGCAAAAGTATGATAGATTTTGAGAATTGTGCATGACAGCAAAATATGTCAGATATTGTATAAATGTCAGTTAATATAACACTTACGAGTAGCAATTTATCATTTGAAGAAAAGGGGTGGCTTGATCACAGACCCCCGCCCCTTTCATCTACATCATTGCCAGAATACAGTCTAAATTACTTCTCATATAAACAAATAACTTATTCGTCCGAACAAATCCTAATTTGTCCGCACATTTATAGTCTGTCCCAAGTTATTGCTTCCATCACTTTTTGATGATTTTTAATAAAAATACACATACATGTGAAAGAAATTCAGTTGAAATTGATGAAAGGGAAAATATCCAAGATATCTTCATTGACAAATTATCATTTTTCACTCATAAAAATTCACAGGAACGAAATCAAATTTCTTACGGAGATTTATAATGGGAAATGTTTACATCTTTTCGGCATTCAGAACTCACTCGGAATATCTCGCACAATTTTTCAACGTTATCATCCGGGCTTTTTCATGGCTGATGCAATGCAAAATCCCTGTAGACTTTCTATTTTGGGTTGTGTATTGAAACCTGCAGCGGTAGAGGGGCGTTTCAAAACAGATAATCTGGACATTTTTAGAAGGAGGCTCTATGAGCCTCCTCTATTGCTACCGGTCAGCTTGCATGTGACGTCGATAATGAACTTGATGGATTCGACGGACACCACCTAGCGGCAAAATTCGCAATATTCGTTTAGGATTCATATTTCAATATTATTATTGAAAAAAATCTTAATACAAAATAAGTAGAACTATACATATGGCAGTTAATAAACATAATTTCTCTCGTAAATTTTGGTCCATACGTCAAATTCCCAGTATGTATGCATATGCATGATTTTAAGAATATTGATGATGTTTGGGGTTTACAAGCAATGGTGTGTAATCGTATAGTGGCTATTTATACAGCCTCCTGTCCGTGACGTCAAATAATAAAGATTCCTCATGAACCATCTAGTGTTGACCGAAATATTGAACAATTATGAGATTCAATGGATAAACATGGCGTAGTTCTTTGTCTGTACCGTATACTACTTGCGCATTCTCAATTAATCTCCTGCAGAGACGTATCTTTCTATGTATAGCTACACCCCCCCCCCCACCCCCGGTATCGATCCAATTAACATGATTATTCAACAAGTTGAACCACTGCTATGTGAAGCTTGAATATTCCCCCAATTAAGTACTGTCAACCGTGATCGTAGTATGGCATATTTTCGTTTAGTTTTACTTTACTTAATTTTTACGATTACTTTCGTTAATTTTGACCATAATCAGAAAAGCTTTTAATATGCCTACTATAAGGATAATGAAACAAATAAATTAAACATCCAGATTTCATCCTTTAACGCAAAAAATCCCCACAGTCAGTGGGTGCATAGGTAGAGTTCCCAGGCCACATGCGGTGAGGCTTGATTAATCCTGCATGTCTGACCAGCGTCGTCGAAGTAAGTTGGCAAGTCAGTGTGTTTTTACAAGCTGATAAGAGTATTGCGCGTGAAAAAAAAGTGTAAAAAACATTTGACAGAATGTACATGTTTTCTTTGAAAAGTGAATTACGGGGGTATTACAAGATCTACCGGTACATTATTTTTGAAATTAGCTTTAAAGAGACATTAAAGCTAATTCTCTTCATCTTGGTTAAGCTCGCAATTGCGAGTTAAAGATTTTTCCGGAATTCAAAATTTATATTTTTAAATTTTGTTTACACCACAAGTCAAATATGTAGAAATTCGTTATCTTTTCACCCCCTTGCAGAAAGTTACGCTGAAATGTTTACAATCGATGCGCTAAGCTGTTGATAAAAGGGCTGAGCTAACAATATTTACTGTTTGTACCGTCTGAAATTATTACTTTAACGGTAAATTGAGAATTTTCAAATTTTATAAAGCATTATTTTAAAATTCATGCAAGTTATGGGAAAACTGTCATTTAATGGTATTTGCGCAAAATGAGCTGTAGCGTCTCTTTAATATAAATATTTCATCTCCATAATTTTTGGAAACGCTTAGAAATACAGTATATTTGATCAGTCTCTACAATCGAATCATACATTCCGCAAAAGAAAACGAACGACAACTTCGCAAAATTGAGATCATGCATGTATTACCTAACATTAGGGGTTTTCAAGCAGGAACTAATTTTTCATATGAAAAAAGTTCGCTGTTCAAGAGTTTTTATTGATTATTTATCATAAATTTTAGTATATATTGTGAATCATTAATTATAATCGTAACCAACAAAATATTTTTCTGTTTTGTAAAATATTTATTTTTGAATATTCCATAAAAGAGCACGAATATGTAAGCATGTAGTTTCTATCCTGTAGTATTTAGTATTGCAAACTCTTAAATAATTCTCCAAACCTTCTATACCTTAAAATTAAAAAAAAAAAATTTTGGGAGTTGATTTTAATCAACTCTTCTATGCAGTTACTCTGGCAAACCGGAAGTGAAACAGTGTTTGGACCTAAGCACAAATCATCGCTGTTGACAAGACCTATTTCTCGAAAATAATAGATAAATTCGATGTCATCTATTATGGTACGAACAATTTACATAATTTTTGTAGTCGTACATGTATGTGTTCCTACGCCAGAGTTCAATATAGTCTCGTTCAACCAGACGCTCGGCTGTCTCCGTAAGTCTCCGACTAGCAGAGAGTCTCTCTTGCTTGTCGGATATTAACGGAGACAACCGAGCGTCTGGTTAAACGAGACTAGAGTTAAATATTGCTTGGATCCATACAATTTTCGAGAAATATTTTTATTACTGATACACAGTTTGATGGAATTAATTCTATCTTTAAATATTACACAACATAATTCATATGAAGTTTTCCCGGAATTCTTAAAATTGTCGGAAAAGCCCGAAAATTATATTATAAAAATGTGCGTAATTCAAATACGGATAAGAAACTACTTGTCATGCGAAATTACATATTGTTGATTTTAAGATAAATAATAATCAATAAAATCAACTCCCGTCAGTACTTCAATACCTCAATACTTTGATTATTAGTTTAAATTCCTCCGAAATGATGCCTCCGTCTATCAGTACTTTCAGTACTTTGATTCATATTAGTGGATGAATGTAGTTTGAGCACAAAGGTATTTATGATTATCAAAATATCAAGCGAAAAGTGGTGGAAGCAAAAAAATCGGGACAAAGTATAGTTAATTCGTCTAATTCGTCCGAACAAATAACTTACTTTAGTCTGTCCCAAGTTATTGCTTCCATCACTTTTTGATGATTTTTAATAAAAATACACATACATGTGAAAGAAATACAGATGAAATGATAAAAGGGAAAATATCCAAAATATCTTCATTGACACATTATCATTTTTCAATCATAAAAATTCACAGGAACGAAATCAAATTTCTTACGGAGATTTATAATGGGAAATGTTTACATCTTTTCACCATTCGGAACTCACTCGGAATATCTCGCACAATTTTTCAACGTTATCATCCGGGCTTAATTATGGTTGATGCAATGCAAAATTCCCGTAGACTTTCTATTTTGGGTTGTGTATTGAAACCTGCAGCGGTAGAGGGGCGTTTCAAAACAGATAATCTGGACATTTTTCATATTAGTGGATGAGCGTAGTTTGAGCACAAAGGTATTTATGATTATCGAAATATCAAGCGAAAAGTGGTGGAAGCAAAAACTCGGGACAGAGTATAGTATTCGTCCGAACAAATAAGATTAATTTTTTTTTCATCTGACCCTTCCACGCCGCCGTAATATAATCATGTCATGGAAAAAAAATGAACTAAGATTATGAGAGGCAAATTTTTTTTTACTACCGAACAAAATCAAATTAATTATTTCATTTTTATATATATGTACAGTGTCTTTAAGGTCTAACAAAAGGACTTCTTAGTCTGTATGGATTTTTAATTAAGAAATAAAGGAATGAATTACTTTGTGATTGACATATCAAATAAGATAACGTCGATGCATGTAAGTGTTAGTTACATTATTACAACGGTAACTTGATCAAAAGGGTCGGATTACGTGGAGATGCCAGGTGCAGATCATCAGATCAGAAGTAATGCATAGCATCGAGTTTGATCTTATGATCTTCGCCTTGCAACGAGACGTCATCTGATTCTTTAGATCATGATCCTGTATACTAATAAATTTATTTTCTTTCCACAAGGTAAAAAACAAACAAAACCGTTATATTTATTGAACACAAATTATTCCAAATAAACACTTTAAAAACGCAAGTAAAAATATGTATTGTAAACTACGTCATTAGCTTCAGAAAGTGGTGGTAATACATGTAACTTCGCTTCGCTTCGCGTCTCGTTTGATATGATGATTCAGGCCTTGCGACTCCACATGATCATAGACGCGGGGACTTTATTTTGCGATTAACTTCCGATAAACTGTTTCGCGACGACTAATGTTCGCGACCAAGCCTTATCCAGACCCATGTTGTTATACATGTAACAACCACACGACAAGGAATGGTTCGTGGCGGGAAATATTCGCGACTACGACGCTCTCATGACCTCGCGAAAATTTCTCCGAGCGAATAAATGTTGGTTTACAGTATATGCATCACCGGAAATATAAATCTTTCGCTTTATAAGCGGTTAGCATATACGCTGAACGCTTTATGCCATTTAACCAAAACAATTACGCAATTGAATGCTTAGACACAGTGCAACCTACAATTGAACAAAATATTCAGCGCACTGAAAGCTGGACCAGTTAAAAGTGTGTGTATCACATTTTTAACAAGACTTCAAAATTTCCTTTTTAATATAATATAGTTATTTTATAGACTTTAAATAAATTTACCGAATTTTGACTTACAGTTGGGAAACAAAACGACATATTTAATTAAAAGAATAAACAGGATCAGTAGTATGAATAAAAAGTGTTTTGAGAGAAAAATGTTTGTTTATAGTGTCTTTAAATGACATCGTCCTCAAAAAATACAGTTGATTTTAAAATGAAAATATGCATGCCAGATAATACCTACATACATGTAATAATACAACAGAAAAACTCGGTTATAGCAAAGTATCGGGGACCAGTGGATTTACTTCGTTATATTCGTATAACGAATTCGTAATGATAAGTCTAGTGAATTCGCAATACACGTGTTTTTCTTCAAGATGACTATCATTTGTGGTTACTGAGGCATCAAATAAAACATCTACTTTAGAAACCTTAAATACACAAATGGTAATGACCCGCATTAGTGTACTATTTTATGGAATACTTATTGCAATGCTCATTAATTCTAAAGCCAGAGTGAACGCCAAAGAAAATATATTCATCTGTTATAATCAAAAATTTATTCAAAATAAATGTGTTGAAGTATTTCTCCTCTCTAATACCTATTCCCAAAAATATATGTCTATTGCATGTACAGTGTATATCCGTGCATGATCATTACATGCAAACAATAATGAAAATTTAGTTCACTTTTGTTTATACAATACAATTCATCATCGTCATATACAATACCTATCTTCATCCATAAATTTTATTCATACATCGAACAATTATATTGTAATTTTTTAACTTACCGGGTGAAAGTAAAACACGACATAACTCTCAACAGACTCAAATTGTTTTACTAAAAACAAATAAAACGGAGATTCCATACTTCACAAGAAACCGCGTAGTTACCCCCCCCCCCCCAACAAAATACCTTACTCTTTGGTTGAATTAAATTTGTATCCAGTTGTCATATTGTAAATTTTCAATTTAAACTCGCCTATGGTAATTTCAAAATTTACAATATGA
>WFKH01007768.1:34822214-34833711 GCA_016163765.1 Magallana hongkongensis
AAATAAAAAGATAAATAAATAAACAAAGACTAAAAGATAACATTTAGTACTCCTTCTTGATAACACACTATTCATAAAATTAGTTCTTAAGTTTATAGATAATAGAATACTGATAAGTCCGTGAGTTATATGACGAGGAACGCCCTGTCTGTAGCAATTTTCATTCCGCTTCCTTTAAGCAGCCGGTCTCCCATTACTAATTCCGCAAAAATCACGCAGTTGTTTCAAAAAAATCTATATATTCAAGGTTTTTATGCGCTAATTTACTTGTATAAAGACAATCATGTGAAAGTGTGTATGCATTCGCTTCTGTTATTTGATCACAGTATCAGCTGCTTTTTTTTATTCAAAAGTTTGTTCAATGTACATGGTATCAATATTATCAAACAATTTGTTAAAAATATGTTTAAAATATGGATTAATAAATAAGGGTACTAGTATTTCATCTAACATCATAATTTACTTTTTCATGTAAATTTAAGAGAAATGTTTGTTGAAATATTAGACCATTCTTGTTTAAACGCATTACGTAAAATGATTAGATTATACTATGTCTACATACATAATTTTCTTATACTAGTATGAGTACAGTATAGATACACAACTAAGTCATTTATTACTATTCTTTATTTGCTTTATTAATAACAGTATTATTTCATTCATTTTTACAATTTTGTATCATTAAAGGGTGGAACTGCAACGCTTAATGATAAAAAGTTTGTATCATTAGCGGTTGAGGGTGTCGATATTTGCTTGTTTCATTAAGCGTGAAGGCTGCTGTGCATTTGTGACGCTTAATGATACAATTCTATCATTAAGCGGCGATTTATCATTAACAGTTGGACATGTCAACTGTTAATGCAAGAATTTACAGCATTAAGCGTTGCAATTGCAACGCTTAATGTTATTTATATCATTAAGCGGTGTTGTATCATTATCATTGTTACACATGTATGTTTACAGTTGTTTGAATTCATATAAACAGGTTTGTGTGCTGTTAACAGAAAAATTATCAGATATTGTCATCTACATTTTATGAGGATGGTTGCGTATCGGTGTCGATGACAATCGATGAGAGCTCTTTTGCAATTGACCATTATTTTCATACATTTGACAACATATAGAACGTCAAAATTATCCCTTCTGGGGCCCCTTGACTTAAAACATATACAATTTATAGCTTTAAAGTATTCGAGAGATAGCTATACACGTTTAATCATATTCAGACAATGAATTTCGTACCATACACATATGCTTCTTTTCCTTTATGAGTAAATATCTTATTAAACAAAGAAAACACACCGCTGTGTGACCCACCTGTCTATAGCAAGAAGCCGGCAAGCCCATAGTTAAACAGGAAGTTTCTAACACGTTTCCACCGCTCAAAGTGGTCTCCAATATAGATTCTTATTTTACAACGTTCTCTACCAAACTGTTTCTTTCTTTCTTTTCTCTTCGAACGCGTTATTCCACTGCCAACGGACCGACCACGTTTTCGCATCAACATCATGTGTACGTTCTAAAATTAGCTTGTCACATCACGTGTTTATGAATATTTTAAAGTTGGGCGTTTACTGACCGACCCATTTTAATTACAGACTACTTAATAATATACTTTGTAACAATGCTTATTTATGTAAATGGAAGGTAGAAGTGAAAGCAGAATGCAGGATGTGTAAAGATACAGACACAAGTAAACATTTGATTTATGAATGTAAAAATGTGCTACAGATTTGGAGATTATTAGGTGAATATCTTTCTTTTTGATACTAAATGGAAACATATTATAGTAGGTTTTTACATAGAAAATAATAAAAAAAAAATCTGCTACATTGAATTTTGTAATATCCCTAATAGCGCTTAAGATATATAAGTATAAAATGTATGTAGATTATAAAAATTAGATGAAAACGAAGGAGGCGCATCTCAAATCATCTCTGTTAAACTACGCTTCTGTATTATGTTTGAAGTACAAATCTAGAGTCAGATATATCACTGATTTTACAGATATTTTGTAATAATATTACTGTCTGTAAACATATATAAATACTTTGTAAAATATCTACTGAGTGGAGACCAGTCCTCCAGTAGCGCTGTCTATAAGGATGTGAATGAACTGTAACGACGAACTGGTGATCACTATAGACAGCTTGCATCTACATGTTTTGATGGGGGGTTTTTTGGTTTATTTATATTATGTGATTTACATATACAGACCCTGAAACGTACTACTACACCACACGCTCGCTAAACGGTTTACACGAAACGCTGAACGGTTTAAACGAAACGCTACACGCTTTCCCCGAAACGCTAAACGATTTGCACGAAACGCTGAACGGTTTACACGAAACTTTTCTCACACGAAACGGTTTGCTCGCTTTTCACACGCTTTGGACACGCTTCGATTTTCGTTTCAATCGTGTTCTCTCGGATTTTTACTCTTATGGTGAGAGTTGTTTTAAAATGATACGATATAATAGAAATACTGATATTTCACAAATAGATCTTTTTTAAAATCGGCAAATGACCTTTAATGAAAAATAATTCAAGTTAAAAAAAATGCTACAGAACATGCACGTACATGTATTCATTGTTCGAAAGAAATATTAATCACTCGTTTTAATGTCGTAGAAAAAATGAAATTGTTCCGTAAAAATAATAATAATAAATACAATTAATTAATTAATTTTGAAACATTAAAATTGAAATCCATATCATTACAAACGTAAATCCATTTTTCGTTATTCGGCGGCTTTATTTTTCAACATTAGGAATTGTTTTGAAATGGTTTGTGAGAATAAAAACGTAATACATGTAATAAATTGTTATTCAATTACATTAATAATTGACAATTATTTAGAGGTAAATTAGTCACCGAATTTAAAAGAAGGCTATGCAGTCAAACGATTTTTTAAAAAATCTTATATCGTATCAACCGCATATTAACATATGCGCCGCACATAAAACCAGACAGAAAATGAGCTCGAGACGATTGACATAAACAAAAATAAAGTTTGTATCACTATTTAGGTTATCTTTTTTCTAAAATAAATTCAATAAATTTTATCGGAAGGAACAAATTCAATGAATCAAATTTCAGACTCAATATACATGTATGCTTAACGTCGCTTTACCACAAACTTTATAAAATTAGTACCATACATATATATAATGTGAACAGTATATTTTCCCCTCTATTCTTCTTCAATTTGTTATAGAGTTGATGAATGTTATGTCATTAAAATGATATTCTTTATCAAATACTGATTCCGACTGCTTTAAAGTCATTAATTGTTTTATTGGCTGTTGACAAAAAAAAAAGAGACGCGTGACCATCCAATGAAAAAAATACACAGTTTGATTGACAGGTTTAGTCAGCTGCAGGTATGTGTTACCCGATGTCCGTGTGCTAATTGTACACTGTCGAAAGGTTTCAGTTATCGATGTAAAAGAAACATCAAATACTACATGTTTATTACGACTTGACACTATCACAAAGAGTTGATTTAATTTTTACAAACAAAATGTCAATAGTATACATACATAAGTGTTTTTTTTTAATCACAAACCATTCCGGGAAGTCTTAAACTCGGGCGCCATTTTGAAAAAAACTAATAACTAAGAAAAGTTCCGAATGAAATCTGATGAAACGTTTCCCACGATTCTCGCACGCTTTGCCCGAAACGCTGCACGCTAAACGGTTTATACGAAACGCTTCACGGTTCACACGAAACGCTAAACGGTTTACACGAAACGCTAAATGGTTTACACGAAACGATTCTCGCACGAAACTCGCACGCTTTTTTGGTGTAGTAGTACGTTTCAGGGTCTGTACGAGATGAAACATTTGTAAAATCTTGTTTTATGATAAACTTTTTCTGTTTTTTATATAAAGCAAGATACCTATAGATGATATGTAACTTAAGATAGGAAAATAATTTTGTCCAATACTTTATAAAGTTATATACATATATTTACATCTACCGAGTATGATTCCCTCTATTTCTTACGGAAACTTATAGTTAATTCATAGCTCTATAGAAACAGCCAGACTGAAATCTACACGCCCCGTTTATCGATTGGTCGAAATCTACAACGGCTGAAACTGACAGGAAACTGACAGGACTGAAATCGACACGCCCTGTTTATCGATTGGTCGAAACCTACAGCGACCTAAGAAAAATCACGGACTGCACGAAATAATCATGATAATGTCAGACTCAAAGTCTCACAGGAGACGATTTGGCTGTTTCTTTTAGCTAACGTACTTATGTATATTAACAGGGATTTAGAGAATTTTACTTACTCTTTACAATCAATTTATTAATTTGTTAAGAGAAAGGGTATATAAAAGGTTATAAAGGTAGCGATCATTGCAGAAAAAATTTACATAACCCGCTAATGCGGGTTATGTATTTTTTCTGCAATGTCGCCACCTTCATATCCCGCATGAATCACCAAAGAAAGCATTTTATTGTTTAAATAACATATGTCCGACAACACCATGAATAGTTATAGTATTGTTTATTATTACCAGTACCAGTAATATGATTATCATTGTCATTACTATTACTATTATTACATATATTATTGTCATTGTTATTATATTTTGTCTATATGTCGTCTGTAATGATTGTTTAGAAAAATAAAATTTTATGGAAAAAAACCCCTCTTCTGTTTTCTGACAGCTCTTACAGATTCCACAGCGCAGCTGTTTATATACCCTTGGAGTAGTCCACTCCAAGGGTAGTCAGGTTGTTCCATTTCCCTGCACTAATCTTATTCAATAAAACGTTAATTTTGATACGGCATAATCATTAACAATTCATTTCTTAAATGAAATAGTCATAGTGTTGTCGTTTAAACACATGTAATTACGGGATTAAATCTAATTCATGTTTACTTGAGTAATGAACTTTAGGTTTAGGCTACAATCATCGTCTCAAGCCACGGTCCGAAGACCGTATATAGCTCTCTCGTACATATTGGCGGTTTGCGACTATCGCTACTATTTTCTACGAATGCCCAGAAGGCTCATTAGAGATTCGAGATTTGAAATACGAGATTCGAGATTCGAAATTCGAGATTCATTATCTAATTATAAATTAACCAATCAAATCATGGATCTGAAAACCTGTATCCTAGCGACACCATACTGGTCTAAATATTAATAGATCATCCGTATACTTACCTACAAATAAATGGCATATTATCTCTTATACAATGGTTATATAATGTTTAAATTAACTTGATGAATTATCCCACACAGTATCACTTATAAAAGTAGTGAAAATATCGTGTGCTTCGTGAATCTAAGTGATTTTGCTCGCCCTGTGTGTATTCTCCCCCTATGTATTTTAACCCGGGTGTATTCGCCCTGAGTGTGTAAAAATCGGTTCGCGTGGAAATATTATTCTTGAAAATCTGTTTTAATCTAAATAATGAAAATTATCAGTGTTGTTTTAGCTATAAATCAACCTATCAAATAGAGGTTATATTTGAAGTTCAGACACCAAAATTAAAGTTACAAGTGCAAAAACCATAGAAGAATTATAACCTCAACGACAAGAATCCAAATTACGCAAAGTGTTTTGTAGTGTATCAATGCCATGATCGAGGTTACAGAGAGAGAGAGAGAGAGAGAGAGAGAGAGAGAGAGAGAAATTCAAATTTTATTCAAAATATAGACGGTGATAAAGCCGTTTAAAGGAGAGGAAGTAGCTAGGGTAGAGAAGACCTACAGTAATTATAAAAGCTTAATTTCCTTATTCGTGAGGGGTTTGGGGGTATTCGTAATGTTTTATATATTAGCTAGCGATAATGACAAAAAAATAAAAATAAAAATAAAAATAAATAAAATAAAAAAATTTAAGAGGTATAGCGCCTTTTCCCATTATTTGGCCTACAATATAGCGCTTTTGCAAACATCAGACATTTTCAATATTATACAATATTAGGTGAATATATTCAAAGAAACGCAAATCGCACAATTGCTATGTTAAAAGAATCTTCATTATCTAACACGACATTATTAAAATCTTGAGGTTTTGTTAGGGATACCGGTATATAGCAATATAGTTGGTTGGATATTTGTCTACTTGCACCACTTTAAACCAAAGAAATCTTATTAAAATTATGTTCTACAGGTATTGTATTACACGTTTACATTGAATTAATTTTGGTTTAACGTGGTCTTCGTACTAAAAATTCGACAAATATTTCAATTAGTGACTTTTCTAATACGCGTACGATCATGTATATTGCCACATATATTGAAAAAACGTCCGGGATCGATTCCATCAAGTAGTAAATATTTTTTTTAATTTAATTTATACTTATATTTATTACGGGACGCCCTCTCCCGTACGGAATTAATACTGGGACGGGATTAATACTGGACCAACCCTGAGATTATTCTCCTGTTGTTGGACCCAGCCTCATGAAACCTCCAACAAGTCAACACGCGTTTTAGTTTTCAGACTTTTATCTAGAATTTGCATGGAATGAACTTTTACGTGAGTTTGGTATGCATCAACACCGAAGGTCTGATTCCAACTGACGATAGTTTAGAATTTAAAATCATACATGTATATAGTGAACAATGGAATAACACAATGAAGGATTAACATAATATGTACAGATGTAAGGAAATCAATTATCAAAGAGCTATTGAGTAACTCATGACATTTTAGCAGCATGTACATAAAAGGATTAATAAGATGAAAGATGAAGTGTCAATAAACATTAAGAGAAGTCAATTAAAAGATAAGCTGTCCATCTCTGACTGTGCCTCAGGTGGGAATTAGGCGTGCGGAATTTAGAACGTTTTTAAAACATTTGTCGAAATAGAGGAAACGTTTTTGTAGCAATTAACACAAAGTCCGAAAAAGTTAATTTACACAATAATTGAAAATAGTCCGAATGATTGAATTTCACACCGTGACATATTCATTCTATTTTGCTGGAAGTTATCCCGGTTCAGAATATCAACTGTCTTTATACACGCAGTTCTATAATTATATTCATTTCTCGATGCAGGTTTCCTGAATTTATGATAAATCAATGGTTACAGACACCATTATAAAATCAGTACCTAGGTATTGCGACAGGTGCCTGTATCTATTTTTAGTAACAGGTATTTTCCGTTTAAACACGGGTGTAGGCAAAATAATGGGAAAATTCCTTAAAATTGTTCTAAAATGTAGGAGGCAGGCATTACTATCCCCTCTCATTTGCTGCTTACATGAAAAAATATAGTTACGCTCTATGCAAAGAAAAAAATACAGTCAACTCTTGTTTGTATTGTAAAAAAGTACTTTTGAGTTAGAAAATTTGTTTGGGATATACTGGTATACTTGTAGCAATTTCAGGCCACCCTCATAGTTCTTGATATGGAGTGGGCATATATTTTACCCATATATGAATTCTTCTTCTTCTTCCATCAAAGCTCATCCCTCAGTTAACTGAGTATTGTCGAACTGCACACTTAAAAGAGTCTGTATTTACAAATAAAAACCAAGTTCGTCTTTACTCGGCCATCTGGATCCCTGCCTTGAAGGCATCCAGGGTTGGCAAGACAACTAGTGCGTCTGGCAGGGTATTCCACAGGCGGGTGGCTGAAGGGAAGAATGAATACTGGTGAGTCTTGATCCGGGAGTGTGGCACGATGAATCTCATCGAGTGTCCTCTGGTTGTGTTGGTAATAACTAGAGTCAGGTAGACTTGTGATGGAATTGCAATCAGGTTGTATACTACCCTGTACATCATGATGACTTTCATGTTTTGACGTCGTTGTTGTAATGACGGCCAATTAAGGTCTGTTATCATATTTGATAAGCTGCTGTATGTCGAATAGTCCCCATTGACAAAACGTGCCGCTCTACGTTTAACTTGTTCCAATTTGTCGATGTTTTGTTTAGTATGTAGGTCCCATACTGTGGCAGCGTATTCAACGTTAGGTCTGACTAAAGTGGTATAACACTGAGCTTTTACTTTCTTGCTGCAGCTGCTGATGTTTTTCGCAGAAAGGCACAGGTGGAGTTCGCCTTCTTGGTTATGATGTCAATGTGTTTGTTCCATGTCATTTAGGTGCTAAAGGTTAGTAAGACCCAGGAATTATAAAAATAGATAGATGGAGCCGCACTTGGATATTGTCATCACACAAATATCACTAGAAAATGTTTATCTTCACGCACACTAGAACGCCTTGCCACTGTTTCAGAAAAACACACAGATACAGACTTGTATATCCTTTCAAAGACACAAGAACACTGTAATTTTATTGAACCTTTTTTCCACAATCTTAAATTGTCTGATTTTACTGTATTGATGAATAGCTAGACAATGCCGTACCTATTCAGTAAAGAATATCTTTGTAAAGGAGAAAATCCGAAAACTGTCCATTCTGTGAGAGAAAGAACTGTTCGAGGCCCGAAGGGCTGAGAACAGTTCTTTCTCTCACAGAATGGACAGTTTTCGGATTTTATCCTACTTAAAACATTTTTTCTATTGTTAACTTAATAAACTGTCTCAGGTGTTGGCTTGAATGATTGCTAAGATTACGTAGCACTATTGATTGTCCATTTAAAAAACAACAACAAAAGGGGTGAAAATAATGATGTATTGTTGAACTTAATGAACAGTGCCAGGTAAGTTTATATTCAAATGGTACCTAAGGTGATTTCTGACTACTCTCTGGGTAAAACTCAATGAAAAAAGATGTCTTCATCAGATGGAGAAAGTATATTTTTGACTGTATGAAGCTGGAATTGACGAACAGCTGATATCAGAGAAAACGGGACACAAGTCCACCGCAATTCGATCGTACAAACGCACCAACAATGAACAACAACAGAGAGTGAGTGAAAAAATTCATGGAAAAGGGGGAAATTCAAGTGATGGAAAAGGGGGAAATTCAAGTGATGGCCAGTGTGAAAAAAAGAGGAAAATGTGCGATCCCTGTGATTCCAATAGCAGTGCACCTAGTGAAATTAATATTACCTCTGGAAATATGTCTTTCTCATTCAAATTCTGATATGTTTCTGGAGTCACATTTACAGAACCATTCATTGAAATGGTCAGCATATTTGTTGTGCATGTATGCCTTTCTCCGGAGATGATAAATTCATATTGTTGTAAAATAATATTTTAAATACTAATGTTGGTATTTATGTTTATATTTGAATTAAAGTAAATTTTCCTAACTGTTGAGGACCATGTGTGTGTATTGCTTTCAACATTACATAACATTGTAGCTGTATATTAAGTCGAAAAAACTGTCTATTCTTAACTTCATCGACAGCTTCTCCAACTTAATGTACAGCTACAGGTAACTTAATGTACAGGTTTTAAAAATCCAAATATATTACGCTATATAATGTACCAAAAACATAAAGGATTACATAACAAAAATGTTTTAAGAGGAGTGACCAGTCCAGGTGTTATCCCCCTGAGGCATAAGGTTCGCTTGTCCGAATCTGTTTATCTTTATACACAGAAAACTATATTAAATACACAGGAAAAAGAAATGAATTTCCAACATCATGTAAACTTGGATTAGTTATAGCATAAAATACGATGACAATCATCATGCGCATCGCATACCGTTACATAGCACTTTCTATTGCTTCGAATAATAGACGACATTTTAAATATTTAATATGGATTTTTCTCTAAACTACATGTAGGTTAATATACAAATACGTAACAGGAAAAATTGTTTTGTAATTGTAGCTCCAGTACTGTAGGTAAAACATCCACGTACCTTTCGCCAAGTGAAAATTACTTCCGATTTTTTTTGAAACGGAATTACAATAAAAAAATTCTACATTTAATAATTACTGTTGCAGCTGACATGGATTAAACATGGAACTTTTCATTTCAATTTTTTTGCATGCTTTAATATTTTGAATGAACCTAAGTTTATATACATGTACCCTATAGGTCCTTAATGAATAATTATACTCTACAACCTTTAAAAATGCCTCAAAGTATTTCCTTTTAACATACAAATATAATACAAAATTTAATTTTATGAATAGACATCAATAAATCCCAATGTCTAAACAATTAATTTAACAAGGGAGATAACTCGCGTTTCAGTCCATACTTTTCTTTACCTGTACCGCGGTGGTGTTGCTTTGATAATCGACCAAACCGCGAGGGTACGCGGTTTTGAATACCCGTGGTTTTACCTGAGACACCTGTTCTAAAACTCGTTGCAATTTGGACCGCGGGGGTGCGCGGAAAATACGGGATCCACGTTGCCTGTATTGTAAGCCTTTCTATACATTCTATTCTTGTAGATAGAAGGGATTTTTACAAACTAAAACAATAAATTAAATACAATCAAATTTTAAAGTTTTATTGTTTTCTACACATCAAATTTGCAACGGCGACTTCATTTGTCCCAAATCGGCGTAAGCCGAAATGCGCCGGTCATGATGACCGGCGGATTTTTAATAATAAAGGAAAATGAAAATGGCCCGATACACAGTTTGGATTTTTTTTTTGGGGTGATCGGCTTCGGCTGATCACAGTTGTATCCGTATGAGGCATCCGGCAAATTTCACTATTTGCGCAAACATTACGCTTCGCACTACTTTGTTAACTATGCAGTGACAGCTTCAAGTAAATCTTTAATTAATAGTGTTATAAATAAGGACCATTATTTTGATGTATCTGACTTGAGATTTAAACATTTATACAGTTACACAATGATTTAAATCATGTTTTGTTTTCCTTTACATGCGTAAGAATTTCGTTCGGAAACACTTTGCCTACTAAACGTAAAGTGAATTCGTTCCTTATTTCGGAAAGCAACAAAACAGCGCGATTTATCCTATTTATCCTATTTAATGTATGTTGTACTTTTGACATAACATTAAAACAGTTCATGCTTACAACTAATATCACATGCCAATCATTCCTCTAAAAGGAATACTTGTTTAATTTTCATTTCCTTTTGTCAGTCATGTTCAACTTCCTGTTTAGTTGACTGCAGTTATCGAGAGAACAGACAAAAGATAAATACATGAAACTTTCAGGGCTGATGGAAATTTTGAAAAGTAGTTCTTCGATACATGTAGTAATAGGGTTTTTAATTTACATAATTTTTTCCCAGTCACTTCTGGTCTTCACCGGAAGTGGGAGAAAAATTGACTTTTTAAACTTTCGCTGTTTTTAATTTTTTTTTTATTTATCTATTTTTGTCAGCATCAAAGCACATATAAGCATGGATACGTGTACATAAATAATACTTTTACCGTTTTTGTAATTTACATGAATTGATATAATATAGAAAAAATTATATACATGTGCACACAAAAATGCCTACATATACACTATACACGCCGCACGCTAAACGCACACACGCACGCACGCACGCTACACGCACTCTGCACGCACTCTGCACTCACGCACTCTGCACTCACGCACTCTGCACTCACGCACTCTGCACGCACGCACGCACGCACTCTGCACTCACGCACGCACGCAC
>WFKH01007768.1:34843256-34857675 GCA_016163765.1 Magallana hongkongensis
GGGGGGGGGGGGGGGGGGGGGGGGGGGGGGGGGGGGGGGGGGTACGTTGCCTGCTTGCTACCTAGATTGTTCGAATAACCAGCTTGAGTACTTTTTTCTGATCACCTGTTATTGCTTATTATCATTATCTCGGTCTGTCTTTTAAATTTTCAAATTAAAAAATAAAATACATAGTCATGTTTCGTTGATTAAATAAAGTACACTGAATATAAAATGTTCCCCCTCCTTACATCTTGGCAACAGAAGAAAATGACGTACCTTAGATTACAACTGAAATTTAAATATATAATTAATGTAGACGCGAATCTAGGAAAAAATCATAAGATTGGGGGAGTTGGTGGGGAGGGGGAATCATATATAATATAAGGTATGTTATGACTGAATAGGATTTATATCAATCTGAATGAATAAAAAACTCTCACTAAATGTATGCGTAAATTGATACTAGTTAATTTACAGGGGAAGAGAAAATTATTCATCATGCTCTATATCGCCATGAGCGATTTATTCACCATGGGTCTGAAATAGGCACATCAAATCACATGCATGAATCCAGGAAAAAATTATCCGGGGGTATAGGAGGGGGGTCCGAGGGATAATTATGTTTGCCGGGGGGGGGGGGGGGGGGGGGGGGGGCTTTTTTTAGAAAATTTGTAAGTGAATTTAAAAAGTTTGAATTACTCCACTCCTTAAATAATATATATTAAACAAATACAATGCTTGATTTAAAAACAATATAAACGTAACACGTTCCAAAAGTTCGAATTTAGAATTGAACAAAAATACCCAGAATAGATGATTCTGTGTGAGTTTGAAATCGATCTCTATTGTAATCAAAATTAACTTTTAAAATGTTCTTGCAAACTTCGGTATATACATGTAACAGAGATAGAAAATCGCAAAAAAAATAATGACACTAAAATGGGCTTTACATGTAGCATTGACTTTGATTTCAATTGAATACAACCGCGGTACTTATAAACGACATTTGAATCTAGCAATTATTACAGGCATATTTTAACATAACTTTAAACTTTCCTTGGATTTAACATAGGCATTCATATTCATTTTTAGTAGTTTCTAAAAGTAGAAATAACAGCTTTCTTTTATTACTATTCTCAAAAATGTGATCTCTTAACTGAGTGTTAATAAAGTATACCATCTATTGATATATGTTTGTTGATGAGTAAAAAAAAATGAAGTCATCATCAACGTGTTGCATACTGCATACAGAAAGTCGGGAAGGGAAGTCCTTTACAGTATTGCATTGTATTTGATTAATTATAAAGTTTATTTGAGACAAAATGCATCTGTCAGGTAAACAGCATCCGGCTAATAATGTTTAATGGTTTAAACAATATTTTTTATGTAAAATATTACATGTACATAGTCTAATATAATGTCATTTGTGAATCACTGTAACACTGCATCCTCCAATAACTTGATTCAGCGATGCTGTTAATTATTACCTTTTTATTAGAGTAAATTAAGTTTCTTGCATGTGTTGTTTGTATATTTAGGAAACATTTTTTCTCCTATGGGGGAACTTTGATATCAGAATTTGAACAAAGCAAACCATTTTGCGACCTTTCAAGTTGGTTGGAATATACAAATTGGTCAGTGCTTTTTTTTCTCAAACAAGTATTTGATATATATTATATATAGGTATTGTCCGATCATGAGAGCAGTTTGAGTTAAGTAAATTGAAAAAAAAGACAGTATTACATTCTTCAATTACTTTTTAATCTAAACCTAGGGTGGGATAAGTTGTCAGAAAGAGGGAAAGTCCATAAATTTATCTTGTTTTACCAGATGGTTAATGATATGGTGCCAGATAACTTACTAAAACTTTTAAAACCATGTGCTCCACCTGAAATCACTTATTCATTGAAAATTTATGATAGTTTTACCTCTTATCATTCCTCAAGCCAGAACTGCATCTTATTTAAGAAGTGTTATACCTTCTAAAATTAAGCTGTAGAATGAACTACCTTATCAGATATCAGAAGTCTCCCAACACTGTCTTCCTTTTTCAAACTCCATAAAGAAACAATATTCCCAAACTCCAAATAAACTTTTTTAATTTTGGAAATCGCAGAGAAAATATCATACATTTTCAATTGAGAAACAATGCTATTAGTTTAAATGGTGACCTTTTGATGATTTTATTCGTGAAAATTAAATCTGTGAAAATTTTGGCTATCATACTGAAAATGCATATCATTTTTTCTTTGACTGTCCTAAATAAAATGAAGAAAGAAACAGTCTTTTTTTTTTTTTATCAAATATCAATGTTAGACTTACAAAAGCCAGTAACTTTAGATTTGTTGTTATTTGGAGATAATGACATTTCATTTGATAAAAATACTGTACTATTTAAATTAGTTCCTAACTACATTGTAAAATCTAAGAGATTTAGCTAAATTTATCATAACTTTAGCTATATATCTAATACATGTACTCAAAAGTAGTATATTTATACTGTAACTGTACTATTTTAAGTTTTTGATTATTTTGGATTTTTTTCCCTCAAACCGGTTTTTGTCAATCTTTTTTTCCCATCTGAATATATTTTTATGCTACATCACCTTTTTTTTTTTTTTTTAATAAAAAGTGTATTATTTTATTTGTCATTTATATTTTGCGCTTTACATGTATTACCTTGCACCTTATGGAGGAGGCTTACATAGGCATTGCCTGCTGCCTAATCCATTTATGTAAATATATATTTGCATAATAAAATATATGTTCAAATCAGATCAAAAGCAGGGTTGATCAAAATCTATTAGAATCAATCACTCATATATGTAGTCATAAAAATGTTCAATAGAACTATCATTATAAGACTCTTAAAAACATCTATTGTGATGTTTCATGTGTATTGAACTTAAGATCAATAAAACCATCAAATATGTGAAGTAAATATGACAATAAAATTGAGGCCAACAATTTTTGTAGAAACCAAGCCAAATTTGAAACCAAAAGTCCTCACAAAAAGTGACTGTGTACCTGTAACATAAGTCTGTCGGTGTGACGGTGTTTAATTTGGTTTGTCAGACATTCACTGTAGCTAAATACAACTGGTATTAAAATCCGCTTTATTCGTCGAAATTTTATATCTGTCTTCTGTGTTTTTATTTCTTCTAAAAATACATGTACATACTCGTACAGAGTATTTAGGTTTGTCTGAAATTATCTACTAAAATAGTGGGGCATATTCAGCAGAACGAGCAGACGCGAGCTGTCGCATCATTACCGTCTTTAGTTATGCAAAAAGGGAGCGCAAGCATCATGCACGTACCTTTAGGGGGAGGGCACAACCCTAAAACGGTTTAGCGAAGGGGCACCATAAAGCAAGCTGACGAGTACTTTAAGTTTAACACAGACATATTTTTGTTCAAACTGATGTTATATATATAACAGGGTAAATCGGGAGGCGCATCCATCGTTTATATGCTTTCGCTGCCCCCTTTCCCCTCGCCAAACATGAATACTACACGTATCACCTCTGAATTCTATAATTTCTTTGTAGTTTATGAGAGGTCAAAATTCTATGAGGGTCAGTTTTCAACGTGTTGGGGGTCGTAGATCTACAGGTCTGGAATGGTTTTCTACTGTAGAAAAAGGACCCTACTTGTCATAGAATACTGACCCAGGGTCAGTTTTCTCCGTAGAAAAGTGACCCCCGGGTCAATATTTTACGGGGGTCACTTTTCGTCGTTACACCGGTATCTCCTCTTGCATTCAACTATTTCTACTGAAGATCGTCGGAAACGGGCGGTATATAAACCCCCTCTGACTCGTACGAGCATTCGTACGATGAAACATGATCGGACGAGCGCCGCTCGTCCTATCGCATTGGCGCACGTTCAATCGTCCGATCATCTGGTCTTTCATGCGATCCTATCGCATTATCTTACAACACTCGCTTTCATTGTACAACAGTCGCATATAGACGCAAGATATATCGCAAGATTCAATGTGTTTACATTGCACAACGGTCGCTCTGAATCGTGCGAGTTTCGTACGAGTACTTTTTCATATGCGATTATTTTGGCAACAGTTTACGAACAATATCTAATTTTTTCGGTCGCACGAACATTTTGTCGCTTCTGCTCGTGCGCCAATTGTGAAAGGGGCTTAAGATAACATCTTTAAAAAACAATGACATTCAAATAAGCTCTTGTATATAACGCATATGCTCAGGGTATCGTTTGTCTTATTTTATTTAAAGTTGCTTTGTCCGATTATTTGGCTATTATAGTATCAAATAATTTTCCATACAAACTAATTATCTTTAAAAGTTATAGACTTTCACCTATTTACAGCAGCAGAACCGGTATCTATTTTAAAAAAAATATTTGAAAGTAAATAAAAATAATTTCTGCATGGGAACACAAAAAACAAAGTTAATGCATATGGGCGTATAATGAAACGTGTTATGAAAAGGGACCCTTTTGGTTTCGTCCCCAGTTACACAACAAACTTCAGAAAGATTAGTGAAAAAGTGTACACATGTTTATCTTTGATTTGCCGAAAAGTTAATTTCCATTATTTATAGCTAATGCCAAAAATAATTTCCATTATTTATAGCTAATGCCAAAGTTGTAATACAAAGATATCCGCCTTAAAATCAGGGGCGAATCTTAATAAGGGGTGAAATAACGCGTTACCCTTTTATGTAATGTGTTTTTGGTGAACAAACGTTTTCCCAATTGAATATCGCTTAAAATTAGATCATATCATTATACGAAAAACCATCGTTTTACATTTTATGTAAAATTTGATAAAAAATCGGACCAAGCAGCTGAAATTATTTTTTTTAGGGAAACTCATATACACAGCGAGTAGCATTTACTCCTCTCATGGGGAGTATTTAATGCATTGTACAATAGAATAACAATTTCTGATTAATATTTTTAATTAATAAGAATTCTGAAAAAATATCATAAAAATCCTTTAAGATTTGAGTAAAAAAAATTAAAGTCTTTTACAAATAATATAAATCAAACAGTATTTTGTCAAAACAAGAAAAATTACGTCCCATTCCCCCGTGCGCACTGTCTGACACAATCACAAATAGATCAGTCACACCTGCAGCCGATAACGAAAGGTTTGGACATTTTCTTAAGGGTGGGCATCGTCGCAAGAATGACGAAAATTTCTTCTCGCCTTGATGAATAAATAGACAACACTTAGTTACTCATCTAAGCGAGAGGAAATGGCGGACTATTTATGTTATCGTCATATTTGCGATGACGTCGATTAGCTTTTTGTTTCCACCTTCTCTATAGATCTGAAAACGTTATCAAAATGCATTAAAGAAAAAAGAGTGGTTTCCCTTTATGACCTGGATTATAATGATATAGCAATAAAGCACATTTAAAAAATACATGTATTATCAAGAGGTCCTACACTTTACTTTGTTTTAAAAATAAAAAGTCGACAAAAAAGCAAATATCGGCACGTGGTAACAATGAAACACCGTGAATAGGCCATTGAACCTAGCTATACTTTGTAAAATTGACTCACATCAACTTCAACTGACTTCTACTTAATCTGGAGCTTATCAAACTCTGTATCTCTCTTTCCTTTCATAAAACTTTGCAAGATAGTCATCAACGTAAAACTGATTGATGGATTCGTTTCTATAGCAACACACTTATCTATTTTTGCCGTCCGTACGTGGAGTCATGTTTTAGAGTTCTTTCACTGATAAATTTTCTTCTTCTGCTCACTCGCATTTACAGAGAGCCAAGTGAACGAGCGAATAAATAGAATGGAAATAATTTGGCTTCAGCGTCCTCACGAAAATATTCCTTGGGGATTTCGCCTGCAAGGGGGACGGGAGTTTGGTCAGCCCCTTGCAGTACAAAGAGTGAGTATATTTCATATTTCACATGTTACTAGGGGCATCTCTTTACCATTGACAGAACACTTTTGGAAAACAATTTAAAAACTGTAAAATGAAATTTTAGTATTAATCTATAAGTTCATGTTTAAATTTGAAAGGCTGTTTTCAAATTTAATACAAATACATTGTTAAGGTGAATAATATTTTTAATGGAACTAAAATACAAATATTTTGGCAGAAGCAATAAACGTTAATTTCCATAAAAGCTTTACAGAAAGATCAATCTGAAATTGCACGGTATGTATATGATTCACAGGGAAGGTATTTCTGTATCGTCTGAGATTAAACAAAACTGGTAGGGAGGTTGATCCCGCCGCGATCTGTTCGGAGGCTGATTAGGGGCCTGCTGCATGTGGCGTTTGGTTTTTTCTTATCTTCATTTGATGCAATGACGTAATCCTGCGGTTTATTTCGCTATGAATTATAAGTCTGGAACATAAGCTTTTTTCTGATTCTGATTCGTTACTTGATGTCTGTCATGTAAACCACTGCACGGACATGTAATGGTCTATCCTGCAATTAAGGTACCTACCATTAATCTGTTTCTACAGAATACAACTATGATGAATCAGTTATATGGTCTCTCTTACTTTTGTCACATGAAACTATGGGAATGTTTGTTCTATTTGTACATATTCAACTATGATAATGAGGACCGCCTCTACGCTTTGTTTTAGTCCTCCTGCATTTAAGTAAAACAAAAATTTTAACATTTCTCAAAATCTTTTTTCTCAATACATACTAGGCCACAAAACATCAGTACCTGCATTAATAGCAAATGCACGAGTTATCAATGCTTAAATTTGAAGTTTTATAGTTTCATACAAGTCATTAAACTAGTAAAAAAAAATTGTTCAAATATAAAACAACTGAAAATTTATATGAATTCAAACAATGAGATTTTGTGATTCATTTTTTTTTTTTACATGAACAGCATATATTTTTTCTTATGAAAAATACCGGACAAGTAGTGGTGATTACATGTTTGTTTGCCATTACCTTTCTTATCTAATCTAAATATTGCTGATTAGAAGTAACAAAACAAGAAATTATATATAATCAAGGAAACGGTAAAATGTGCTTGGTATTCTAATTGTACTTGTAGCAGATAATTTATGAAATAACAAACATTCGTGTAGGTCCGGTATTTTTAATCTAAAACACCTCCCTGATATGAATCAGCTACATTTACGAAATGAACATCAGAATTCTTTACTGCAGGTGGTACCCGGAAGTGTGGCAGACGGCTCGTTGTCATCTGGGGATCTCATCCTTAAAATCGGGAATCATAACGTAACAAATGCCTACCATTCTGAGGGTCAAGATCACATCAAGAATGCCGGCAACACGCTTCAACTTACTATTAAAAAGTAGGTCTGAAATGTCTCAAATATGCAAGACGTTATCTTTTTTGCAATAAAAAAATGCAATATTTTGAAGCTACATATATAAATCTAGTTTGCTTCGTATAAAAACGATACCAAGTGAAAAAAATATATATATAATTCCAAAATAAAGTTTTAAAAGAATTTGCGACAACCAAAAATATTTTCCATTAATTTCTTAAATAAAGAATCATGATAAATATAGAACATGCCAAACCTCTGAATATAGAATATACCAAATCTATGTAGAAATGCATTGTGTGCATCACAATTTGATTCACAAACCTACATGTACATTAATCTACAATAAACCACTTTTTTCAATTAGGAACAAATGTTCTTAATGACATCCAGCAGTAACTATTTAGGTTATGGCACGTGTTGCGAGATTAACGGTTTTTTTTCTTCTTCATAATACAGGATTTTTGAGTATCCAATAATCATTATTAATATGTTCCCCACAAAAAGCATTTTTTGCAGAGAACCAGATTTAATATGTTTTGTTTATTAATGTTTTTCAATAAAATCTAGATCTTTAAAGAAGTAACGTTACAACATGTATAATATACAATAACAGTTTTAAACACGTTCTGTTCGATAAACCGCACTTGGTTGTTGTAGATAGAATTTCGAAAATACTTTTTGTCTTATTTCCATCCATTGATACGTGTAAAACACAAAGCAAGCAAGCACAGACAATGCTTATTGAAAACACGTGTTGCTCTAAATGGTTATGTGATAGCAAACATATGTAGGCTAACACTTACAAAACGACTAATTGACTCTTAGTTTACCGCTGACCGATCTCTACTGTGGATATGCACCATGGATTTAGCGATGAACAGTCGACCTCGTCCATTTTATCACACATCGTCAGTAAGTGAACAAATTTTCCAATTTTCTAATTACAGGGTTCCTAGAGTGGCCGCTAGTTGTCCTGTAAGTCCTACTTCATCTCATAGTTTTAAATTCCCACACCCCATTAACCCGTCTGCTTACCCTACCTTTTCTTCTGACGACGGTTTTCATTCGTATCAACGTCCACTTCGGAGTCTGTACTCGACAGACGATGACAGTCTACGTCAGTTTCAGTCTTTACCGCGGCAAAAGGTAACATCTGGTGGAATTCATTCAACTAGTATGGATATTTATGATCCGTACTCAGCTAGAAAACATGACAGCAATAGTTCTGTTGATCCTGGGTGTTTCACTATGCCAAAGCCGTCGCCTTACCGTCCAAGTAATGTTCAAGCATCATCAGCACATTTTCGAAGCGGCAGCAGTGACAGTAGTGGGTACCAGACATCTTACAGCCCCACAGCAGTAGACTTGGCCACTGGAAATCAGCAACAGAGTCCTCGGTTTCCTGCTAATCATCCATCTAGGGGATTTTATGGTCCAGGACCGGGTATTTCTCCCCCATCATACGAGAAAAGTCTTTCTGAGCGGAATAGACCATTTACTCCTTTGTATAATCGACAAGATTCTTCTTATGGAAGCAACGAGAGCCACAGTGATCAAAAACGTATTAATGAATCGCCACATTTTGCAGGAAAAGAGAATGGCGCTAGGCCCCCGCATCAACTGGTCAGACAAACATCTAGGGAACAACCACAATACAAAGATTACCAATCCGACTTATCTAGCGTCAGGTCAAATGTGATATCCCCCTCTAGTGAATACAGTCGATCACCTAATGAAATTCGACATTTATCATATGAATCAGATGCACAAAGCCCAACTCATGGACGTGCAGATTCCTCCATGTTTTTGATAGGTAATTCGCAACCACGCGTTTTTCAGAGAAACCAGATTTATGACGAGAAAAGAGTAGAGGAGAGACCAGTAATACAATATCAGAGACAGACATCGTCAGGAACATTACCTAAGTACGAGTCAACAATTTCATCACCACCACTTGGCCACCATCCAAAACAAGATGGCGAAAAACCAGAGCCGCCGGTGAGGTCGCACAGTTTTGATCACCGTGTAAGAAAACCAAGCCACAGCAGTTCTACTGGAATAAATTCAATAGAGGATATTTTGTCTCCCTTTGAAAAATTTCAAAGCTCTAGCTATTTCAAGGAATTTTACGACCAAGATCAACCAATTTCGCCTTTAACCAGTGTAAAATCGAATAGTTTTGATACATCAACCTTCCGCTCACCACCTACGAATGATTCTCCGAGTGTTCGCGAACGAGAGGGAAACGTCACACCGTACTACAACCAAAGCGTTCCGAAAGCTACCAACTCTAAAAGTCAGTTGGAGAAGTCTGTGTCTTTTAACTCTAACAAGGAAGATAAAGAAGAGCAGAATATGACATCATATAATCAGTTTGCACCACCCCCTTCTATGGCACCCCCACCGCCGCCGCCTCCTCCCCCTCCTCCCCCGCCTCCAGAACCCACAGGATCGTATGGGCCCGGGTGGAAGGCGACTAAAAAATCAGTTCAGGTAGGTTCTGTCAACTTCTGATAACATTTTAGTATGCAATGAACGGAGAGAGTCTGGGTTGTCATTTCATACTGTTTTGGTCATCCCAGGTCACTTTTCCATGTAGGAATTTATTGTGTGTGTAAATTAATTTCACACTTTATGATATGTTCAGTGTCAAACAAGTAGCTTTCCATTCGGAAGAAAAACATTATTTTAAGCAGACAATCAGCAATGAACAGCGGACGCCGGGAGACGGCAGTCCTGTCACCCAGGGACAATTCTCGGATAAAATGCCCGACGCAGTGTTGAACACGATGTTAAAGACTCAGGGAAGCGGAACACCCAAACCATTTGCATATATTACAGGAGGAATAGACCTCAAAGAATTCAAACAGAAGAAAAAGTATGTTTTTTATTTACACCATGAATAATGATGTTTGTAAATAACTAACCAACCAAAATAAGAATTACTAACAGTAGGAATTTGTAGAATGTTTCGTGATTTATCCGAAAAACATGCAGCTCTGTTGGCTTAAAAGCGCTCCTCAAGAAACAAACATTATACCTCAAGTCGCCCACCGATTCACTCATTGCTGCAATGTGAAAACTCTTCAAATAGCTGTCTGTGTAAAGTATGGCAACTCACCAACATCATGTACGTGTGTAACTAGGCATCTCAGATAGCAGAAGTACATGCGATGTTTCTGACACTATTTGGTGGGAGGAATTCTGGTTAAATAATTAGAATACTGTATATTATCAAGTAATCATATCAAACATTAGACAAACATGAAGCACAGTAATTATCTGCAATGCTGTACATCCTAGGATTTAAACGTATTTTTAAGCTTTTAATAAAATGTATTACCGTCTTCTATAACCATTAAATTGAATTATAATATGCCTCTTATACAAAATGAATCCAATCATTAAAATAAGATAGGCACCTATTGCGTTTTTAGCTCACCTGAACCGAATATTCAAGTAAGCTTTTCTGATCACCTGTTGTCCGTCGTCCGTCCGTCCGTCTGTCTGTCCGTCTGTCTGTAAACTTTTCACATTTTTGACATCTCCTCTGGAACCACTGGGCCAAATTTAACCAAACTTGGCAAAACGCATCCTTATGGGAAGGAGATTCTAAATTCTTAAAATAAAGAGCAAAACCCTTTTTAAAAGGGAGGTAATTACGAAACAGTGAAAATAGGGTTTATGTCTTTAAAAATCTTCTTCTCAAGAACCACTGCACCAGAAATGCCAATATTTACATCAAAGCTTGTATATGTAGTGAAGATTCTAAATGAATCTAGATGTTAAAATCGTGACCCCCGGATCAATACTGGGGCCCCAGGAGGGGTTCAAGCTTTAGCATAGAAATTGATAAAGAAAATGTTTAAAAATCTTCTTCTCAAGAACTACAATGCTACAATTTTTGAGATTTCTATGCAAGCATTCTCAGATAGTGTAGATCTTGATTTTTAAAAACCGTGACCCCGGACTAATACTGGGGCCCCTCGATGTGTTCAAAGTTTAACATAGAAAGATATAGGAAAAAATTTAAAAATCTTCTTCTCAAGAGCTACAATGCTACATATTGTGGGATTACTAAGCAAGCATCCTCATATAATATAGATGCTAAATTGTTCAAACCGTGACCCTTAGACCAATACTGGGGCCCCAGGACGGGTTCAGAGTTTAACATAGAAATATATAGAGAATATATAGAGAAAATGTTTAAAAATCTTCTTTTTAAGAACTACAATGCTACAATTTGTGAGATTACTATGCAAACATCCTCATATAGTGTTTCATGATTCTAAATTGTTAAAACCATGACCCCCGGACTAATACTGGGGCCCCAAGAGGGGCTTCAAAGTTCAACATAAAATTATATAGGGAACATGTTTAAAAATCTTCTTAAAAAAATACAGTGCTACAATTTGTGGAATAACTATGCAAGCATCCTCAGATAGTGTAGATTCCAAATTGTTCAAACCGTGACCCCCCGGGGCCAATACTAGGGCCCATAAGATGGGTTCAAAGTTCAACATAGAAATATATAGGTAAAATGTTTTTAAATCTTCTACTCAAGAACTACAATGCTACAATGTGTGGGATTATTATGCAAGCATCCTCAGATAGTGTAGATTCTAAATTGTTAAAACCGGGACCCCCCAGACCAATACTGGGGCCCCAAGATGGGTTCAAAGTTCAACGATGTTTAAAAATCTTCTTCTCAAGAAATACAATGCTGCGTTAAGTTATTTACTATGTAAGCATCCTCATACCTTCATATCCCCATATCAAGGTCACAGTAACCTTCTTTCACCTAATTCTCATAATTATTTATAGTTCAGTATACAATATTGTTATCTTTAATACGTTGAGGCCAAGGATAATAAGGTTGGTCAGTTGATGCATCTTAGATCTTAGGATATGATGTCCGAAAAAGTAGACTTCTTTTTATGTATCGTTCAATGTATTGTCAGATCTTGGAATATATGAGAGGTTTACAATTTTTTTAAAGAGTTTCATATTTAAACATTTCGAAATAGAATGGCACAAGAACTATTTTTCAGGTGAGCGATGTGGCCCGTGGGCCTCTTGTTTGATTTGTGGTTTGTATCATTCAACGCGTCTCTGTCAAGTTGACCCGCTTATATAACGGCAAATTAAAATCTCTATATATTTGGGGTTTTGAAGACATTTAACATGCCTTTTTGTTGTCATATTCGTATTTAACCTTACATAATGAAATAATATACATGTTTATATACGTTAACGTTTCTTAAAATGTGTTTCACCAAGTATTAATGCTTCACACATTTTCATTAGAATTGGTTCACTTTAAGATTAATCGCGCATATATTTCTTTTTCAACAAAAGCCGACCGCCGCCTCCTGTGATGCCGAAATCTTACCGCGGTCCAGATTTAAATACTCCGGAGCCGTGCAACTACCAGAGTCAGCCGTCACCCCCAGTCCGCTCCCAGCAGTTCCAGCCCCAGTATCAGCAGGCCCCGGTCCCGGCACAGCAATACTCTAATAATCAACCAAACCATCAACACCAGCAGAGGTCACCCGGAGCCTACAGACATGCGCAATATAATTCCCCTATACAAATGTACTCTCACAACAATGCCGAGGAGGCTTTACGAACTCAAAGTGGTGGCGCTCTTACTGGGATTTCTGGGTAAGCTTTTTTTCCAGATTATAGAAACATTGCGATATGTATCATAATGCAATAATTCTGTCTGCTTTAGTGAAATTTCTTTATCTAAATGCAAAAAAGCTATTGTCTGGGTGAGCTAACTTTTCAGATATAACTCCTGTAATCGTATGATGTGGTTTCAGCGCTCGGTCACGCCAAAGGAGATGTTCAGAGCCAGCGGCTCCGCTCTCGCGATCTAATTTCTCTCTGCCAAACAAGACGATTCGGTGAGAGGGAAGCATTCTGATCTATAGAAAGTACCACAAGTAGTCCATAATATGCTCTTTTAGTATCAGCAATTAAAGCACTTACTCAATGAATGAAAATTTGCAAGGAAATGAAGAAAATCGCATGCTTGCTTTACTCGTTAAACTCTTTATGATAGAAAATAAAACATACCTTTTTGATCCTTTATACCATGGCTATCTTCCCATCGTCAACATTATTTAACCTTTGATCAATAAAATGTATTGCTAGAAATTGGCGGGTAGGATTGCACCCTTAGCATTTTATTTGGTTTATTTATCAATTTATATCGTAGTTATTCATACTGGGTAGATTTTTTTTCACCATTTTACTACTGTAGAATACGATTTCTTATACTGTAGCCTTCCATTTATATGTTCAGCTACACGGTACAACGCACATTCATAGATATGCATTCTTTCAGTTCACCAAGATATATTTACATTCAATGTATATTTCCCATTATGTTTGCATTGGAAATCTGTGACGTTCAATGTTCAATAACACACGTCAAACCTGATCACGGCGTATGAGCACAAGTAACCGTCATCACGCGTTTTGAATATATATATTGTTAGATTTAATGGAACGTTCAAACTTAACTAACCAATTTGATATGTATTTTTGAAAAATAATCGTTAAATCATATTTATCCGATCTCAAAAAGAGTTTACCCGGCAAAGTTTCTGACACTATATGTTTAGCCGCAAAAGCGCACTAAATGGCATGTTTTATGGTTGTTTCGTCTATCATTCATATCCATTGCAAAGAGCGATTATAATGGCTTTAAAGCAACGACACAAAAATATTTCATACAAATAAACATCAAAATAAATATAAATATAAGCATTGAATGCTTATTTTTGGATGTCGTCGGTCCTATAACGCAACATGCTGTGCAGACATATTATCATACCGCGCTAACGCGCGGTATTCAATTTGTTTGCACAGCCTGGTGTGTTATTGGACCGTCAATGCTTAATTACAAAGTTATCGTCTTCGCTCTTTAAACAAATCTTTTAAAATCAATTTTTTGTATCTTTATGGAGATCTGATAATTGAAATTAGTCTGTTGATTACATTTAAATAACCGGATCATAATTTTTTTACTGGACTTTTCCAAACTACGTCGGTAACACTTTTCCAATTTCGGATTTTTTTTTTCGTTGGATTTTTCGTTAACTTTAAAGGATTTTGATTAATATCCATGTTGGGGGTTTTTTTTTTT
>WFKH01007768.1:34889851-34900667 GCA_016163765.1 Magallana hongkongensis
AATGTCCGACGAAATCTAGCACAAAACACTGGAATGTCAGTAATCACAAATCAACTTTGCAGAAATGGAAAAATTCACAGTTCTTTGCAAGTTATTCAACCACGCGGTACTAGCCTCCAAAACGGCGGCCTCAACGCGATTATAAAAAAAAGTCTACAGCTTACTGTACCAGTGTACGGGAAAAAAAATTTCCTCGGAATATCCGTCAAGTCCAGGGCCTCGAGTTGGGCGCCAATGTAGTGTTTATTGGGTCTATAGTATTACAATAACAATAGATAATCCGTAGGTCGGTACCGCTGGACTAGCCGGTCGCCTCGTCCTACACACGTCCTGCGTCTAGACCCGGCGGCTGCAGACTTCTCACTGGCGGTAATAGCATCTCGTGCTGGAACTCCCCCTTGGTGACGTCACGGGCTATAAACAGCCAGTACATGGAATAAGTCCACAATCACTACAATATTGTTTCAATGCACACGCTGATTAACTATTTAATAACACAGAGTTCGGTTTTATGACCAGAATGCAATTATCGAACTAGTTTTGGAACAAGTTAATTTGACTTTAAACTTAAGACTATTTTCCTAATCTTGACTGCGGAATAAAAATTTCTGGAAAAATCAATTTTTGAACCCAAATATCTCTGAAATGCAAGGTCCGATTTTAAAACGGATTTCAGTGTTAGATTCAACTGCATGTGCTCTACAAATACGTTCCTGTCTTGGGGGACAATAAACGTATACGTTTTTGATTTGATCAAAAATTCAATTTTTCGAAAAATTTGATTCACTTCCGGTTTCGACCGGAAGTGACAGATTTTCATTTCCAGCCTTATTACACAGGTAAAATGACAAAATCATAACCACGAAAAATTTCAAGCCTCTATCTTAAAGCGTTTTTTAGAAACGCCGCGGACAAAATTACTTTTTTAAAATTTTAAAAATGACGTAACGTCAAAACGGAAGGGACGTTGTCATAGAAACTTAAACATCTTTGAGGAAAGCTACAGCCAAACAATTTCTGAAAGTTTCATCTAAATCGGTTGAAAACTTATTGAGTTATGAAGCCGAAAAGGAGTCAGAAAAAAAAAGAAAAAGTATAATAACTGGAGCAAAGCTCGTTGCACAGCAACGAGTGGGTCTTCCGTTAATGTCGAGAGTAAAGCTTGATATTCCTGTAAGAAGCAAAGTTCTTAAACCAATGAAAAGAGTAACTAAAACAAAAAGATAAAAAATCGAATAATTTTTCGTACGACTTATCAACAAAATCCGAATGGTTTTACGTACGAATTAACAAAAACCTTAACGATTTCAAAAACGACTTAACAAAAAAAATTTGAATGTATCAAAGTACGACTTAACAAAAATCGAATTATTTTTGGTACGAGTGAATTTCACTTTGAACTTATCGCTATTTTTTAAACCAAGAACGCGGAATCAAAATTTCCGGAAAAATCAATTTTTGAACTCCAATATCTCTGCAATGCATCGTCCGATTTAAAAATGGATTTCAGTTTCGTATTCAGCATTATAAATTCTACAAAGATCATAAACGTTTAAAATTCCAACAAAAAATTCGAAATTTCGAAAATTTTAAAAGACTTCCGGTTTGGACCGAAAGTGACGGAATGTAAATTCCAGCCTTATTTGCAAATAAAAATAATTAATGTACAAACACAAAAAAATTAAACTCTCGATCTTAAAGCGTTTTCGAAAAATGCCCTGGACAAAATCACATTTTTAAAATTTTAAAATTGAAGTAACGTAAAAAAGGAAGTGACGTTGTAATAGAGACTTTAATAGCTTTAAGGGACGATAAAGGCACAAAACTTCTGAAAGTTTTATTGAAATCGGTTGCGAACTTTTTGAGATATGAAGCTTCAAAAAAGTCAGAAAAATAAAGAAAAAGAATAATAATAATAACTAGAGCAAAGCTCGTTGCAAAGCAACGAGTGGGTCTTCCGTTAATGTCGAATGTAAAGCTAGAAGTTCTTCTAAGAAGCAGAGTTCTTATACCAATAAACATGAGAAACTAAAAGAAGAAGAAATAAAATCGAATTATTCTTGGTACGAGTTAACAAAATCCGAATGATTCTAATTACGAATTAACGAAAACCTTATTAATTTCAAGAACGACCTAGCAAAAACAAATCTGAATGTGTTTAAGTACGATTTAACAATTATCAAATTTTTTTGGTACGAGTTAATTTAACTTTGAACACAACACTATTTTTTAAACGAAGAATGTGGAATTAAAATTTTCGGAAAAATCAATTTTAAATAAAAAAATTTTAAATAAAAAAATATCTCTGTAATGCATCGTCAAATTTAAAACGGATTTTAGCTTTAAATTAAGCTTAATAAGGTCTTATTTTTTGCTCTAATGATTTATAACAAATTATCGCTCAAAAAAAGAGCTATCACAAAAAAACTTTGAAGTCCTTCTAGCCCCGGATTTGAGGGGTCAGCCCCTTTTTCTCGATATCAAACAAAGGGTCTCGCAAATATAAACATATTTTGTTCAGCAAGTGTTCACGAATTGTTGACTGTTCTAAAGATATCTGAACAAATGTGTTTTAGGAGCCGACCCTTAAACTCCTTAGCGGGGCCACCAACAAAAAATTTTTAGGTATCATTTTGTTAAGAACATTATTTTGAGCAACTTTTCTTCTACAATGCTTTTCAAAAAATTTCTCCTTTTTTAGATATTAATGATCAGAGTTTTGGACTTCTGGTCCCATGAAACCTCTAATTACGTAACATATGACTTAGGTTTGGTACTGTATAGATAAACAGCTGTACAATGAACATTTTTGCTTCTATAATTAATGACAAATTATTGTTCAGTAAAGAGTTATTATAAAAAGACTTAAGAGCCCTTTTGGGCCCTAATTTGAGGGGCCAGCCCCCTATTTTGATATCAAGTAAAAGGTATTGTAAATATAAACATATTTTGTTCAACAAGTGTTCAAAAATTGTTCACCATTCAAGTTATATCTGAACAACTGTGTTTTAGGGGCCGACACTTAAACTCCTTAACGGGGCCACCAACAAAAAACTTAAAGGTAGCATTTTGCTTAAAACATTATTCTGAACAACTTTTCCTCTACACCGCTTTTCAAAAGGTTGACCTTTGAATTCCGTACTGTGTGCTTGTTGCATCATCAAATGTCAGTAACTTACTGATGTATAGTTTACTTTATTATACTTCTGTGAATATTATCTTTGTAAAATTACTATGAACTAGACAACATTGAAATTGTGACCATTTCAAAGGGCCTCGCTTAAATTATTTCATAGGATTTTGCTTTGACCTTGACCTACAACTTAGAAATTTTTCCAGCTGGCATAGAACTTCTAATTCAATCTCATTCCCCCTAAAATACAGAATCTGAACAAGATTAAGCCACTGGGAAATAATCTACAGTCTAAAACTGATTTTAAAGAGATCTGCTATTACCTTCACAATGACTTGGTTCAAGGTCACTGCATGCCATTAACCAAAAAGCTCTGTTTAGGTAAAGTATTAGCAGAATAGGGGCTAAAAGGAATGTATATATATGCTCTTGAAATAAGGATTTTTGTGTGTTCTGATATGACCTTGACACTTGATCTACAAATATCATTCGAGGTCATTGCATATCCTTTGTTCAAAGGCATCATGTAGGTGAAGTATGAGCCAGATTGGAACAAAGGGAAAGAAGATATTCTCCAGACAAGGATATTTTAAAATATAATTCTGCTATGACCTTCACAGTTGACCTTGAAAATTGATTCAAGGTCTATACACACCCTTTACTCAAAAGCTCTGTTTATGTGAAGTCTGAGCCAAATTGGGCTAAGTGGAAAGTATAAATGCTCTGAAAAAAGGATTTTCCCGTGATCTGATATGACCTTGACCCTTTACCTACAAAATGCATTCAAAGTCACTGCACATCGTTTGACCATAGACACTCTGTGAGTGAAGTATTAGCCAGATTAGACCAAAGGGAGAGAAGATATGCCCCAGACAAGGATTTTATATATAATTCTGCTATGACCTTAACCTTATACCTAGAAACATGGTTCAAGGTCACTGCACACCTTTTACCCAAAGGCAGTCTGTGGATAAGGTATGAGCCAGATTGGGCCAAGGGGAGAGTAGCTTTGCTCCGGACAAGTGATCTCAGATGGATGGACAGACAGACAAACTGATCACTTTAGAACACCCACATAAACATGCTTTTCTATCTAACCGCGAAATAGTTTCTGTCCTATCTGCCCATGGTGAATAGTCATCAAAACCATTCATCGGCAGCATTTGATTTCCCTCCTTTTTAAACTCGGAACACCTCTGACGTAATCTGATCGCTGCATTAAATCCAAAGTTTGATAACTCCAATTTGTTTATCATCAAAAAATTCTGCATCGCCGACAAATGAAGGTTTCTTCGGTATAATAAAATACCTATTTACTCACTATTCGGACGATAGCAAGTTTATTGCCCCCCCCCCCCCCCCCCCCCCGACAGCAACTATTTCACTCGGCTTCGCCTCGTGAAATAGTTCCTGTCTTGGGGGACAATAAACTTACCATCATCCTCATAGCCAGTAAATAGGTATATAATGACCCATCCACTTACATTTTGAGTTATATAACCTCTCTTTGTAACCTGCAATTTCACTGTGTAAATTTAGTCAACACAACAGTCATAGCCGCAAGTTTCACAATTTACTTCTGCTTCTCATGTACTTAACATTAGGAGCCTTCATATTGCATACCAATTCCAACAAGAGACATCCCTCTAACTAATGATAATCATCAAAATTCATTTCATGAATCTTAACAACACTCATAAGCCTTCAAATACAGCAACTCTCAATTTTACAAATATATTAATGGGTACTTTATCCGAAACTATCCCGTGCTACCTTTAACTTAGTACACCAACACTTTATGAAAAGACGTTTTGTCTTAGACTTAGAAAGCTTATGCAATTCTGAGAAAAAGTATACCACATATTGCCAATTCCATTGAGGTTTAATAAAAATCATATATGGCCATTTAAGTGACCCCGGCCCACCATTTCCACTTTCCTCTATTCAACACAGATTTATAGGGTTCTGCATAGTAAAACATCTTTACCTGACCTTTTAGAGGTCAATTGTTGTTCAACCTCCCTTTATAAGAAACCTTTTTCAATAAAACATACATCTACATGATATTATCATGATAAAAGCAGCACATCACTTAGAAATGCCCTTACATGTATACCCACCCCCTATCTTTTGATTTTCATAAAAAGTCATGGTTTGAAATCTTTTACCTAATTTCATGAAACTTGTGGCAATTTCTTTGAGTCATTTCTCACACATATTTAAAATCAATCATCAATGATACTAAAATTTGATCTTTTTTTTGTTTATTGAATGATTTGTAGCATTTGAATTAACAAATAGACATGCTTTCCTGCATGTGATTTCTTGTTTCCATGAATAAAAGTAAGCTAACAATCATATTTAGTGAATATCTAATCTATTCTGGTTTCTATTCTCCTTTTAACCATGCTACATGTAAAACAGTAAGACCTACAAGTTAGACATCTGCCTCAAATTAAAATTAAATTCAAACACACCCAGGTAGCTGGAGACGGGGGAGAATTCCATGAAAAAGGTTCAAATTTTACATGTTTTCCTACATTTTTATGCATATATACATTAAAAAGGTAAAAATAGGTTGTTTCTTGTTTATTTCAAAAGTAATTATCATAGCAGAAGTTTTTTCAAGGTCAAATGTACATTTACATATCCTACATGTAATCTTAATGGTAACAATTGAAAAAATTGTGTAAACACAACTAAATATTATTATAAAATACAAAATAAAGGAAACATTATTGCATACATTTATTGAAAAACAGATTTTCACAACTTACAATTGTAAATTTCATTAAACAGCCTTAATTTTGTTTGTCATAATTTCTTATCAAACACAAATACAACAAGGCATGATGCTTTCTTAAAGTTCCTTAATTGTTCATGCATCATCTGATTTAATTTGAATTACTGGTAAAAAGTCACAAGGAATATGCATGTGGGTAGAGGTGACAATATCAACAGGTAAAAGCCATGTGGCCGCCATGTGGTAACAAGAGTCCGTTGTGGGCTGAAATTAAAAAAAATCAATTAGCTGTGTTAACATACTAATAATAGCTGTATTTACATTAACATAACATTTCTGGAAAAAATACACTAACCATGCAGTGTAATAAGTATGACACATATCCCAATACATAACATTAAAATTTAGGCAGTAAAAAAACAAAAATTTTCATATCAAGTCATAATATCATAACATTAAAAAATTTCTTGTGTATAGACACATATCAAATTGAAAGAGAGAGAGAGAGAGGGAGGAAAGAGAGAGGAGACAGAGACACAAAGAGAGAGTTTGCTTTACTCTTAGAGCGACTGTCATTGTGACAGTCTATTTCAATGCGAAAACTACAAATGGATATCACCCATCCAAACAGCGTCAAATTATAAGCTTCTGCTTATACCATGTTTTGTCAATTCTACTGGGGTTTTTTGCGAATAAATTTAGCGAAGAGTTTTTTGGTTTTATTATCAATTACATGTTTTAAAATTAATACTATGCATAATGCGCATAAGATTTCATGAACTATTTTACAAAGCTTTGTTATTCGGCTGTACAAAGAAAAAATTGAGGGATTGATAATTATACTCTTATTTCAAAATTCAATGCACTGCTGATATTTTTTTTCTACTAGACAGATATATTTATGTTACAAAATTAAGTTGCTCTCTGACGCTTTGCCAAGATTAAAAGCATGAAAGAAAGAGGAGAGATTGAGCGAGAGAGAGAGAGAGAGAGAGAGAGAGAGAGAGAGAGAGAGAGATGAGCACAGTATCAATGATTAAAATCCACATATATTTGTAAATGTAATTGTTTCAGTGTTTTTAATTAGTTGTGTGTATGTGTGCGTTTGTTTATTGTACGGTGTCCTGTCCATGTGTGAATGTTTATGTTTACATGGTGTGACGTGACGGACCAAATACCTGTTCGACCAGTTTACCTGTAGATGTTTTCTATTTTTAACAACATACTAACTTTCCCACTAAAACCATAGTTGCCCGCACACTCGGCGCTACACCCTTGAAGGGAATAGACTTGTATATCTACTCTATGTAGCTGAATACCTGACAGTGCTTGGTTTTTCATATATTTATTATTTGAGAGTATAAAACGTAAAGTCAAACCCTGTATGACTGTGTCAGTTATATGTTTCTACCGACCTTGACTACAAATGGCGTGCCAGCGCTCTAACCACTGAGCTATTGAGACCCGATATATTGACTGACAGTCACACACCTGTTACTGTAGATTCCTAATTATACGCGAGGAATAAATATCCGTGTAAAATCGCGAGAAGCACATTTCGTGGATTTTAAAATCTCGCTTTTATATATTGGACATTTGTAAAGTAAATGAAACTATGATAAAAATTCGGCGTTCGCGATTTTATATTCTCGCGATTTGATGCAAAACGGTTGAATCGCGGAATTAAGTACTCGCGTAAAATAAGGAATCTACAGTAACCCGGTGACATATTTGTCTTAATTTAAAATTGTTTACATACAATGTTGATGTGATATGCATGTAAAGTTTACTTAAAAATGAAACAATATGTACAATCTTCATGTTGCCCCTTGAGGGCCCTTAATTGGTTAATAAAGAAATTGAAATTGAAATTGTATAAAAGATAAACTACACTAATTACAGCATTCTACACTTGTGTACCTTGGGACCCCCACCCAGAGTTCTTGAAATCTTTTTTCCGCTTTCAGTCATTTGGACTGACTACTATCTTGTCAGTCCGGACAGATTTCTATCAGTCCAGAAATTTTCAATAAAAAGATGTTTAAAGTTATATTTGAATTTTATTATCAGCTAATTTTTTTTTATCAACTTAAATTTCACACAAGCTTTCTAATTTCTACCTTGATCTGATTGCTCCTCACGTTTACATTCTTATTAATATTTATCACTTCAATATTTATTTTAATTTCTTTCCCTCTCATTATGAACTTCTCTCTTTCTCATTCTTTCTGCACACCTCATGCCACAGCTTATGGGCCCGGTTGTCGGATAGTGGAGTTCTGATTATGTGTTCCCGAAGACATAAATGATTAAAATTGGTATTCTTGTGTGTATTTTTGTGTATTGCAATAAAAACATTAACTGAAAACCCTGTTTTAGTGTATTCAAATCAATGTACATTAAAAAAACGTAAAGAGACAACACTCGCCATCTTGGATTTTATAATGGGCCCTCAGTTCACGCTATGTTTTAAACAAGTTCTCCAATGATTTTTGACGAGATCTAGGTTGGAAAATATTTGAAAGACTTATTCCTATCTTCTTACTACATCTGTTAGCCGCATTATAAATGCATCGTGTCAATATGTACGAAATACTCGCCAAACTTATCGAAAGCAACGGAAGTTTACATTCCCTGTATAATTACTGAGGTGTTCCGAAAATGTATGAAAAGTCTAGAGAGAGCAAAAAATCCGCGTAAAACTCCTCTTGGTTTATTGTATGCGTTCAGAAATCCTCAGTGAATACTAGGAGAGTTTGCATCAGTGAATACTAGAAGAGTTTGCATCAACTTCCGTTGCTTTTGTACGAAATTTAGTCGTATTTTCGCAAGTTGCTCTGTCAACATCTACCGGTCTTTTGGACTGACAGGCAACCTCAAGTAATCGGTCCTTGGTTATTTTTATCGGTCTTGCCGACAGGACCGAAAGATTTCAAGAACACTGCCCACCCCAGTTTCAAAAGCACTGTTTTACAGTGTATGGTGTGTAGTTTGATACAAAATAAGACATAGATATATATATATAGCAAAATAACAAATAAAAATTCCAAACAGCGATGTGCAAAACATACAAGTGTAAAAACACTTGACTGAAAATAATCTGAGATTCCTCTGATTCTAATCCCCGTTTTATATCGTGACGCACGTCACAATATAAACATCGAGGTGAGTCAGAGAAATCTCGGGTTAGACCAGTCTAGGCGGACTCCGAAAACGGAGTATTTGGCACCGTCATGCATTGCGATTTTCTCAACTTCCGTTTTGTAGCTAATGTAAATAATGGAGAGTTACCTCCCTTCTCCATGAAAACGTGATTAAAAAATAGATTAAAATCCTTCAGAAGCGTAAAAAAAATTAAAAATGATACAGAAATGGTCAATTTTAAAATTATACTTCAAAAGAAATGTGAAAATGTTTCGGTAAACAGCAGGAAAAATAAATACAAAAATTTTAATTCACACGTGGTCGACCAGGACTTGTAAGATTAAAAAATCAGACTTCAAATTAAAACTTGGAAGTGTGGAGATGGAAATTTAAATGTTGCACTTATGTAAGTATTCAAGTCTTTAATAAAGGTGATGTTTTTAAAAAAATACGACTAATTACGATGTATACAAGGTTTTAAGAAGTGCCGACTGAGCGAGTCATCGCGTGTTCAACAGAACGGTGTAATGACTACAAACGGGATATAAAACTCACGGTAATAGTTTCTTTCACACCCTAGCCCATAAATAATCTTTAATCATAGTAAAATCATGAAAAAACATTAGTTTATTCACTTTTATTGACATCGTCATCGGAAACAGAATTGACTAACTTTGACAGCAAATAAAATTTGATTTGCCAAACGAACGTATATTTTTGCCAAATACATTCTGTTGAAACATGTCTTATACAGCATTTAAACGTATTTTCAGACCTGCATATGAATAATCCGCATTGCACGATCAACTTTCCCGAGTGCCTTGTTTTCACGTAAAAATGTGGTATTTTCATTAAGTGCGCATGCGCCGAACTCCTTTTTCGGAGTATTTTTACTTTTGAGAAATCACTTCCGTTTACTCCGTTTTCGGAGTCCGCCCAGACTGTAGACTGAAAAATGCAATTATTTTGAAAAGAAAAAGTCAACAAGACATATCCTATATTAAAACATACCTTTATAATTTCTCAAACGATAGTTGGGATTCTTTTTCCACTATCGAAGTTTTGCAAGCCATGCATCATATGAAAATGTCGACACTTCGCTGCCAGCTGTTCGCAATCAAAACAAGGCGCGTTCACGTGGCGAATCGTACGATACTTATTTCGATTAAAACAAACATGTTTGTGTTTGATATGCAGAGTACAAATTAACATGTATAACTTGCACTTTTGCATTTATTTTGCAAGTAAAAATTAGAATAAACAGGCCTAGGTATATTGAAATATTTACAAACTCTTCATTCAATGATCCAATATCAGAGTACGTACGTGTTGTTCGATTATATTCAACAACTGTCTGTGACAAATAGGTCTGGCTTATATTGCAACTTAATTTCGCTTTTATCAAATCTCAGCAAAGTCTTTCTTAACTAATGATTTTCAATAGCTTTTCGCTAATTTGTTTTACGGTGCGACCGTTGGGGCGAGCGCAGCATGTGATCAAACAATGAATTATGATAAATCAATAAAAATGAAATTAACAACGTAAATAAATTTGATTGCAAAATAAAATAAAACATACCTATTTTTTCAGTAAATTTCCATTATCTATAGTTTATAAGATTTCATATGTTATAAGATTTGTTATTTATTTATTTATAAGTAGAACAATAGTTTAATCTCAGATACAATGTTGTTGAATAATAAAGATTTTAATATAAATGTTCATTGCACTGTATCTCCTCTTTTAAAGTGATTGTAACGTCAGTTCATCCCCTTTTTTGCAGTCGACATTTTTT
>WFKH01007768.1:34900767-34929319 GCA_016163765.1 Magallana hongkongensis
CCCCCCACCCGCTTTTAAAAAAACCGATGCTATGTGTACGTTACTGGAAATTACCGTAATTATAGTGAATACAATAAATGTGAGCAATTATCCAAATGAGTGCAAGTTACAACTGTTTCCTATATCTGAAGAAATGTCCTCATTCAAGATTTTGAGAGGATTTTGGTAATTTCAGCAGATTTACAATAACTTCAGTTAGAGTAATTTCCCCTTATTGTGACGTCAAAGTTCACGTTTAAGTGTCGTCTGACTCATTAAAACTCCCCTGAGAAATAAAAGTAAGCGAAGAATACTGTTTTATATACTTCAAAAGCATGATGTTCTTAAAATTACACATCTTATATGCTTTTCAAAGTTTTACTTTGATTCTCGCGAGAACGCGAGGACTTGGAAACCATTGGTACTATGAATTGTGGGTCCAAATTTACTGACGGCGAAAAAATCTATCGGATCAATGTGCAAACCTTTGTGACGTCACTCGATTATTTTTTTTTTTTTGATTGAGAGTGTCCTGAGGTGAACTTTAGAGGTAACTGACTGTATGTCGTATACATCGTTATTGTTTTTATTGTCTTGCTGATTCTAGTGAGAGTGTGAAGTGATAAAAATTGCCATGATTACAGGGAACTACTGGGACGATTAAAACAATGCATTACTGGTCCGATTTACTGACGCAAAAAAAATCCGTTGAATGAATGTGCAACTGGTCCGAATTTTCTATTCACACACGCCTTGCCGTTAGAGCTCGCTTCGCGCCGGCGCTGCGCTCGCTATTAAAATCGGGAACAGTGTGTTCCACCAGCTTCGTTTTAATTATGATTCCGGTATAAAAAAAAAGTCACTATTATCCAAACCACTTGAAACCAGTATCACATATTTAACGACCGGCTCATAATAATCCATCAAATTAACGATATCGTTTCAATGCACACGCTGATTAACTATTTAATAACACAGAGTTCGGTTTTATGACCAGCATGCAATTATCGAACTAGTTTGGTACGAGTTAATTTGACTTTAAACTTAAAACTATTTTCCTAATCTTCTGCGGAATCAAAATTTCCGGAAAAATCAATCTTTGAACCCAAATATCTCTGAAATGCGTCGCCCGATTTAAAAACAGATTTCACTGTTAGATTCAACTTAATGTGCTTTACCAAACACGTATACGTTTTTGATTTGATTAAAAAATATAATTTTTCGAAAAATTTGATTTACTTCCGGTTTCGACCGGAAGTGAGATATTTTCATTTCCAGCCTTATTACAAAGGTAAAAAGACAAAATCATAATCACGGAAAATTTCAAGCCTCTATCTTAAAGCATTTTTGAGAAAAGCCCCAGACAAAATGACTTTTTTTTAAATTTTAAAAATGACGTAACGTCAAAACGGAAGTGACGTTGTATTTGAAACTTTAACATCTTTGAGGGACGTTAACGTGCAACAATCCCTGAAATTTCATTGAAATAGGTTGAAAACTTTTTGAGTTATGAAGCCGAAAAGGAGTCAGAAAAAAATAAAATGTAAACAAAAAGAAACAATAGAATAACAAGAGGGTCTTCCGTTGGAAACGGAAGACCCTAATAACTAGATACGACTTCGTTACGAGTAACGAGTAGGTCTCCCGTTCGAAATGATACGATGAATTATCGATAAAACTTTAGATACAAATGATTGAATATTTTAGGGGCCACCCCTGTAGATCCTAAATGGGGACAGATATTGGTGTTTTAATTAGTGGAATCGATAAGAATCATCAATGCAGACAATTTCTCTTCTACAATGCTTAACAAAATATGTCTCCTTTTTTAGATATATTGCGTCAAAGTTTAAGGACGTTGGCCCCTAATTACGTCATAAATGGGTGTGGCGATGAATTTGTCAAACATATATTGTTACGATTAACAATTTAGCTTCTATAATACATTACAAAATTTTTATCGTTTTTAAGTTATTTGTAATAGAGTTAACGAGTCTCTTGGCCCCTAATTAAAGGAGTCAGCCCCTTTTTGTTCATTTCATACAAAAGATCTCTTAAATAATAACATTTTTTGTTCTTACAACCATCTTAAATTGTTGTTAATTTTTGAGAAACAAATGATTGAATATTTTAGGGGCCAGCCCTGTAGACCCTTAATGGGAACAGACATTGGTGATTTGATTAGAGGAATCGATTTAAGTCATCAATTCAAACATTTTCTCTTCTACAATGTTTAACAAAATATGTCTCGTTCTCTAGATATATTGTATAAAAGTTTGAGAACTTTGGCCCCTAAAAATCCCTAATTACGTCATAAATGGGCGTGGTAATGAGTTTTTCAGATAGATATCGTTACAATCAACAACTTTGCTTTTATAACGCATTACAAAATCTTTATCGTTTTTGAGTTATTTGTAAAAGACTTTACGAGTCTATTGGCCCCTTATTGAAGGGGCCAGCCCCTTTTTGTTCATTTCATACGAAAGATTTATCAAATACTAACATTTTTTGTTCTTACACCTATCTCAAATTGTTGTTCATTTTGAGAATCAAATGATGGAATAATTTAGGGGCCAGCCCTGTAGATCCTTAATGGGGACAGACATTGGTGTTATGATAAGTGGAATCGATTTAAATCATCAATACAAGCATTTTCTCTTCAACAATGCTTAACAGAATATGTCTCGTTCTCTAGATATATTGTGTCAAAGTTTGAGAACTTTGGCCCCTAAAAATCTCTAATTACGTCATAAATGGGCGTGGCAATGATTTTTTCAAATAGATATTATTACGATCAACAACTTTGCTTCTATAATGCATTACAAAATCTTGATCGTTTTTAAGTTATTTGTAATAGACTTTACGAGTGTCTTGGCCCCTAATTAAAGGGGCCAGCCCCTTTTGTTAATTTTGTTGGAAAGAACTTTTGATACTCTACCACTTTTGTTATAAATGTCTTATCAAAATATCAACTAATAAAAAGATATAGATGAAAACGTGTGAAAATTTTGAAATTTGTACCCAATTTTCGTGCCTAGGCGAGCTCCAAGAATTGGCGCCACTTGCGTAAAACGAAAACAATAGGCACAACTTCAAACTATGGACTACCTATCCTGAAAGTTTCATATTCATATCTCTAATAGTCTTCGAGATCAACTGTTCACAAAATGGGTCGTAAAAGTTTACAAAATTAGCAATAAATCGGTACCGGAAGTGACGACGGCAAAAATTTTAAAATTAAAATAAATTCAGACCACTTGCAATCATGTGTGAAAAAATGGTCGAATAGTTTTTGAGAAAACGCTTGCACAAAATTTGTTGGAAAAAAAAATAATTATAAGAAACTGTACGAAAACTATAAGGTCTTCCGTTGGAAACGGAAGACCTTAATAAAAAGAAACCGAAGAATAACGAGAGGGCCTTCCGTTGGAAACGTAAGACCCTAAAAAGAATCAATAGAATAACAAGAGGGTCTTCCTGTATCTAACCCGATCGTAAATAAGAATCGCACTTAAAATTACGTAAATACCTGTTGATCAAAAGCAAAAATATTCATTCTTTATCGATAGGCCATCATTATAAAGCTACACAGAAAGTTTGAAATCAATTCGCCAAACCATAACAAAAAATTGGTGGAAAACGAAGTGAAGACAGAATGACTAATAAACCGCAGTAAAGACTATAGTCCCCCCCCCCCCCCGCTTCACCGTAGGGGTGTAATAAACAGTTCCTATCGTTTGTCACATTCATTTTAGGTCTAAACCTGGAATTTTCATTTCAACATTCAAAATGTAAACAAAAAAAAATGACCCGAGATTTGTCTACATAACAAAGAATTGTGAGCTTTGTATCTCGGTTATACATGTAACTCGACTATATTGGTTGACTATTAGATATGCTTTATCGAAGCATTGTCACCATTAAAAACGGAAAAATAAATTTTTACCAAAATCGTGACCATGTCCCTTTAACTTTGTTAACACAAATTAAACATTTGTTATAAAAAATGCAACTTGTTAAACCGAAAATAACGAATTTCTTATAACGAGTTAATTTCTTAATCCTTTTAACAGATCAGTTTAATTTTGATCGGGTATGGTTCGATTTTAAAAATTAGCAATACATGTATTTCTAAAAATTCGCCATTTTGATTCAATTTCTTTTTTTAAAATTATTGTCTTATATTTCTTCTCTATAAAATTTTCATAAATAGTTTTTTTTAATTAAAAAAAATAAAACCTATAAAATAATTAAGAGCATATACTAGTATCCTTCTTTGAACAACGGAATCATGTTTCGGAAATGATACACTAACGATCCATATTGTCATGAATCTAAAACCTAGCAATTTGACGTAATTAAGTAACAATAGCCATTAGGAACAAACAATTCTTTAAACTCCTTGACATTATTTAATGTGAATAAGTGTAACGAATTAAAAGCACAATACTGCGGATAATATTATTAAGTCTGTTTTGTCAATATTAGTAAAACACCTTATAAAACAGCATATATCTGTAGTTAAGTACGGTTAAGGACAGTGGAAAGGATTGAGTGCTGTTTGAACATATTGAACCCTGACAGGGCGTATGATGGTGAGTTATAATTGCAATATTTGTATTGTCTGCATTTAATGATGTGTATGATTTAAAGTTCATCTAAGCCCTAAACTTGAAAATCCTAAATTCCAAATTGGCATGTATTGTCTTTATAGCAGACTTTGTCGGGCTGAATAGATATATTGTCGGGTCGAATCGCAGCTCAAATCTTGCCCGTTTAGATACGATAAAATGCGTTCTGATAAGATTGTCCAGATAGAATGTCCGATTGGATCTTGATCAGATCCAAACATCACGACACGAGTCCCCAATTTGTTACGCTTGTGTACGTGCAGATACGTTTCATATACGTTAAGATACGTTTATCACAAACCGATGTGCTTTGTGACGATGGGGTATAATAATGATGGCGATTCTTTTCACGATCAAGATGGAAGATGATCACGATTTGAGTTACGATACGACCCCGACAATATATCTATATAGTCCGACTGACCATATTTACACATCGCAACTGAACGCAGCGCAGCGTGGTGTTTGTCTCCTCCAAGATTGATCCAGATCATCACGATTAGGAGGGCACGATTAAATGCGACGTGCTGTGCTTAGTAACGATACAGTGCGATCTGATACGATGATAACGAATAATTACGATTGAAAATTATAGTGATCGTAGAAATTTTTTTGACAGTCAAAAATATTTCTACGATTAACACGATTGCCACGACAGGGTGTCTTCCCACTGAGCCAAAATTCTGAAATTTACACAGGTGACTGGTTTTGGCTCGGTGGGAATGGTGTACAGGTAAGGGGAGGGAGAGAACAAAAGAAATTAATTACAGGTAATCTTTAGTCTGTTTTAGAATGACCACAAGTGCTTTAATAAAAGTATGATACCCCAAAGAGGGATTTATTTAATTATATGCATTATTATTTATTTATTTTAATTGATTGAATAAAAGAGATTTTCAAGACATTACTTTAAAATATGTTATAAGTAATACAATGTACATGTAATTTTTGTTAAATCTCAATATCATTTTAAAATCTTCTGTTTAGTGAATTGTTTATTTAATTTTTTGAATTTATTAACTTTTTCTTTTGAAATATTTTTTTAAATGACTAATGTCTTTAACCCGTTTTTAAACTTAATTTAATTACAGTTCATCAATGTAGGATTGGAAACATATTTTTTCAATTAGTTACTCTCTTTAAATACATTGTATGACAAATCATCATGGTTGTTATGTATTCAAAAGAATATACACTGATATTACACAGCTTTAAACCAAAGGGAATCATCTATCGGTAATTTAATGAGGTTTTTTAACAAAAGAAATATTTTGTTCTTTTAAAACTCCTAATGTTAAATTGAATCTTATAGTCCCCAAGTAAAAGGTGTACATCTTTGATATCTAAATCAATTCTAAACAGACAGTCAAAATTATTGTTCTTAGCATGTACATAGATTTTGCAGACAAAAAAGAAAAAAAGAAATGGAAATTATCTTATTTTACCATTACCATTTACTATAAAATCAAGATTGAGTAGACACTTGACTGTACTTTAATTTGATATGATTGCATATAAATATTCTGGCACATCCCTAAAAATAATTTTACTTTTTATTTGTCAAATATTGAGCAGCCATCCTAAAGAAATGAACCGTATTTTAGTGTGGCTCCCAAAAATGATGTGTAAAAAAAAAAGAAAGGGTGTGTCCTATTTCTCGTTTTTTAAATTGTTTTGTTACTCTTTATTCACTGATTGATTCATATAATGTGTTATAATGAAATTGTACATGATAGGTAATACCATGTAAGTCTAAACCAGACTATACACAGGTGACCCCTCAGACGTGAAAATCACAATTTTGGCTAGGTGGGAATAAGAAATTCAGAATTTTGGCTAAGTGGGAATAAACCCACGACAGACCTCAAGATCTGGTGAGATTTGATGTGATTACTACAATTACTCTATGATTAGTACCACGATTTCAATCGCGCTGTGAATCGTGATGGTGGGAACGTAGCATAAGAGTTCAAATATTTTCAAGGCGAAGACTTTATAGAAGCTCGTGAATTTTTCAGATTTAAGCCGCGTAAAGACATTTTCAGGGCGAAGACTTTAGGTGGCAGGGGACAGTTTTTTTTGATACAATCCACTGTAGCCAGGGGATGTGTCTTCGGAGCTCTGTAACTAGAATTTCCTCAGTTCCCATTCAGCACAAATACCTTTAATTCACTTCTTATAAGGCCAATCGCCAATTTCCGAGGAAAATTACTAGTCAGAACGTGTAAAATTTTCTACATAGTGGTTTTTCTGAGATTTTGACCCTTTCATATTTCGCCCATTTTTTCATGATTTTTCAGCTATTTAGACCTCCCCCAGCTAATTCCCTGCAAAGGGTTGACCTTCCGTACCGTGTGCATGTTGCACCATCACATGTCAGAAACTTACCGGTGAATAGTTTACTATGTCCCATCCACCTACTTTTCGTGTTCTTTTACCTCCCGTCTGTAACTTGCAATTTCACTGTGTAAAGTCAACTCTTACTCTACAGTCATAGCCGCAAGTTTCGCATTTTGCTTTTGATTCTCATGTACTTAACATTGGGGGCCTACATGTTGCATATCAATTTCAATAAGAGACAACCCTCTAACTAATGATGATCATAAACCTTCAAGTACAACAACTCTCAATTTTACAAAAAATATTGAAGGGTACTTTATTCGAAACTGTCCCTTGCTACCTTAGAAGCTCCTAGAGATTCTAAAGAGTAAAACAACACCGTGATAATATAAGGAAATACGCCTCAATATTAATGCCCTCGGTAATTTATGAGTAATAAATTTGCATTATTTTGAAGAAATATTTAGAAAAAATTGCAATTAAGGATATTTCGTAAAAAAACCCACTAGTTTTTAACAACGTTTCAAAATTTGTTGCTTTGTCATCTTCGCTAGCCAAGTGTTTTCGGTCCACTTCGCTCCCCAAAAACCCTTGGCAGATTTCATTACGAAAACTCGGTGATGCGGTGGCGCTATCTAGCGAGCAACTTGAGTTGCGCCCCTTGTATATTTACATTTTAATCGAATGAAACAACGAGTAATATACACGCTACGGCATAAATACAACTTGAAAACATGTTGACTAGCGAGAATAGGAACATAATTAACGATGCTATTCAATGGGAATGAAGATATAACCTAGAGAAAGCAAGGAATGTTTTATGTATAGGCCTAGTGTTTGTAGAGACCTGTACTGCCTGTACCGGGAGTGAAAAAGTCGCTTTATAAATGCGTTCAAGCCATAAAACCAGGTATCGTTGTCGTAATTATTGTGGACAAAAGAAATTTAATAAGATACAGCTCATTGAACATTTGAACCTCTAACCATAAGCAGGGACGCGTATATACTATATACTAATATAGTATATACTAACGGGATAGGCAACTTCTTCATTCGTCATGTTTACTTCCCACACTACGATCACACGAGCCTTGACAAGTTTGTAAATCTTTGTTAAATCCAGTAAAATATGTCGTTTTTTACAGTGATCTGGTTAGACCATCCTTGTGGAGTACTGTACTCGAGCACTTGTGTCTCAACTTGTGAAAAGTACCGAATGTTTTACCAGAGATCACACGTGTGTTTCTTTTAAAAGTTTATTTATAAGCGCTTGTTGACAACACTGCGATTGGATCAGCTTCTCGCAGCTGCAGCCAATCATTAAACGGAGCTTGTCACCGAGTTTTCGTAATGAAATCTGCAAAGGGTTTATGGGGAGCAGAGTGGCCCGAAAACCCTTGGCTAGCGAAGATGTTGCTTTGTCAACATCATCTATTTGTATGAAACCGAATGGGGATTTTACTATTTTTATTTTTAATTAAAAATACTAAAAAAGTGGTACAATAATAATATTTTAAAGCGGCGATAATATGATGCTCCCTCATCAACATTGGAAGTGTCTGATACCACCTAAAGACTCAAGTCTATTCTTTTATAGACTTTTATATTGCTTTTTTTAAAGTTCTACAAACCAGGCATGCACGTTTTGCTATACTACAAATACTTTTAAAGAAATTTAAATTCCATTTTTAAGCTTTTTAAGGAGGAGGAGTCAGAGATGATCCTATTATTCAGGATGTTGAAGAATAGAGCTATAGTTCTTGACCCCCCCCCCCCCCCCCCCCCAGAATAATGGGATTCTGGTTTAAACATTGAAGCACCAAGTTTTTAAACCACAAATGACACGGTCTGACTAGAGCCAGTCCCTACTTTTTCACAAAGAAGTGAAATAGTAGGGGCTGGCTTTAGTCAGACTGCAAATGACAATTCTTGCATACAATATCAATAAAAAACCTGGCTTCTTGACATTACAAACTATAGACGCAAAGAAATATCCACATCACACCCCTATATTTTGCGTAAAGTACAGCGACTCTCTGTGCTTTGTGGCAACGCACTTTGAAAATTTTTTTCTAAAGTGCGTTAAATTTGGGACCAAATCAACCCACTTTGAATTTTTTTTTCAAAGTGCGTTAAATTTAGGACCAAGTAAACGCACTTTGAATTTTTTTTCAAATTGCATTATGAAGGTACATCAATATTTTTTATTATCGAGACACTTAACGTACTTTGAACAAAATAAGTATCAATAACAAATTCTTGGATTCAATTTTTATTGGTTGATACATGTATTATGATGACTTCTAATGAATATGGTTTACTATCTCAGAAGGGGGTTGGAACAACCAAAGCTACAGTTTAATTACCGTTACATAATTCAACTTGATTAGGTAGAAGGTCCCCTACCCTTCATCATTCCTTCCCAAACATACAATATTCAGCGAACTAGAGTAAAATATATAAGAACGGAAAAGGTGATAAGCTTTGCCATAAATTAAGTACACTGGTATTGAAAAAAAATGAGCTGGCCAAACAATACCTGGTAGTTTCTTCCATGGTATGTCAAAAAATCTGTAGGTGTCTAATTATAAAACCATTTCTTCAAACCATATAAATCACTTCATTATAAAAATAACAGTGTTACATTGTACAAACATTAGAATATTATCAACATAATGATATGTTTTTTCTTTCACTGATATTCTAAAAGATCATATTGTATTTGATATACATAACTTACGTTCTTTTTTTTTCACATCACGTTTGTTCATAAGCACATGAAATTTAAGCAGTTTGATAAATGTTATACAATGATCTTTGTAACATAAAATCATTTTCGTTTCTGGCATATCCGAAAATTTAATTCTGGTTGTAACGAGGCATTTGATTGGATAACAAAATTTAGTTCAGCTTCGCGGATTATAAAGCGTAAACTGCTCCAACCCAGGTTATACTCGTATAACTTCGGTAGACATTGAGTTCATTTCTTAAATGGTTTGTACCAAATATAAGATCCTTTTTAAAGGAGTAAATTTGCTGCAAACATATTCACAAGGTAAAATATTTTTTTAAAAACTGGTGCAAAAAGTACATACTCTAATGCCTATTTTTGAGATGATATTGCTTTAACGGCTGTACATGTAACTATCTTACATTATATATCGAACTAATTTATTTGGTTTGAAATTGAGAAGTGGATTTATGCTTAGAAACCTGCAGATATTGAAGTTTATAGAATTGATATAATGTTTGGGAAGGAAATATGCGGGTGCACTCTTCAAGTAAGTAATATGAATAATTTATTAGAAATTGTATTGTATCTTTGGTTGTCACCTCACCGTTCCCAATGATGCTAGACCATGTTAAAAAGTGTTTACAAAGAAATATGAACACTCTGACTGAAAACGAAATCAGTTAAGAACAAAGTCCATATGTTGGGATTTATACGTATTTTTTTCAAAGGTGGTAAAGTGTCTTGATGATAAAAAATGTTGATGTACACTCACAACGCACTTTAAAAAAAAAATTCAAAGTGCGTTGACTTGGTCCCAAATTTAACGCACTTTGACACATTTATTCAAAGTGTGTTGATATTGTCCCAAAATTAACGCACTTTGGAAAAAATTTCAAAGTGCGTAATTTTTTAAGCGATGCAGTTTATGTCCTATTTGGATATACAAATCTAAAGAGTTGTTCTTATTGTATAAATTACTGAGCTACGTAAGCTTTTGAGAAAACTTTGAATATAGGAATTATTTATCAGTTAGCTGCGAATTTCTTGGGTTCTCTTTTTAATGTACTCCGTTGAGCTAAACAAGGTTAAAATAATATTTCTTGTATTTTATAGTATCAAGTATTTCGATCAAACCCTGCATAATTTTTATTTAAAGTGAGTTAATATCGACGATATCAACGCACTTTGAAATCAAACAAAAAATTTCAAAGTGCGTTGACTTGGTCCCAAAATTAACGCACTTTGAAATTTTTTTTCAAAAATCGTAATTTTTCAAAGTGTGTTGTAACAGTGCTGTCAGTCTTCTGGATTGAGTGAAAATCACGGTTTCAAGGATATAATATGTATTTGTGGTTGAAGATCATATGAATACAATTTGTTATTAAAATTTGCACTTCAATGAACATTAAATTTAGTGGATCAACTTTACAACGATATACACGAAAATTGGCATTATATTACTCATAGTTCAAAATTGCCGAAACATTCTCCGACTACAAAAAACATTGATTTTGACCGATGACTTAAATGTGGATGTAGGTTTTTAGTAAATTTGCCACATGACTGGCTGACAGGATGCTTTGTCATATAACTTGTATCTAAAAAATATAACACAAAATATAACCTCTCTCTCCCATCTCTCTCTCTCTCTCTCTCTCTCTCTCTCTCTCTCTCTCTCTCTCTCTCTCGTGCATTTTCAAAGGGTGGTTGCAATCCCCGTAACCCCCCTCTCTGGATCCGTCACTGATAACTAATCATAATCTTATACCTTTTTGGTCACTATTCTGATGTCAATCAGTATAGTGCACTAGGTTAAAGCGTCAGCTGTTGATCTGCAAGTCATGTCGAGTTCGGAACCCAGTGGGTATTTTACAATTTTTACCTTTTCGAGAGTTTCTAAATTGCATTTTATATTCAGCAATTATCTAAAAAAAAATTAATTAAAATTTTAAAACGGTGAAATATACATAGAAATATATAGAGAAAATTCTTTAAAAATCTTGTTCTCAAAAAACATTTGACCAGAAAAGCTTTAACTTGTGTGAAAACAGCCTTAGGTAGTGTAGATTCAAGTTTGTTAAAGTCATGATCCTCAGAGATATGTTGGAGCCACAATGGTGGTCGAATTTTTACATAGGAATATATAAAGAAAAAATCTCTAAAAATCTTCTTCTCAAAAACCATTTGACCAGAAGAGCTGTTACTTGTGTGGAAGCAGCCTTAGGTAGTGTAGATTCAAGTTTGTTAAAGTCATGATCCCCAGGGATATGGTGGAGCCACAATGGGGGTCAAATTTTAACATAGGAATATATAGAAAAAAAATCTTGAAACATCTTCCTCTAAGAAAACATTTGCTCAGAAAAGCTGTAACTTTAGTGAAAGCAACGTTAGATAGTGTAGATTCAATTTTGTCAAAATCTTAAGGAGAAGGGTGGGGCCCTATTGGGGGTCCATTTTTACAATGGTAAGAATTTTAAATTATTAAAAAAACCCTCAAATCTTTTAATATATGGTTTTACTTATACGCAAGCATTTTGACAAATTGTTATCCCCTCGCGCAACTTGTTGCGAAGGGGATATAGCATCGCTACTGTGCGTGTGTGTGTTCGTATGTATGTATGTATGTATGTATGTATGTGTGTGTGTGTGTGTGTGTGTGTGTGTGTGTGTGTGTACTCCATTTTAATTTTCTAGTAAATTCCAAGAAAACCCTCTCATGAATATCCATCAAACTTTGTACACTTCTTTGGCATGGTAAAAGGACAAACCCTGTTGATTTCAAAATCAATTGATTAAGTATTTTTTTAAATTATCGTAAAAAATGAAGTTAAAAACATGAATTTTATGTACGACTTGACAATAGACATTTCCGGTAATTTTATGTACGACTTGAAGTTAATCGCTACCATATACAGTTCAAATCAACAACTTGACATTTTTTGGGATTTAAATCTAGTAAAGGTAAAAAAAACCGTTTTGTAGCATTGGAGTGTTAGACGAGTGCCCATAGTTAAAAGTTGAAGCGGGCAAGAGATTTAAGTCTGCCGATTTACATCAAAACAAGCAGTCGACTTTCGGACAAATTTTCCCGTATTACTTAAAATAGAACTAGTCCAAAATTCAGTAGAGACTTTGACAGATATTGCACATTTATCACGCGAAAATTGTTTTATATTAATAATAACTGCATATATATCTACTATACTATGGGTTAATTATAATACAACAACTAGCAACTAGAATTTCCATCAGAGCAGACTACAGAGCGCTTGATTTTCAGCTACGTTTCATAATGTATACGGATCGTTTATGTATGCTTATATAAAAATGAATGTCACTAAATGAATCTAAATTATTAAACTTTAAAGTATATTTGTTGAGCTTCTGCTAGGAATAGGAAAACTGTTATGTAAACCACCTCCCCCAATTTATACACCACAAAGCTTGGGGATTGGGATTAAATAGATATTACATGTATGTATTCAAAGTGGTTTAAAGAATACTTTCTTTATTTTGATCTGATAAATTTACATGTACATTTGTATTTTCCTAAATAATGTATTCCCCCGTACAATAAGTCATGTCGCGAGGGGATGCTCCGCTTAGCGGTGCCCTTGTTAATAATTTAAAATTGTTTAGACCTTGGACCCTTCGACAATTACTTGACCTCACAATGGGTTCAAAGTTTGATTTAGAGGCTTATATCTTATACATAAACAGTTGTTTAAGATCGTTTTTAAAAACTGCAATGCTGAATATGTGATATGACTATAAAATTACCCTGTTACAAAAGGGGCTTAATGAATAACATTAGAATATCAAGGGGGGGGGGGGATTTGAACTTTTTTAAACAGAATATGTTAAACTACATTGTCCAGATATTTTGTATGTGACTCAATAAAGCTGATTTCATTACGGCTATTGTTGCTCAGGTGAGCGAAGTGGACCATGGGCCTCTTGTTTAAACAATGTATTAAATCAGTTAATCTTAAACAATGTATTAAATTAATTTGTCATACAATTAGGGCGTAACAAATGTGACATTGTCTCGCTCTTGATTAAAAAAAATGACAACAAATAAAAAGCCTATACAATTAAATAAAACATTGATTTTCAGAGTGTGTTTTTTTTTATATCTTATTAAGTTTGTGATATTTCAATGTCGTCTTTTGAATCATTTGTGTATGTTGCATCACTGGATGGGAAAATAAAGAAGTGACATTTGTCGGTAGATAAACGTGCCACATGATAATGCAAGTGCAAAGGCTGATTTTTTTGCATGCGACGTATGTGCAATTTCCAAATCAAAGTAGAAAAACTAGTTGATTTCTATAAGGTTATCATTTGACAAAAAAATACTGACACATTCTGTCAATTAATTTTTGGGGGTTGAACTTTAATGTTCAATCTCCCTAGGTCATCACGCAAACATGAATGATATCGATAAAGAAATCAGTCTGTGTCGGCCGATTTGCTTTTGTAGTTCGTCTGTATAAATATCCGCAATTAAATATTCCGTGTAAATCACACGTACCTTGTGAACACCTAAGTCGAAAGTCGCAGCAAAGTCTGAAAGTCGAATAGAAATCTGCTGTGCGCCCGATTTTCAATCGACTCTCAGGTGAGAATCTTCACGTCACAATGACTTTTTTACGTACAACAAAAATATTGAATAGGTTTTTTAAATCAAAAATCGATTGTAAAATCGTATCGTGTGACCACCTCAACAATCGACCCCAATCGACTTACCTGAGCAAGTCGATTAAAAATCGGATAAAAAATCGCATCGTGTGACCGCGTCTTAAGTTGTTGAATCTTAGAACTTAGGATATGATGTTCCTAAAGTAGGTTTCAACTATCTTATTTTTATATAATTATACTATAAGATATTGTTTTTATGTATTTTCAAATCTTGAAATTTATAAGGTAGAAGAGTTTCATTTTCAAAAGATATGAGAACTGTTGTTTAGGTGAGCGATGTGGCCCATGGGCCTTTTGTCTGTTAATATCGCCATCTTAATAGCCCGTAACTTGCTAGAGATATGTCGTGTTCATTTCAGTCGCATCATCAGTACTATATGAATTACAATAGATTGTCTGAAGAAATAGAGATGTATATATACATGTAGTATGATTTTTTACTTATCATATATCTGATTGTAAGAATTGCTTGGTTTAGAATGTAACAAAAGAGACGTCTGCGATATACAGAAAACATTTTCACATCTTTTATATAAAACCACATATCCAGCACATAACCCGCGCTTATTACGACCACATACTCATTTCAGAGAGAGATAATGACGCACAATGCATGGCAATCTTGTATTGCAATTTTGTTATAATCAGCACAATTTTGTAGTCTGCGGAGGGCTCGGATAAACCCGATTATCTGTCAGAGTGCCCTCTCTCGTTCTATGCTTCGTCCGACTAAATTGTCCCGTCTGATAAAATACGGATCAATATATCATTCCTCTGACAGATATTTTCTTAGTTTTTTTTTCATGTCGATAATTATGTTCAGATGGTCTGATATATTATTTGTTTTGCATTTAACATACGGAAATTGTGGCGGTCCCAAATCTTTAAAGAAATAACTTAAAGTCATAATCTAGAAAAAAAAATTGTTTAATATTAATTCCTTATCGTTTTTGAGACAACAAGAAAAGATAATTAAGATGACTGGTACTTTAAAGTTGCATATCGTTTAAAATATGCCATAATTTAAGCACCTATTTTCAGTATTATTTGTCATGACCGGGCCCCCTCCCCTGAGTTGGTTATAATTAGTCTTCCCCCCCCCCCCCCAAATCCTCGATATGCTTTTCATGTGGTTTACGATGGAAAAATTGTGTGCGTTTGTGGGATATTTTCTCCGTTTTCGACCGCTTTCAGTCATTTTTCAAACTAAAATGTTATATTTTTTCCTACAATAGTCAAGCGTCGTTTAATATATAAAGTCCCCTCCCCCCTAAAAAAAAATGAACCACCCAAACACTTTTCATGTGTGTGACTTCGCCACAGGAAATAGTATTTTAGAAAAAGAAAGCAGTGTGCAGAGATTGGTTTGATGTTATGAATGATTTTTATATTTCGCCATTTGTTTTAAATGAAAAAAATAATTTCGTTCAATGTTATGGCTCATAAAACGCGAATCTAAAGCTTATACCGTGCATTTGAAGACATCATTTATGCATGTACACTTCGTAAAACAGTAAAATGTGTTTCACTGTTTTGCATTTATCTCCATTTTAAAAACGGTTACGCACTTTACTTTAACAATTTAGAATCCTCTTCCCATAAGGATGTGATGTTACAAATTTGGTTAAATTTGGCCTAGTGGTTCTGTAGAAGTGAAAAATGTGACAAGTTGATAGACAGACCGACGGACGGACGACGGACGACAGGTGATCAGAAAAGCTCACTTGAACCTTCGGTTCAGGTGAGCTAAAAACGATAAATCCAAGATATCTTAAGACAGGAAGTGACGTCATCAACAACAAACATTTTCAACAATGTTCAGATCAATACCTATCAAATCTCTGAAAATTTGACGTAAATCGGTTGAGCAGAGAAATCGCGTGCACAAAATCAGTAAGAAAAAAATAATAACTAGACACGATCTCGTTGCGAGCAACGAGTAGGTCTTCCGTCCGATTTTAGAAGGTGAGATATGACCTTAACTTTGATATTCAATAACTAAACATGATTTGGGAATAGAAGAGGGAGAATCATCATTTGATGGGCCAGACTCTTTTTTGTTTTAGTTGTAAGAGCTATGGTTGGAAAACTTAAGATCCCTCTTTGTCCCTAATTTGAAGATCCAGCCCCCTTTTCTTGATATCAAATAAAAGATCCTTTGAAATAAACACATTTCACGAAAATTTTAATAATAATAAAATATTGTTAAGTGCATCATTCTGAACATCTCTTCTATATTGCCTTTCAAAATATTCCTCCTTCTTTAAATATACAGGTTCAAAATATCTTATATCTAGCCCCTCAAAAACCCTTATAACATAACACACGATTTTATTTTTATTGTATGGGTACATAACTGTAAGATGAACATATTTGCTTCTATAACATATTACAAAATATTCCTTAGTAAAGAGCTATGGATGAAAAAATTTAGACCCTTCTTGGTCCCTAATCTGAGGAGCCAGCCCATTTTTCTTGATGTCAAACAAAAGCTCTTGTAAATATATACTAAATATATACTTTATATGCTCTACATGTGTTAACAAAATATTTTCGAGAAAAGATATGAAGCAAAAAAAAAAAACAAAAAAAAAAAAACCCATGAGCAATCCGACGTTTTTTTCAATCTCAATTTTCTGGTCAGGCGAGCTTTGGCGCCTTTTGAGCCAGACAGATATGACCCCCACATCTACATTTTTTGTCTATTATTCCTTAAAATTTGAACTTACTCAATATCTTTTATCGTTTAGAAGAAGTTCCGTGGACAAGCCACTAAAAAATTCGCTGAAACATCACGAAACGTCTCAAAAACTGAAATGACGTCAGCAATATAAAGAATGTTTAAGTCAACATATATCAGATATGAACGTTTCATAAAAATCGACCTAGCCGTTTCCGAAAATTTGTAAGGGAAAAACCAGAAGATGAAAAACTAGAGCAAAACTCGTTGCACAGCAACGAGTGGGTCTCCCGTTAATGTCGAAGGTAAAGTTGGAAGTTTATGCTAGAAGCTTATTTCCGAAATCAGTAACAACCGTAACTCAAACAAAAAAGAAAAAATCGAATGCTTCATAATACGACTTAACAAAATCAGAATAATTCTAGCTACAAATTAACAAAAATCATAATGATTCCAATAACGACTTCACAAAAATTATGCGAACATGTTAAAATACGACTTAATAATTTTTTTTGTTGCGAGTTAATTTAACTTCGAAATTAAAACTATTACATAACCAAGACCGTGGATTCAAAATTTCCAGAAAAGTATACTTTTAAACCCCGATATCTCTGCAATGCATCGTCGGATTTCAGTTTCTTATTCAGTTTTGTAAACTTTACAACATGGATATAAATAATTATTACAAAGATTTTTGGTAAGAGTTTCTTTTACCGTGCATTTGAAACTGTTTTCTTGAACAACCGCTGGAGAATTAAAATATCCGGGAAACATTGCATTTTTAGATCGTGATAACTTAAATATGGATCGACCACTTTATAAGGGATTTTGGTTTTGTGTTCAATAAAATAATATCTACAAGAGGCATATTTTTAAAAAAAGATGCTAAACGTATAACTTCCGCTTTGAGGGTTATATAAAAAAATATCACGGCCGCTTCTGGTCCTTTATTTGAAGGGTCAGCCCTTTTTTCTTGCTGTCAAATCATAACTTGTGAAAGACTTTACAACTTTTGTTCTATAAGTTATAACAAAAAAATTTCTTAAACAAAGGTCGAACACAAAGTGACATTTCGGGGCTAGCCCCATACCTCCTTAAAGGGATTCTTTCCGAAACTGTCATGGATGGCATATTCTCAACAGCATGATTTGAAACATCATTTGTTAAATATTCTTTATCAAATTGTTTCAAATTATCGAGATACATTAGTTTTAAAAACAATCGTTTTGGCCCCTTAAAACCCCTAATTACGTAACATATTAGTAAAATAAGATACTGGATAGGTAAATAACTTCAACTTGAACGATTTTGCTTCCATAGTCTATAACAAATTATTGCTAGGTAAAAAGTAATAAAAAGAAGTCTTTAGAGCCCTTTGGGCCCCAAATTTGAAGGACCAGTCCCTTTTTCTTGATATAAAATGAAAGGTCTTGTAAATACAAACATATTTTGTTCAACGAGTGTTTAGAAATTTTGAGCCGTTCTTGAGATATCTGGACAATACCTTTTAATACCCTTTAACTCCTCACTTCATATTTAAACTTACATCCATGTTAGGGTGGGGTCCTGGAACAGAACAATTGACCCGCCAAAGTAATTATGTTTATACAACTATTAACATAAATAGCTAGCCTGGAAAAATAAGCAAAATTCATATAATACTGATCCAAATAGTAATCTCTCTCTCTCTCTCTCTCTCTCTCTCTCTCTCTCTCTCTCTGCTAATTCGTACGAACACACACTAAATTCGTGCTAACAAATACCCAACAATTCGTTCGGAAAAAATCTAATTCTTCATACTAACAAATACCCAACAATTCGGTCTACAAAAATCTAATTCTTCATGCTAACAAATACCCAACAATTCGGTCTACAAAAATATAATTCTTCGTGCTAACAAATACCCAACAATTCGTCCGAAAAAAATCTAATTCTTCGTGCTAACAAATACCCAACAATTCGCCGAATAAAAATATAATTCTTCGTGCTAACAAATGCCCAACAATTCGTCCGGAAAAAAATCTAATTCGTCCGAACGAATTGTTATTTAAAACAAGCAATTAATTAGTTCAACGGACCAATATTTTTTATCTGGTCCTTTAACGCCGCCATAGAATATATAAAGAACCGATTCAGGGTAAAATATTTTTGACATGACTTTTGTATGTTGCTCATACATTCTAATAGCTTGAAATTTGTCAAACCTTGTATGCCTCTATTTCTGATAGTTGTTTATATTTATCATTTGCTATCATATTGACCTTCTTTCTTTTTTCAAGTGATGGGAGTTGGATTGTAAATGTGGGGCTTGCAAAGAAAGTAATTAACGAACGTTATTCAAATATCATTTTTCGAATGTGATTATACAAATACAAACATATGAATAGCTCAAAGAAATGTGTTCATCATAACGAAATTTTTTTTCTAATTTACGTATTTGAAGATCAACAATTTGTTGTCGTTATACTAAATATATAATTAGTTACACGTTTTTTTTTACTGTTTCCATCTACAGATAATGCAACGATAGATGAAACAGAGAAAACTATGTGCCAATTCTACGTCATAGAGCAATGATTTTCTGTTGACTGCAAGCTGTGCAACGAATTGTAGAAGGTGTTCAACATGTCAACGCGACATGTCAAAGAGTATGTAAAGAGGGTCGCGTCCATTGATCAGGAGCAGTACCCTCCTTGGGATCTTAATGTGAGTTGTTTTTACTTTACATGTATGTACTGCCATACAAATGCTTAAATCGATATGCAACCATACAGACGTATAAACAAATCTAGGCAGACAGGCAGAATGACGGACATATGGACTCACGGAAAAATCTAGACAGACGGACTGACAGACAGACAGACAGACAGACAGACAGATAGATAGATAGATAGATAGATAGATTTTTTAAAATATGCAAACAGATAGAGAGATACTCTCTGAACGATATATACTGATGCTTATTGGAATCTACTGATGAAGTTTCTAATCTCCCAGTAATTAAAACGATCAAATGAAAGATAGTTCAGTTAGCACATAACAGATAATTAAGGGGATTTGAATATCGCTTTTGGTTACACCTCTCACATTATAGTTCACTGTCATTGCTCCAAAATGATTCATCATTGTTTATGTTTGTATTTCAGTATGTCTTTGTAGTCTCTCGACCAATTAAGATTAATATATAGACCAGTCTACTGTAACTATTTATTTGGCCTTAACCTTGAAAACGCAGTAAAAACTGCAACGTCCTTGGATCAAAAAGCTTATTTTAAATTAATAATTTTATTTTCATTTTTACGATCTGCATATTGTATTACAAAGTTGATACAAATAGAAAGCCCACAACGTATTCATGTGTCAGCTGCATATGGAAATCAGCTGTTGTATATTCATATATATAAAATATTTGATCTGTGGATCGTGTTACATATTATGTTCTTGGTAGTTTTATCCTCCAAATGTGTGCATGGATACATAATGATATAACTTCGAAACTAAGTATTTGTGTTAAAAACAAGGACAGTCTAAAATTTTAACATACCGTCAGTTTGGTTTATACATTGTAATGATTTTGAAATATGGAACTATAAGACTGCTAATTTAAAATTTTAAAAGCAATTTAAGTAACCGATAACTGTTTTGAACGTAATTACGTGTATAACATGTGCTGTTATCATCGTTTCAAAATACACTGTACACAATAAAGTAATTGTAGAGAATGCGAAAAACTCATCGAAATTTCGGCGTTGTTGCAGTAATACTTTGTTTTCGACAATGAGCTGTATAGTGAATTTGATCCGGTCATTATTTGATGTTCGAAAACCGAAGGAGGTGGGGGGCACCAAGCTTAATGATCTTGAGAAGCAGTAATTTTAAATATATCATTTAAATATATCATAAATCGGAAAATCAAATTCAATACTGACTTTATGCAAAGAATGCATTGTACAGAACCAGACAGTAAGCAATAAAACCCACATGTGAAACACCTTCTACAGATTACTGCCGCAATAAAAAGTATAATTTTTCGTATCACAAGCAAGTAGCATCATTTTTTTAAATTGGGGAAGGGGAAAAGGAAAACTAACAATCTTTATATTATCTTGATTATCATCTCACTTAAATTACTGACTTTTACAAGCTTAACAATTTATTTAAAAAAAAACAAGTTTATGAAATATGCTAAACCAGAAACTTTTATGTTTAAGAAATAAAAAAAATCATTCATTTAGTACTATTAGGTGATCAAATACGGTCGGATCAAATCCAATAAAGCCCGAAGGGCTATATGATAGATTTGATCACGCCCGACCGTATTTGATCACCTCATAAAATTGAAAGAATGATTCCTTATTACTTATATTTATATAATTTTCACCAATTGTTCAATTAAATATTAAATTATTGACATTTTTACGTTATTTTTATTTCGTATAATTATGCAAACCCCGCTTGCGCCCCACAGTAAGTCATTTGCGTCATTGATGAACTGTATTGGAATATATTTATTTAAACAATATTTTATTATGTAAAAAATATTACATAATACAATACAAACTTGTTGTTGGTATTGGAATATACATTGTATGTTACAAATTTGACTCGTAGTGTTGTCACATAGACACTGGAAAATGTATATATTGTTTGTTAGAGAATAATTCATATATTACAATTTCAAGAAAATGACTATTTTAGTATTTTTATAATCTGCTTTAAAGTACGGAAAATTGTAATTTCCTATATACATGTATTCCTATAGTAAATATACCTGTTTTTTGAGATGGCCCTTAAAAAAGAACAGATTGTAGATTTTCAGGAAACTTTGCAAGTACAGTATACTAGACTTGATATATATTATACATGGTTTAAATGGTTTTTTTTATTGTAATTTTCATGCAAAAAACCAAAGTCGGCCTCCTTAAAAGTATTAAAAACGATAAGCTGAAAAAGAATACATTTTTAATCATTTGTGATATATATATTTATTTGTTTATAATACTTATTACAGCAACCACTTCCAAAATTACCAGTTCCGGATTTACATAAAACGTTAAGCAAATATGAAGACATTTTACAACCTATTCTCAGCAAGTCACAGTTTAAAGAAGCAAAAGAAATCATCAGTGAGTTCGGCAAAAAAGGCGGGCACGGTGAACACCTTCAGGAACTATTGGTACTGGACGCAGAAACCAAGGAAAACTGGGTAAGCATGAGAGGGTTACAAGTATTATCATCTTCAAATGAAAAAAGAAAGGGATAATTTGCAGGATATTGCTGGGCTTACAGATATCGTTAGTCATAGGTCTAGCATTGAGCCCTTTTGCAACGAGTTTTCGTTAAAAGGTATAATTTTGTCTTCATTAAGAATAGATTTGGCATTTTGACAAATTAGCATCGTTAGAGTTTGGTCCAGATTTGATGTTTGCGTTGAGTTGAAGTAGCAGCACCCAGAGAAAATTTTGCGCTGTGTATAGCATATTTTGGCTAAACGAATGTTCACGTTTTTTCAACTTTAATTAACTAAAACAATTTTTTTTATCTGGTAAAAAAACCCCCTATAAATATTTTCATGAAACACAACACTTTTCTCGAGTTTCTGAATTAATTGGGTTGATTAAAGCAATTAAAAATTGAAGTCTGAGTTAATAATTGAAAATATAATCAAACAATGTTAAGGCGCTCTGCGCTCATATATTATTTTAATCTAAAAGTTTGAATTGATAATAAATTAAAGCTTAATAATCAGAAAGTAACAAAACTTTTCTTTAATTAATTCAATCTGTTTAGTAATGCCATCAGGTCTGTATAGTTTGAATCTGTGCATACAGAACGTTTCCTTCTTTCCCTCTCTGCGTCTGTCCAATTAGATTGTGGCCAATAGCCACTACTGTGCTACCTCGTATTTTGGGTTGCGATCCGTAATAAGGAAAAAAAAACCAAGATATCATGAGCCAATGCTAACTAGTGATACCCCCGCTCTGATGTGAATATACAAAATGAGCAAAGTCGATATTTTACAGGAAGTTGACATAGAATTTGTTCAAGAATAAATCTCACCATATGGCATGCCTTAACAAAGAGTGTGTTAAAATTTCAAGCATCTGCGATTGATAGTTGCTGGGAAATCTTTGACTAAAATTTGTTGGAAAATTTAGGCTAAAAATAAACAAAGTCGTCATTTAACAGGAAGTTGACGTCTGATTTGTACAAAAATGAATCCCACTATATGGCATACCTTAACAAAGAGTGTGTTAAAATTTCAAGCATCTGCTTTTAATAGTTGCTCAGAAATCTTTGTCGAAAATTTGTTACGGACAGACAGACACACAGACAGACAGACACATAAGGGTAAAACAGTATACCCCCCTCTCCTTTGGAGCGGGGGTATAAAAAAGTGTTCCATATACTTACACATTCTTGCATACTTAACATAATCAAAGATACTGAAATGCACCAGAAATAAAAAAAATTAATATGAAACTTTTAAAAATATGCTAAATGGTCTTTATTATGCATAGCTAACTGATGCAAATAATCCATCTGTACGGTGTGTGTGTGTGTGTGTGTGTGTGTGTGTGTATAATCTACTGTCGAGAAGATGTAAAAAATATTGCGATAGTGTTTAGATTGTGTTTGGATTATTTTCGGCTTTTTCATTCAAGAAATACATATTATCAAATCCAAAAAGAAAAAAATTATTAGGACATGAACTTGATTGGCCATGTAAGACTCGAGAGTCTTACATGGACAATGTGAAGCCCGGAGGACCACTCTTCGATTATTAGATCCCGTACCAACCAAGTCTATATCCCTTTAGCTTTAATAAAATGTTATTTTTTCATAATTTGTTTTAAAAAGATTGAATATTTAAGGTTTCTCACTCGCCACATTCTAAGTTCATAGTGCATATGATCATTATTTTCAAATTTAGTAATCATATTTACTTAATAAGTACAAAAATAGGATATTATTTCATAACTGTACAAAATTCATAAAGAAAATCCATCTATATTTCATAAACATATATTGTTTAATTTTCGGGGAACTAATTTTTCGTGTGGAAGGTTTTCTAGATGTAAATGATAAAAACCATGCAGTTTTATTTTTATTACAATCCATTGCTGTAGTATACTTGTGATTTAGATTTATAATGCTTGTTAATTTTTAAAGAGTGATATGTTTGGAACATATTCTAAAAGTCCTGTTTAACGTGTAGAAAACAAATTAGAAAGTTTCGACTCTTAGCGTAAAACTATGTAAAAAGATGGTAAAGTTTGAAAAAATTTTAAGCCAAATGTTGCAAGAATTTTATCTTTTAAGGCCTCTTTCTAAAATTTGACATCACTGACCCCAATGTTTTGTCTACAATATAAATGACATACTAATTTTTTTAAATTTTAATATAACTACATTCAGGAGGGAGATACCTTAAATTAATGAACATTATTGTACTTTATTTAAGCATCCGGCAAATTGTGAAATCTTGCGATGAAGATTGTGACGTCATCAATAATACCTCGAACAGAAATAAACCGGGTGTTTTTTTTTTTAGAATAATCGTGTTAGGAAAGTTTTTTGCAAATATAACTATTCTTCTTTTTTATTAATTTTAGAATACAACCAGCATCATATGTTAAAACTTTGAAAGTTACGAGGGAGAAAGGGTCAAACCCGTGTACTAAATATAAACCTATATAAAGCTACAAGATTTGCTAGTCTTGGCTCCCGTCGCTGATCTACGGCGAGAAAAAAGTATTGAAGTAATTGCAAGTACAACGTACGACAAACGAACGTTTGAAGTGCCAGTCGTAGGTGTCACGTACGGTTTTATTTGGAGACAGGTTGCTATTCGCAACGTGCAATGCCCTTTGGATCTGTATTTGCGTCTTACGATATATTTTATATATCAGTACTAACATTCTATAGGAAAATTGTTTTTCATATGGGAAAAATATTTTCCTGTAGGAATTTATTTTTTAAAGGTAAATATCTTACCTAACAAATCAAAGTCTTCAATTTCTTTTCTGGTATTCTGATTTCGATATCATAATAAAAACATTGTGAAAAAGTTATAATGGTCATAAGATATAATATCAAAATTTTCAAAATGGAGAAAGTACTCTGTTTGCAAACAAAATTTTAATACTCACTAAAATTACTAGTGTTATACTTAGCAGTGAGCGGCCACCGCGCTAACCACTCGGCCCTCTAGGCAAGACAAAATCTTGCTTTTGATGTCGAACGGAACCTAGCGCGCTGGCCGCGCACTACAGGGTCATTTGAGATACAGGCGGAATAAAGTTAAGGGGGATGTGCGGCCATCTTGTACATTTGAGGATAAAAATGTAAACATTTCTTGAACTGGTTTTTTCTGCCTAAAACTGACTAAAACTGTTGTCAAAAGATAAAAAAGCAGGAAATATGAGGTTTTACATGTTTTGTATGCAAATTACGAATACAAGAGCAGAACAATTCCTTTTTAATCACTTAGAACTGCGCGGCTACAGACTTAAATTCAAGATTTAAAAACCTGAAGAAATATGAATGGAGGTCATTAGTGTCAACTCTACAACCAATTGTTGAGAAAAAGGTCTAAACTTGCTTATTTAAGTTGTAACTTTGTCTCAAAAATGGGTACCCCCTATTTTTAAAATGTGCCTCAAAAACCATCAATTCGCACGAGATATTTTTGTGTCTATGGGAGTACATTGAAGTTATATTTTCATTGAAAAATATATGTATATTTTTTAATATAAGGCAATTAATTTTTGGGACCCATACCCTACTTCTAAAAAGAATTAAATTTAATTTATACTTATAGAACTGAAAAAACCCTTGGAACTGGTTTAGAGATGTCTGCCAAATTCAACACAGATTGTTTTGAATTGACATTTATTTTTTTTTCTATGAAAATATAACGTCAATGTGCCTCCATAGACACAGGAGTTCTAAGTATAGAATGGATATTTCTTGTTCTAAAAATGGATCCCATGCCGACTGATAAAAATAGGGTACCGTATTTTGAGGCAAAGTTACTACAATAATGTGCAAGATTCAACCTTTTTCTCAACAAATGGTTGTAGGTTGTCTTTTACTAATAAATCTTGTAATAAAATAATAAACTGAGCAATAATTTGTTATAAATTATAGAAGCAAAAATGTTCATTGTACAGCTGTTTATCTATACTGTACCATACATAAATCATGTTACCTAATTGGGGGTTTTAAGGGTTTTAAGAGGGCCAGAAATCATATGAACGAAAACAGATTTCTTACGGAGGTTTATAATGGGAAATGTTGACATCTTTTCTCCATTCGGAAGTCACTCGGAATACCTCGCACAATTTTTCAGCGTTATCATCCGGGTACTTTCTTTTTTTTGCAATACAAAATCCCCGTAGACTTTTTATTTTTAGCCGTGTATTGAAACCTGACAAGCTAGAGGGGGCATTTCAAAGGAGAAATCTTGGGATTATTTCATGCTATTGAATGAACATCGTTTGAACCCTGAGGTATTTATAAATATCAAATAATTTAAGAAAATGTGCTGCATAAATATCTTGGGAAAGAGTATAAATAGAATTTACTTTTATTTATACATATAGACTAGAAAGACAAATTTGGGGCTGGTATAGAGATGTCTGTCACAATCCCCACAGATTGTTGTGAATTGACATATATTTTTTTGTTCTAAAAAAGATATCTTTCTGCTGATTGATATGAATAGGGTGCCCTATTTCGAGACAAAGCTACAACTTGCTACAACTTCAGTATGCAAGATTCAACCTTTTTCAACAGATGGCTGTAGAGTGGACACCAATGACCCCCTTTCATTTTTAATTTTTGTTGTTGAGATTTTTAAATCTTGAATTTAAGTCGGCAATTGCGCAGATCTAAGTGATGAAAAATGGCATTATTCTGTACTTCTGTGTGCAATCTGCATAGAAAAACAACATTTAAAACCTCATTTTTATTGCTTTTGTATCTTTTGACAGCGGTTTTGGTCAGTATTTGGCATAAAAAAGTAAGTTCAAGAAATTTTTTTATTTTTTGGTCCACTTATGTACAAGATGGCGGATATCCCCCTTAAAACAAAATCAGAGGCAGATATCTGAACTAAACCTTAAATCAAACGCATTCAACAGAGAACTAATCGAATTATTTGTAGTGTTTGCTATTACATGATTGTATTTTAGCGCTTTTTTTTGCAATGGACTTAACGCTATATCTACGTTATTGCGACGTCGCAATGTCTTTGCTAAATAAGGTAATAAGTTAATTTTCCTTTATTCAATAGATTGTATGTTACTTTTTGTATACTTAATAAAGTTTACAACCCTATACCTTTAACCAAATTAGGTGATGTTTCTTGATAAAGTTTGCCATTTATAGTTACGTGCAGATTATTTATTTTATATTAGGCCACCCAAACGTTTAACGTAACTTCAAACTACCAAACCTACGAGGGGGGGGGGGGGGGCGAAAAAATTAAAACAAACAACATATTCAAACAAATGATTTTCATCCATTTACAATAATACAAATACATTAAGTATCTGATATATATAGTCCATAATGTGCTTTAAACATTTTGAATTTCTAGAGATTGCAGTATTTTAGTAAAATCAAACTGGGAAAGATCAAATCAAAATAGGAGTTTTTTTTTCTATACACAATTTCTCCTAAACCTACGCTCGCGGGTAACGTTAAACATAGAATTAACTTTAGACAGCCCTAAAAAAGGTAAATAAATGCTACTGTAACATAAATTGCCCTAAGTAAAGTATGGTTGCTACTTTTCCGTACTGAATTAAGTATATGTTTCACCAAAAGGGTTTATGTTTCTCATATTTTTTTTACTAGGTTAGGTGTAACACTTTTTGAAAACTAAAACGTCCTTGTGTATGTTATTTATTTAAACTAGGTAAGGTATAATATACTTATTCTTGACTAATTTCGGGGTGAGGTATTTGGTATTTTTTACATTACAAGGTACAAGCATTTTTTTAAAAAATCTATTACGACCAAAAAGACTTAAGAATTGTTTACTAGTAAATGCTTTTACATACAATCGTTCAATGAGCTTGACATAGTCGTAGTCTGTAGCTTTTGTATTTAATGTACCTTAAAGCTCATTCAATAAAATTGTGAATATTTATTAAAATTCAATGATTTTCACAAGTTTAAGAGTAAGCTACATCTATGAGGTATTTGTTAAAATAACATTTTATGATTTTCTTTTTTAGAAGCTGTAAAATATCATTTTAATGCTACGTATAAAAATCCTCTCACATTCAAGGAACCCGGTGTCAGAATGAAGGCGATTTGATTGATAAATCTGCATTCTTGTAAAATACAATCATTTCAAGACGCACAGAAAATCCTTTGACCTAGGCATATTATCTCATCAATCAGAGCTGAAACCACAAAATGATTTAATTATCTCTCTCTCTCTCTCTCTCTCTCTCTCTCTCTCTCTCTCTC
>WFKH01007768.1:34938199-34956243 GCA_016163765.1 Magallana hongkongensis
AATTTAGATAGCTGCTGATAAAAACAAGACTGTCACAAGCAGGAAATTAACGGTATTTTTAACCGGGCTCTATATTTGTACTGAAAAAAAAACCACGATATTATTTTGATTTATGATAAAATATAAACGGAAAACATTTAAATCCATTGTTTTAAAGATAAAATCGTTAAACAAACCACAATTAAGAAAGAAAAAACGTTCGACACTCGGGGACCGAACCCGGGTCGCCTGGGCACAAGTCCACCACTTTAACGACTGCGCTACGCGGACTCTCGCTTCAGGACTTTGGAGCCCAAAATCTCGAGAATGCGTGGATCGATTTTAAAACGGATTTCATATTCTGATATTTTGAACGCGTCTCTATCAAATTGAAACATTAAAAAAATTCAAATCAAAAAAGTTGAAAAATGACTTATTTTTGTTTCCTTCCGGTGACGACCGGAAGTGACGGCGGACGTTCGGATATGCGAAGGGCACTGCGGCCGTTAACTCTCTACCATCTCTGAAAATTTGAAAGTCCTCTCTTAATTACTTTTGGAGAAAAACCGTGAACAAGCAAAAACATAAAATCTTTAATATCGCGGGACCGGAAGTAACGACCAAAAATATCTCGTGTAATTTTCTTACAAATTTTGCCATGATTAAGATCTGAAAGTTTTATAAAAATCGGCTGAAGCGTTTTAGAGAAAACGTGACAGAAAAAAAGAATAATAATAATAATAATAATAATAATAGGGGAAAAGAAACAAAGCAATAACAATAAGGTCTTCCGTTGGAAACGGAAGACCTTAATAATAACTAGACGCTCGTTGCGAGCAACAAGAGGTCTTCCGTTTGAATACACATTAAAATAGACTATAGAGATAGTTGTTCTTTTCTACCATTTCTTAACACTCTTTAACATAGAGCAAAACCAATAGCGGATATCTAAAACGCTATGTAAAATTCAAACCAATATTGTAAATTCCGTATTGTGACGTATTTCGATCCTCGGTCACTTCGCCGGCTTCAAAGACATTCCTCCGAAACAACAGTGAATCAGGTTCCAAAGATGCAACTGCATTACAAATAGATAAAGTAGCTAACTACGGGTCGAAAAACAAATATTTTTCATATTTATACCGGTACATGTACAAACATTTAAAATTATTCTTATGTTTAGAATGACTTTTTTCAATAGTATGGAGAGAGAGAGAGATAGAGAGAGAGAGAGAGAGAGAGAGCTAGGCTAAGCAATTTTTTTGTTTGCTTATTGGAATGCAACATTATATTTAGTATCGACATCTTTCTGGGTTGACCCTTGAATCCAATATAGGTTAGAGAACAACGCACAAGCAAGGCTAAAACTGCAGAAAAGTTTCAACGAATTGTTTGGATCCGTGTTTACTCTGATGGTTTTTTGTATTTTTTTCTTTGTAGTTTTGAGCTTGAACACAGTTCGTTATCACCACATGTCATCGTAGAGGCAGAGTTCAGACACTCACTGCTCATGACTTGAGAGAGAGAGAGAGAGAGAGAGAGAGAGAGAGAGAGAGAGAGAGAAGTAAATGTACATTTCAAACATGCATATAATCTGTAAAAAAAACATGTCAATAAACGCTGTATTCATGCGTGCTGTATCCATGTATGTGGAGAAACATTAAACAACCCTCAGTTTTAAGTCATGTATAATAACTGAAACATAAGCATATTGTTAGGACACTGTTATTTCCTACCCGCATTCGCTAATTGTTGTGTGCACACAGTCATTGAGATGGCGGCATTTCTTTGATGCCGGCAAAGCGACCCGGCGAGCTCTAATGCGGTCGTATTACAGGGGTTCTTCGGCGGCATGACTTTGATGCCGGCAATGCTACGAGCGTCTAAATTTAGATAGCTGCTGATAAAAAAAGACTGTTACAAGGCAGGAAATTAACGGTATACTTTTAACCGGGCTCTGTATTTGTACTGAAAAAAACCCCATATAATTTTGGTTTATGATAAAATTTAAACGGGAAACATTTAAAACCATCATTTTCAAGATAAAATCGTAAAACAAACCACAATTAAGAAAGAAAAAACGTTCGACACTCGGGGACTGAACCCGGGTCGCCTGGGCACAAGTCCACCACTCTAACGACTGAGCTACGCTGACTCTCGCTTCAAGACTTTGGAGCCTCAAATCTCGAGAATGCGTGGACCGATTTTAAAACGGATTTCATATTCTGAAGTTTTGAACGCGTCTCTATCGAATTCAAACATTCAAAAATTTCAAAACAAAAAATTTGAAAAATGACTTATTTTTGTTTCTTTCCGGTGACGACCGGAAGTGACGGCGGACGTTCGGATATGCGAAGGGCACTGCGGCTGATGACTATCTACTATCCCTGAAAATTTGAAAGTTCTATCTTAAATACTTTTTGAGAAAAATCGTGAACAAGCAGAAACATAAAATTTTTAATAGCTTGGGACCGGAAGTGACGACCAAAAAAATCTCGTGTAAAGTTCTTACAAATTTAGCCATGAATAAGATCTGAAAGTTTTATTAAAATCGGCTGAAGCATTTTTGAGAAAACGTTACAGAAAAAAAAAATAATAATAATAGTAAAAAAGAAACAAAGCAATAACAATAAGGTCTTCCGTTGGAAACGGAAGACCTTAATAATAATAATAATAGGGGAAAAGAAACAAAGCAATAACAATAAGGTCTTCCGTTGGAAACGGAAGACCTTAATAATAGAGGAAAAGAAACAAAGCAAAAACAATAAGGTCTTCCGTTGGAAACGGAAGACCTTAATAAGAAACTGTACGAAAACTATAAGGTCTTCCGTTGGAAACGGAAGACCTGAATAAAATCAGCTTTATGAAGTCATATTTAAAATATCTGGACAATGTAGTAGAATAGATCCTGCATAAAATGATTTTCAAAATTGTCTCCAGATTTCTTATGTTAAACTTTGAGCCCCTTTTCTAATAGAAAGGTTTTCATAGTCATATCACATATTGAGCATTGCAGTTCTCAAACAGACCTTAAACAGTTGTATATATTAATATATAAACCCACATCAAACTTTGAACCCCTTGTGGGCCCCACGAACTGTGCAGGGACCACAGTCTAAACAATTGAGAACCAACAATATGTTAAGATGCTTGCATATCAGTAATACCATATAATATAACATTTGAATTTTTGAGAATAATTGCAAATTTGTAAAATTGGACCCCCCACCCCCCACCCGAAATGTGAATCCACGAAGAACATGATTTTGACAAACTGAAGTCTACACTATCTGAGGATGCTTTCACGAAAGTTACAGCTTATCTAGGCAAATGTCTTAAAAAGAAGACTTTTAAAGATTTTTCTGTATATATTCCTTTGTAAAAATTTGACCCACCCTCCCCCATTGTAGCCCCACCCTACCACCAAAAATCATGATTTTAATAAACTTGAATCTACACTACCTGATGATGCTTCCATACAAGTTACAGCTTTTCTGGCGAATTGGGTTTTGAAAAGATTTTTATTCAAGTTTTTTAACTATATATTCCTATTTAAAAATTCAACCCTACCACCGGAAATCATGATTTGAACAAACATGAATCTACACTGCCTAACGATACTTCAACCCAAGTTACAGCTTTTCTGGCAAATTGGTTTTTGAGAAGAAGATTTTTAAAGATTTTTATCGATATATTTCTATGTAAAAATTTGACCTCCTTATTAAGGCCCCACCCTACCCGCGGGGATCATGATTTGTACAAATTTAAATATACCCACTCTGAAGATGCTTCCACCCAAGTTAGCGCTTTTCTTGCCAATTGTTTTTTAGAAGAAGATTTTTAAAGATTTTTCTCGATATATTCCTATGTAAAAATTTGACCCTCCCCCCACTGGGCCCCACCCTACCCCCGGCTATCTTGGTTTGAATAAACTTGAATCTACACTACCTTGGGGGGGGGGGGGGGGGGGGGGTGCTTCCACATAAGTTTCAGCTTTTCTGGCCAAATGGTTTTTGAGAAGAAGATTTTTGAAAAATACCAACAATTTTTCAATCATTCTTTAATTATATTCCCTTGAAAGAAAGATTGGTCCATTCATTTTAACAAACTTGATTCCTTTTATCAAATAATGCCTTTAGCAAAGTTTGGTTGAAATTGACACAGTAGCTCTGAAAATGTAAAACGTTTACGGACGGACGGACAAACAAACAAACGGAAGCCTGAGAAAAAGTGATCGGAAAAGCTTACTTGAGCTTTCACCTTAGGTGAGCTAAAAACAAAACAAAACAAAACACGCCGTTTTCTAAGTCCACACTGACACTGCACAATTTTCGAAAATATAATATATGTTTTCCGCGTATGCCAAGAAATATGACGTTTAAAACGTTGCTTTATTCGAAAATCTTGTGATGTACATGTATATTCAAAATCTTGTGATTTATGTTTAGTATCTTGTGTCGTATATTCTATATCTTGTGATGTAAATTCTATAATCTTGCGATGTATCTTCAATATCTAGTGATGTAAGATAATAGAACATACATCAAAAGATTTTGAATATGCATTACAAGATTATCGAACATACATCACAAGCTTATAGAATATACATCACAAGATTTTGAATATACATCACAATTTATTAAACAAACATCACAAAATTTTAAACGTACATCACAAGATATAGAATAAACATCACAAGATTTAGAATATGCATCTAAATAATAATTCTGATGTACTGATAATCACTTTAAATAATCAGCAAGTTCAATAAAGTTTGCAAAACAACAGGTAACCATATCAATACTGAACTCATTAGCTTTAAACAAATTTTACAATATTAGAAATTGACATCCCTCTATGCGATGATTTGATATAACAGTGACATCAGAATATGGTAACTAGTTGATGACTATCATTATGTCCTTAATGAAATCATGCTTTGCTGCAATTTTCTTGCCTTTGCTCATGTTGATTTCAGTTGTATGCCATGTATTGCAAGGTGCCTTACTTCATGGTAGGTAAAATGCTCTATCCTTAAAATGATTATTTTCTACAAACCCAGAGTAACCTGAGTGTTGTTTTGTCTTGGTGACAATTCTTCCCAGACATACAGTCCCTTTGGTGGCAGAACAGTCGTACCTCTGTACTGAAATGAATAATACGACATATATCAGTATAATTATCACATGTCGCTTAAAACTTTTGGAACATCAACTAATCATTCAATCATCTCAATCAATTCAATTTTTATTTTAAATATTTTTATCAAGTAAGATAACGCTGAAGTTGCACTAGAGTGCTTACCCTAGGAAAAGTGATATCGGAGAAAAAAGAGAGCAAGATGAAGTTAACTTTTTAAAGTTGTTTAAAAATTTAAAGTAATACTGGCCATTTTATTAGAAATGTTTAATTCCAATATTCTTATTTGCAATAGTATTATTACTTAATGAAAGCTATGTCACATGGTCACTATCTTTGGAGCTGTCCATTTCTTGCTTTTTCAGCATAATTCTAGAAAAAAATAAGTTTGTATTAATTCAAATGACATCAGCATTACGTATAACTTTATCTTGTAAATGCACTGATTTAGGTATATCAATAAAACAATTACATGTATTTCATTATCAATTATGTAAATTTCACTACCAATTAAACTCTTTTACTTAAAAACCGCCATTTTGAAATATTTGACAAAAACTGAACAAAAACTGAATCTTACGTTTTACCTCCTTTACATTAAAGTTTATTTCGATATATATATATATAAATAAATAAATAAATAAATAAATAAATATATATATATATATATATATAGCCTTTCTTGTCATTACTTTGAACTACATCTGCTGCATCATTTTCTTGAATGTTCCATACTAATTTTGTTATCGCACATGTTGAAGATCTGTCTGCTTTCATTCAAAATGTATGATGTATGCAACAGTGATACCTTTCACATATAAACAACAAAGGTTCTATAATCGACAGGGTCCAAATTTCAACTGAATGTGATCGGTACATCTTTCGTTCTCCCAGGAACAGACGCACTTGTGTTTACATATGCTTCTATGATATACTGTGACAACCGACCACTTCTTTATTAAATTTTATGTTCTTCAAACAAGTTAGAAATCAATGTATACTATAACTTTTTACCAGAAACAATTACGCAAATTTAAAAATTATTTCACTTTTTTCAGTTTGGTTAAAACCACTAGTTTACAAGATTTTTATCATCATAAAACAAGAATAATGTATCATCTGTTCTTAATGCTATGAATTTCATCTTGCAGGGGATACATCACAAGATATAGAATATACATCATAAGATCATAAGGTTAAAATGTATCTTAAAAAATTGCAATTTTCACATTTATTTGTTTTAAAGAGTCCTAATTATCGTAAACGACAGCAATTAAAATTACCAGATTTTGTGAAGAGCATCTGAAAAATTGATGAGTATGCAATGAAAAATTACAAATTTGAGTATTTGAAAAACTTTAAAGAAGAAATCTGGTTTGAATTATGTTCTACACGTATGGTCTCCGTAATGAAATTTTAAAAAATATTTTAATCAGTGATTTTATTTAAATCACACATGTTGTATACTAATCACAATAACAATCATTTTAAAAAATCAGACCCTCTCTATAGAGGGTCTGATTTAAAAAAAAAATGATTGTTTTAGGTAATTTTTTGCAATGAATGTATAAATTAGATTAGAAATATGTCAAAGGATAATTTAATAAAACAAAAATTAAGTCCCGGGGGTCTTTACTTGGGAGTGGGGGATGGAAGGGGGCGGGGGTCGGTCCTGTCTTCAAGCACCTGCGAGTTGGTGGGGAGGGGTACCCAAAAAGTTTGGACAAGCCAAATTAAGTAAACATATGAAATTCTGATAACTATTGCAATAAAAATCAAGGTACTGAAAGTACTGAAAGACGACGTCTTAAAAGTTTGTATAAGTAATTGTCCACATTTTCTTCGAATATGCTGAAAAAATTAAAAACTATAAGTTTGAATTTTGTGTTTTCATCTATATTAAGATTCGGCTTTCTGCCTGATATTTTGTCTGAAATCTTTACTGAATACCGGCCGGGACAGTCTTTCATAATCCTAGAAAATTGGTACCACGGTATTTTATGTAAAAATAAAGCCCCAAGAGAGAAAATTAGAAAAGTACAAGTTAGTGGGAAAATCAAAACAATTATATTCATATATTTAAATTATTTAAATTATTAGATTTATTTAATATTGTGATCCACGGAAAAACCACAACTCGGTATCCGTTATACAAGATTAATGAAAACTCCGCGAACTTATATGATATATTCCACGGGTTCGGGAGTTGGTGGTGCAGGCGCTTTGACAGTCGCTCCCCAACTGCCGATTTATTTTTAAAAAGTTAACATTTGTATATAGATAAGTTATCAAACACAGGCGCCTGACGTTAAAAATATTTCTTTTTACAATAAAATAATTCCCAATACTATAATAATAACAAGGTTCGTCACGGTCGCCATTTTGAATGTTTTTAGACCAGCTCATCTACCATGATTTTCTCGATGCGATTCGTGCATATTTGATAGGTACAAATAAATCCGTTCGCCACCTACTACTTTTTGTGTAAATTTGTGCATCATCCACATGAATTGACGATACAACCGTTTCTTTTATTAAAACCATGCTCCGAATTCAGTCTACTGCTTCTAATGTCGATAAAACTAGAAAAGGGAGGCAGGAAGTAAACGATTCATGTCATACTCTGAGGTGGAACTTTCCTGATTTGCTGTTATATTTGTCGTTGTAACAGCAATAGAGAATGATGAAGATATTAACTGATAAATATTAGTCAATTAAAAGACTACATGAAGTTAGAAAAAAAGAGAGCATGCAGAGTGTCCAGATCAAAGTCACTTAGTGCTAATGAAGGAGAGAAGGTGTCATGTCCAAGGGAAGCATTTCTCACGGTGATAATGTTTAACTGACAATAGATACACCAATGTTTTATTACATGTATATGATGGTTTAAAATCTTTAATTTTAGCGATTTATTTAGAATTATTTGATTTTGAAGTTTCTCATCTTTTCAAAGTTAATGCTTTAAACAGCAAAATAAACAAACGTTCTGGGAAATTGTAATTTTAGGGGTTTGATATTTGTAGTGTCTCTTTAATATACTCTGTGAAACTTATTGATACTAGAATGGTTTTCAGACAATTTACTGCAATTGTCGTCTATTAAGCGCAAATGTTCATGCGAATCTTGAGAAAAAAAATGCACTGCATTTCTACTGCGTTTCAACTTGAATTTTTTTTTTCGAAGAGATGCTTGTCTATAGCTGTTAGTAAAAAATCAATTTAAAATCAGATTTCAAAGTTACGATATAAACTATGAGTTTTTATTTTCATATACATGTAATTGAGACTATTTACTACCACAAGGTAAATTTAAAATTTACAACATAACAGCCATGCATTATTCAATAGGTATAATATTTGTTTGCTTAAAATGTATTGTTGCAAAATTGAAAATCAGTTTAATTTACTAAAGAGTGAATGAATGAGATGGTAAATTCAGACTTATTGTTATTTTGAATTTCTATTATAAAATTTCTTTATGTGCATAGAGATGAACAGCGTTCATACCGCAAGTAGACTACAAGCCTTCGAGAGAAAAAAAAAATGAAGAAATTATTTAATATGTTTGACATCTGTGTATACCTCTACAGATGCAAAGCTCATGCGCGCATGAAGTTCGGTTCGTATTCAGGTGATAGAATGATAAATAAAACTAGAGCAAAGCTCGTTGCAAAGCAACGAGTGGGTCTTCCGTTAATGTCGAAAGTAAAGCTAGAAGTTCCTCTAAGACCCAGAGTTCTTAAACCAATAAACACAAGTAACTAAAACAAAAAGAAAAAAATCGAATTATTCTTGGTACAAGTTAACAAAATCCGAATGATTCTAAGTACGAATTAACAAAAAACTTATTTATTTCAAGAACGACTTAGCAAATACAAATTCGAATGTGTTTAAGTACGATTTAACAATTATCGAATTATTTTAGATACGAGTTAATCTAACTATGAACATAACACTATTTTCTTAACCAAGAATGCGGAATCAAAATTTCCGGAAAAATCAATTTTTAAACGACTATATCTCTGTAATGCATCGTCCGATTTTAAAACGGTTTTCAGTTTTAAATTGAGCTTAAGCTCTTATTTTTGCTTTTATGATTAATAACAAATTATCGCTCCAAAAAATTCTTATTAAAAGACTTTGTAGCCCTCCTGGCCCCTAATTTGAGGGGTCAGCCCCTTTTTCTTGATATCAAATAAAAGGTCTTGCAAATATAAACATATATTGTTCGACAAGTGTTCACAAATTTTCTAGAGATACCCGAACAACTGTATTTTAGGGGCCGACCCTTAAACTCCTTACCGGGGCTACCAACAAAACATTTTTAGGTATCATATTGTTAAGAACATTATTCTGAGCAGCTTTTCTTCTACAATGCTTTTCAAAATATTTCTCCTTTTTAGATATTGATGATCAGAGTTTTGGACTTCTGGCCCCTTAAAACCCCTAATTACGTAACATATGACTTAGGTATGGTACTGTATAGATAAACAACTGTACAATGAACATTTTTGCTTCTATAATTAATAACAAAGTATTTTTCAGTAAAGAGTAATAAAAGGACTTTAGAGCCCCTTAGGCCCCTAATTTGAGGGGCCAGTCCTTTTTTCTTGATATCAAATAAAAGGTCTCGTAAATATAAACACATTTTGTTCAACAAGTGTTCAGGAATTGTTGACCGTTCTAAAGATATCTGAACAAATGTTTTATTATGGGCCGACCCTTAAACTCCTTCTGGGGCCACCAACAATTTATTTTAGGTAGCATATTGTTGAGAAAATTATTCTAAGCATTTTTTGTTCTACAATGCTTTTCAAAATATTTCTCCTATTCTAGATAATAATGATCAAAGTTTCGACTTCTGGCCCCTTGAAACCCCTAATTACGTAACATATGACTAAGGGATAATACTGTAAGCAGCTGTACAATAAACATTTTTGCTTCTATAATTGATAACAAATAATTGTTCAGTAAAGAGTTATTGCAAAAAGACTTTATAGCCCTCTTGGCCCCTAATTTGAGGGACCAGCCCCTTTTTCTTGATATCACTTGATAGCCCGTGGACATTGAAACAACTTTTGCATTACATGTTTTAACAAAATATTTACAGGTTTTAAAATATTTCAGAAAATGTGCAAAATTTTTGTGAAAAAAATTGTTGCCAATTTTCGACCTCTGGCGAGCTTCAACGCCTTGAGTATTATCCATATTTTAAAACAATGCGGTACATCTACAGACTTTTATCTACAATCCCTGAAAATTTCAACTTTCTATCATGAATAGTTTCAGAGGAGTTGCGTGGACAAAATGACCCTTAAAATTCCATTAAATCGTCAATATCTTAAACCGAAAGTGACGTCATCAAAACATTTAACTGAAAGCATTTATCCCCTCCGATGTTCTATAAGTCCTGAAAATTTGGTGCAAATCGAGTGAATAGTTTTCGAGAAATAAAGCTTTAAAGAAGGCAGAAAAAGAATATTAATAATAACTAGAGCAAAGCTCGTTGCAAAGCAACGAGTGGGTCATCCGTTAATGTCAAAAGTAAAGCTAGAAGTTCCTGTAAGAAGCAGAATTCTTAAACCAATATACATGAGAAACTAAAACAAAAAGAAAAAAATCGAATTATTATTGGTACGAGTTAGCAAAATCCGAATGATTCTAAGTACGAATTAACAAAAACCTTATCAATTTCAAGAACGACCTAGCAAAAACAAATCCGAATGTGATTGAGTACGATTTAGTCTCGTTCAACCAGACGCCCGGCTGTCTCCGTAAATCTCCGACGAGCAAAGAGTCTGGTAAAGCGTCACATTGATAACCGCTACCGATAGGGTGCGCCGATTTAGTTTCATTTTGGATCGTTGTCAATGTGTGCCGGTTTAGGATTTGTGTGATATACAGTACTTTATTTTATTGCCGTGAAAATTATGGAACTTACGTCGATTTAGTCTCATACTATAGTCTCGCTTTCCACAGACTCATTAAACATGGCTGAACTTAAAGTTCGACGAAGTGGTGAATGTTTGTTCACAAACACGACAGCTAGATTTTAAATTGAAAGACCTTCAATCAATTGTTCTTAAAGATTATTGGTTTTACTCTATCCCGTAAGGTAACACTGCAAATAAATCCTTTCCATTTATAACCGTTTTTAAACTTTCCAGTCGTAGATCTTTCAGTTTAAATTCAAATTCACAAATATTTGCTTCCGTCTATGAGCGAGTTCGATCACAAACTACGGTCGCCATAGTTCGACTAAAATGAGATCGAACTCACTTTAGTCCAACAAAAATGAAACCGTGGTCCAACCAACGGAAATACTCTGGTCTGACTCTGGTCAGGTAGTTTAAAGATGGCGGCGGAAAGCGAAACCTCCAAATTTTGCTTTTTTTAAGCAGCACAACATGCAATCTGTTAAATTTTGGCGCACACACATATGATTTAATGTGTTAACAAGGTATTGTCCTTCCTTTTTCATGAACAATAAAATTATGTGTAGCAATTAACATCTTTCTCATTTTTTAAACCAGACATCGACTAATGTGCGTTCGAACACAGACATGCGCACCTTAAGTTTTCCTTACTACCGTGGTTAAACTCTAGTTAATGATCGAACTCGCCCATTGTTTACATGTTATAGGAGGTGTGTTTCTTTCAACCAATCAAATTCAATACCAGTATTTTGGTAAGCCTCGTTTTGAGGTCACAAATATTTACGTGACGCTTTACCAGACTCTCTGCTCGTCGGAGATTTACTGAGACAGCCGAGCGTCTGGTTGAACGAGACTAAATACGATTTAACAATTATCGAATGATTTTAGATACGAGTTAATTTAACTTTGAACATAACACTATTTTCTTAACCAAGAATGTGGAATCAAAATTTCCGAAAAAATCAATTTTTAAACCCCAATATCTCTGTAATGCATCTTCAGATTGTAAAACGGATTTCATCTTTAAATTAAGCTTTATAAGCTCTTATTTTTTGCTCCTATAAATAATAACAAATTATCGCTAAAAAAATTATCATAAAAAGTCTTTGATGCCCTTCTGGCCCCGAATTTGAGGGTCAGCCCTTTTTTCTTGATATCAAACAAAGGGTCTCGCAAACATAAACATATTTTGTTCAGCAAGTATTCACAAATTGTTGACCGTTCTAAAGATATCTGAACAAATGTGTTTTAGGGACCAACCCTTAAACTCCTTACTGGGGCCACCAACGAAAAAATTTTAGGTATCATATTGTTGAGAACATCATTTTGAGCAACTTTTCTTCTACAATGCTTTTCAAAATATTTCTCGTTTTTTAAATATTAATGATCAGAGTTTTGGACTTCTGGCCCCTTGAAACCCCTAGTTACGTAACATATGACTTAGGTATGGTACTGTATAGATAAACAGCTGTACAATGAACATTTTTGCTTCGATAATTAATAACAAATAATTGTTCAGTAAAGAGGTATTATAAAAAGACTTTAGAGCCCTTTTGGCCCCTAATGTGAGGGGCCAGCCCTTTTTTCTTGATATAAAAAAACGGTCTCGTAAATATAAACACATATTGTTCAACAAGTGTTCAGGAATTGTTGACCGTTCTAAAGATATCTGAACAAATGTGTTTTAAGAGCCGACCCTTAAACACCTTACTGGGGCCACCAACAAAAAAAAATTAGGTAGCATATTGTTGAGAACAGTATATTCAGCAACTTTTGTTCTACAATGCTTTTCAAAATATTTCTCCTTTTCTAGATATAAATGATCAAAGTTTTGGACTTCTGGCCCCTTAAAACCCCTAATTACGTAACAAATGACTAAGGTATGGTACTGTATAGATAAACAGCTGTACAGTAAACAATTTTGCTTCTATAATTGATAACAAATTATTGTTCAGTATAGAGTTATTGCAAAAGGACTTTAGAGCCCTCTTGGCCCCTAATTTGAGGGGCCAGCCCCTTTTTCTTAATATCAAATGAAAGCCCGTGAAAATTAAAACAACTTTTGCACTACATATTTTAACAAAATATTTATACATCAAAAGATATTTCAGAAAATGTTCGAACATTTCATGAAAAAATTTGGAGCTAATTTTCAGGTTCATGCGAGCTTCGAGGCCTTGAGCAATTTTTATAATTGGAAGCATGGGGGTACAACTTCAAACATTTATCTACAATCTTTGAAAATTTTCAAGCTTCTATCTTGATTAGTTTCGGAGGAGATGCGTGGACAAAATGACCCTTAAACATTTACAAAATCGTCAATATCTGAGACCGGAAGTGACGTCATCATTCGAAAATTTAATAATATGTAGCGCCGATGATGGTCTATCAGTCCTAAAAATTTCATGTCAATCGGTTGTATAGTTTTTGAGAAATAACGCTCCAAAAAAGTCAGAAAAAGAAAAAAGAGAATAACTAGAGCAAAGCTCGTTGCAAAGCAACGAGTGGGTCTTCCGTTAAAGTCTAAAATAAAGCTAGAAGTTCCTGTAAGAAGCAAAGTTCTTAAACCAATAACAAGAGTAACTAAAACAAACAGATACAAAAAATCGAATGATTCTTGGTACGACTTAACAAAATCCGAATGATTTTAAGTATGAATTAACAAAAACCTTAACCAAAAAAAACCAAACGATTTCAAGAACGACTTAACCAAAAAAATCCAAATGTGTTCAAGTACGACTTGCCAATTAATTTTCAGGTACGAGTTAATTTAACCTAGAACTTAACACTACTTTCATAACCAAGAACGCGGAATCAAAATTTCCGGAAAAATCAATTTTTAAACCCCAATATCTCTGTAATGTAAGTGTTGCTTAAGGTGGTATTGGACACTTCCATGTTGTGACGTATTGTTTATCGAAATAAACAATAAAATAAAATGTAATTATATATGTAGTTTACTTCCCTATTTGGTCACCTAACAGTGTAGCGCAGTGGGTTAGAGGGTTTACTACGAACCTGTAAGTCATGAGTTCGAATCCCGCTGGGGGTTTTACAATTTTTACCTTTTCAAATATTTTTAAAAGCTATTCTTTGGTTAAATATTGTAAAATTTGAAAATTCTAAACCGGTGAAAGTATTTCAATTATAAAGTACTTTAATCCACATTAATATCGACAGATGTCCCATACCACCTTAATAAGCTCTACAAAACACGTATACGTTTTTATTTGATCAAAAATTTTAAAATTTTCGTAAAATTTGATTCACTTCCGGTTTCAACCGGAAGTGACGGATTTTCATTTCAAGCCTTATTTGAGAGGTAAAGTGACAAAATGACCATTAAAAATTTCAAGCCTCTATCTTAAAGCATTTTTGAGAAAAGCCGCAGAGAAAATGACTTTTTAAAATTTTAAAAATGACGTAACATCAAAACAGAAGTGACATTGTCTTTAAAACTTTGACATCTTTGAGGGTTGCTAACGAGCAACAATCTTTGAAAGTTTCATTGAAATCGGTCTCGTAAAGATAAACATATTTTGTTCATCAAGTGTTCAAGAATTGTTGACCATTCTAGACATATCTGAACAACTGTGTTTTAGGGGCTGACCCTTAAACTCCTTAACAGGGCCAGCAACAAAAAAATTTTAGATAGCATTTTGTTTGAAATATTATTCTGAGCAACTTTTTTTTTCTACACTGCTTTTTAAAGGGTTGACCTACCGTACCGTGTGCTTGTTGCACCATCACATGTCTGAAACTTACCAATGTTTAGTTTATTATGTCCCATCCACCTATACATTTCGTGTTATTTTACCTCCCGTTTGTAATCTGCAATTTCACTGTGTAAAGTCAACACAACAGTCATAGACGCAAGCTAGTTCACAATTTACTTCTGCTTCTCATGTTCATAACATAACGTGACGGCGGACATAACGTGACTCAACAGGGGCCTTCATATTGCAAACCAATTCCATCCCTCTCATGCGCGGATCCAGAAATTTTTTCCAGGGGGGGGGGGGGGGCTGAAGGATGGAGGTGGTGGGGGGGGGGGGGGTATTCATTTCATGAATCTTAGCAACACTCATAAGCCTTTAAGTACAGCAACTCTCAATTTTACAAAAATATTAACGGGTACTTTATCCGAAACTGTTCCTTGCTACCTTTAACTTAGTACACTAACATTTTATGAAAATATGTTTTGTCTTAGAATAAGAAAGCTAATGCAATTCTGAGAAAAAGTATACCACATATTGCCAATTCCATTGAGGTTTAAGAAAAATATGGCCATTTAAGTGAACCCACCATTTCCGCTTTCCTCTATTCAACACAGATTCATAGGGTTCTCCATAGTAAAACATCTTTACCTGACATTTTAGAGGTCAATTGTTGTTCAACCTCCTTTAGTAAGAAACCTTATTCAATACTACATACATCTACATGATATTATCATGATAAAAGCATTACATCACTTAGAAATGTCCTTACATGTATACTCTCCCCCATCTTTTAATTTTCATAAAAAATCATGGTTTGAAATCCTTTACCTAGTTTTATGAAACTTGTGGCAATTTCTTTGAGTCATTTCTCACACATATTTGAGAACAATCATCAATGATACTAAGAATTGATCTTTTTTTTTTGTTTATTGGATGATTTGTAGCATTTTTATTAACATATAGACATGCTGTCCTGCATGTCATTTCTTGTTTCCATGAAAAAAAAGTAATCTAACAATCATATTTGGTGAATATCTAATCTATTCTGGTTTCTAGTGTCCTTTTAACCATGCTTAAACAGTAAGACCTTAGGCTACAAGTTTGACAACTGTCTTAAATCAAAATTAAATTCAAACACACCTGGGTAGCTGGAGACGGATGAGAACTCCATGAAAAATGTTCAAATTTGACATGTTTTTCTACATTTGCATATATACATTAAAAATGTAAAAATATGTTGTTTCTTGTTCATTTCAAAAGTAATTATCATAGCAGATGTTATTTCCTGGTCAAATGTACATTTACATATCCTACATGTAATCTTAATGGAGACAATTGAAAAGAGAGATGTAAACACATCTATATATCATTATAAAATACAAAATAAAGGAAACATAATTGCATACTTTTATTGAAAAACAAATTTTCACAACTAACAATTGTACATTTCTTTAAACAGCTTTTATTTTGTTTGTCATAATTTTTTATCAAACACAAACCACAACAAGGATGATGCTTTCTCAAAGTTCCATTATTGTTCATGCTTTATCCTACTTAATTTGAATTACAATAATCTGTAGAACACAGGGAATATGCATGTGGGTAGAGGTGACCGGTTAACCTCAAGAGCTCAATCAGAAACCACAAGAGTCAACAAGTAAGAGCCATGTGGCCGCCATATGATAACAAGAGTCTGTTTTGGGCTGAAATTTAAAAAAACCAATTAGCTGTGTTAACATACCAAAAATAGCTATGTTTACATTAACATATGCATAGTATTTCTGGAATAAATACACTAACCATGCAGTGTAGTAAGTATGACATATCCCAATACATGACATCAACATTTAGGCAGTACAAAAACAAAAATTTTCATATCAAGTCATCATATCAATTATCATAACATTAAAAAATTTTCTTGTGTATAGACACATATCAAATTGAAAAAGAGAGAGAGAGAGAGGGGAAAGAGAGAGGAGACAGACAGACAGAGACACAAAGAGAGAGTTTGCTTTACTCATTGTGCGACTGCGACAGTCAATATTTCAATTCGAAAACTACAAATGGATATCACCCATCCAAACAGCGTCAGATTATAAGCTTCTGCTATACCATGTTTTGTCAATTCTACTGGTTTTTTTGCGAATAAATTTAGCGAGAAGTTTTTTGGTTTTATTATCAATTACATGTTTTAAAATCAATACTATGCATAATGCGCAGAAAATTTCATGAACTATTTTACAAAGCTTTATTTTTCGGCTGCACATAGAAAAAAAATGATATTATACGCTTATTTCAAAATTCAATGCACTGTTGATTTTTCTTTCTACTAGACAGAGATATTTCTGTTACAAAATTAAGTTGATCTCTGAAGCTTTGCCAAGATTGAAAGCACGAAAGAGAGAGAGAGAGAGAGAGAGAGAGAGAGAGAGAGAGAGAGAGAGAGAGAGACATCTGAGCACAGTATCAATGATTAAAATCCACATATATTTGTCTTAATTTAAAATTATTTACAAACTATGTAGATTTGATATGCATGAAGAGTTTACTTAAAAATGAAACAATATGTATAAAAGATAAACTACACTAATTACAGCATTCTACACTTGTGTACCTTGGGACCCCCACCCCTTTCAAAAGCGCTGTTTTACAGTGTATGGTGTGTAGTTCAATACAAATAGACATACATATATATAGCAAAATAAATAAAAATTCCAAACAGCGATGTGCAAAACATACACGTGTAAATACACTTGACTAGAATAATCTGAGATTCCTCTGACTCTAATCCCCGCTTTTATATCGTGACGCACGTCACAATATAAAAGCGGAGGTTAAGAGGCTGGAGTCAGAGGGATCTCGGGTTAGACTGAAAAGTGCAATTATTTTGAAAAGAGAAAGTCAACAGGACATATCCTATATTAAAACATACCTTTATATTCTCTCAAACGATAGTTGAGATGCATTTTCCACTATCGAAGTTTTGCAAGCCATGCATCATATGAAAATGTCAACACTTCACTGTCAGCTGTTCGCAATCAAAACAAGGCGCGTTGACGTTGCGAATCGTACGATACTTATTTCGATTTTAAATAAACATGTTTGTGTTTGAAATGCAGAGTACAAATTAGCGTGTATAACTTGCATATATGCATTTATTTTGCAAGTAAAAATTATAATAAATAGAGCTAGGTATATTGAAATATTTACAAACTCTTCATTCAATGAATCAATATCAGGGTACATGTGTACGTGTTGTTCTATTATTCAAC
>WFKH01007768.1:34971105-34982787 GCA_016163765.1 Magallana hongkongensis
ATCTTTCATCGTATCATATAAAACAAATCGGACGGAAGACCTACTCGCTACTCGTAACGAGATCTAGTTATTATTATTTTTTTCCAGATTTTGTGCACGCGATTTCTCGAAAACTATTCGACCGATTTCGACCATTTTTTCACGGATGATGGGACGTGACCTGAATTTTATATGTTTTTGAAATTTTTGACGTTGTTACTTCCGGTACCGATTTATCGACCATTTTGTAATTTTTTCGACCTTTTTTGTGCAGAGTTGATCTCAGAAACTATCAAAGATATGACTATGAAACTTTCAGGATATGTAGACTATAGCTTGAAGTTGAGCCCTATTAAGTTTTATGCCAGTGGCGCCATTTCTTGGAGCTCAACGAGGCACGAAATTTGGGTGCACATTTTGTTTTGTTTTTTTCCCACGTTTTTCCTCGGGAGAATATCTCCGAGATGACTGAATAGAATTTCCTTAAATTTTCAGGAATTTTAGATTGTGATAATATCTCCAGGCTTTTTCTATTGTTTTTTTTTAAAATTCATTTCCGGTTGTCCGTTTCCTGTCCCACGAAATAATCTTATTTCCTCGATATTTCAGAAACGACAAGGACTTGAATATCCAAACTTTGTAGGATGATAAACCAATGTCTGTAGACCTGTTTCAACTTTTTTGTTTTGTTCGTCGTAACTTCCGGTCGTCACCGGAAGTAACTAAAAAATATTTTTTTTTATGTCTTTAAGTTATTATACATAGAATGAATATATTAGTATAAATTATTACTTATGTCATCTATGCGATGTTGAATAAACAAAACAGGTCTGCTTCCGGTGAGATATCTCAATTTTCTCAGGTAGCTTTTAAAAACAAATTTTGTACCCGCGTGATCTCAAAAACTGTAAGTGATCAAGACACGAAACTTACATGCATGATAGACATTTGATAGAAAATTCGTTTAACCGCTTTCAATTTGTCCATCGTCACTTCCTGTACTCACCGGAAGGGTTCAAACAAATCAAGTTTTTTGAAAGTTTAAATTTTTTTTTTGACAATTTTAGTTCAGTTGATAAACAATAAAGAACAGTTCTCTAATGTTAAATAAATACTAACTTTTTTTTTCACTGAGCACTTCCGTTTGTCCGTTTCCTGTCAAGAGACAAACAAACATTGACTCCACGAGATCTCAAAAACGTTGACGACTTGAACAACCAAACTTTGTGGGATGATAGCCCTAAGTATGTAACTGTGTTTACATTATTTTGTTTGATTCGTCGTAACATCCGGTCGTCACCGGAAGCACTTCAAAATTTATTTTTTTCTTATTTTTTTTTATTTTACAGGGAATGAATATATCAGTATTAAATCTTATATATGTCATCTTTACAATGTTAAATAAGCAAATATATCCTACTTCCGGTGAGATATATCAAAATATCTTAGATAGCTTTCTTTTTTACAAATTTGATACTCGCGAGATTTTAGTCACTGTAAGTGATAGAGACACGAAACTTTTATGAATGATAGACATTTTATTGAAGATGTGTTTGACGGGTTTATATTGTCAACCGTCACTTCCGGTTCTCACCGGAAGGGTTCAAACAGTTCATGTATTAACAAGTTTAACAGAGTATTTTTGGTGTTCCATCTAGCCCGATAAACAGTTATGTACACTAGGCAAATGTACAAGAAATGTCGGCGTTTCTTTTCATTCATCAATTCCGTTCGTCCGTTTCCGGTCCCGAGACAAAAAACCTAGTTTCAACGAGTTCTCAGATTTGGCAGAGAGTATCGATCTTTCATCGTATCATATAAAACAAATCGGACGGAAGACCTACTCGTTACTCGTAACGAGTTCTAGTTATTATTCTTTTTTTGTCTTACAAATTTTGTGCAGGCGATTTCTCAGAGATGGCTCTTTCGATTTCTTTCAAATTTTCAGGGATTATGCCCCGTCATGTGAAGTTAATACTTCCGCGATAATTTTTCCAACTTTTACTTCCGGTCGGAAGTTATTGTCGTTAAACGATTTTTAAAAGTCAATTTTGTCTGCGACGTTTCTCAAAAACGAGTAAAGATTTAGAGCTGAAATTTTCACAGATGATATCTCTATCTTTTTTGTAGTGTACCTCGGTCAAGAGAATGTCCTCCGTTACTTCCGGTCGTCACCGGAAGGAAATTTCAAAAATCGAATTTTTCAAGTTTATTGTCTTAAAATAATTTTCTGTAATGTTGATAGTGACCCTTTTACTGATTCAGAATATGTAATTTGTTTTAAAATCGATCAACGCATTCTCGAGATATTAAGTCTCAAAGTCTTGAAGCGAGAGTCCGAGTAGCTCAGTCGTTATGGTCGTGTACAGTGCCCAGGCGACCCGGGTTCAAGCCCCGAGCGCCGCAAATTTTTTTTTTGTATTTTTTGCGGAGAGTTACGATTTTATGTTTAAAATGATGGGTTTTATCTCATTTATTCAAAAATTGGACGGAAGACCCACTCGTTGCTCGCAAGGAGATCGCATCTAGTTATTCTTTTTTTCCTTACACATTTTCTGCAGGCGATTTCTCGGAGATGGCTCGTTAGATTTCCTTCAAATTTTCAGAGCTAATGTCTACTCATCTGAAGTTTGTACAGCCCTGAAAGTGTTTCAAAATTCACTTCCAGTCGGAAGTTATCGTCGTTTTACAATTTTTAAAAGTGAATGTTGTCTGCGACGTTTCTCAAAAACGAGTGAAGATAGAGGGCTGAAATTTTCAGAGATGATAGATCTCTTGTTTTTCTGGTGTACCTCGGTCAAAAGAATGTCCGACGTAACTTCCGGTCGTCACCGGAAGCAGATTTAAAAAATGAAAATTTTAAACTTTTTTGTTTTATATTTTTGTTCAAAAAAGATGATAGTGACCCTTTCACTGATTCAGAATATGTAATTTGTTTTGAAATCGATCAACGCATTCTCGAGATATTAAGCATCAAAGTCCTGAAGCGAGAGTCCGAGTACCTCAGTCGTTAGAGTCGTGGACATGTGCCCAGGCGACCCGGGTTCAAGCGCCGAGTGCGGAATTTTTTTTTCCTAATTTTTTGCGTAGAGTAACATTTAAGTGATGGATTTTATCTAATCTATTCAAAAACGTACGGAAGACCCACTCGTTGCTCGCAACGAGATCGTGTCTAGTTATTCTTTTTTTTCTTACCGATTTTGTGCAGACGATTTCTCGGAGATGGCTAAATCGATTTCGTTCAAATTTTCAAGATTAACGCGATTTTATCTGAAGTTGATGTTTTCTGATCGATTTTAGAATATTCACTTCCGGTCGGAAGTTATCGTCCGTTTACGATTTTAAAAAGTCAATTTTGTCTGTCAGGTTTCTCAAAAACGAGTAATGATATACGGCTGAAACTTTCAGAGATGATAGATCTATCGTATTTCTCGTGCACCTCGTCAAGAGAATTTCTCTCGTCACTTCCGGTCGTCACCGGAAGCAAATTTGAAAATTTTTTATTTTTTATTTTTTAATATATTTTTTTGAAATTTTTACAGTTTATAGTGACCTTTTTACTGATTCAGAATATGTAATTTGTTTTAAAATTGATCAACGCATTCGCGAGATATTAAGCGTCAAAGTCCTGAAGCGAGAGTCCGAGTAGCTCAGTCGATATAGTCGTGGACATGTGCCCAGGCGACCCGGGATGAAGCCCGGAGTGCCGCAAAATTTTTTTTACTCATTTTTTGCTTATATCTACGATTTTATCTTTAAAATGATAGGTTTTATCTCATCTAAGCAAAAATCTGACGGAAGACCCACTCGTTGCTCGCAACGAGATCGCATCTAGTTATTAGGGTATTCCGTCTTCAGCGGAAGAGCCTACAATTATTCTATTGTTTCTTTTTCACTTTTCTTATTAGGGTCTTCCGTCTTCAGCGGAAGACCCTACTATTATTCTATTGTTCTTTTTCAATTTTCTTCTTATTATTATTAAGGTCTTCCGTTTCCAACGGAAGACCTTATTGTTATTCTTCGGATTCTTTTTCTTCTTTTTTTTTCTTACCAATTTTATGCACGCGATATCTCAGAAATGGCTCGACTGATTTGCACGAAATTTTCAGATCTTACTAACTATGTTCTGAACCTTATCGGACATTTTTCTGATTTACTCAAAAATCGGACGGAAGACCCACTCGTTCCTTGCAACGAGATCGTGTCTAGTTATTATTCTTTTTTTGTCTTACAAATTTTGTGCAGGCGATTTCTCGGAGATGACCCGTTCGATTTTCTTCAAATTTTCAGAGTTGATGTGTCGGCATTTGAAGTTTGTACTGCCGTTTCAATTTTTTGATAATCACTTCCGGTCGGAAGTTATCGTCCGTTTACGATTTTTAAAAGTCAATTTTGTCGGCTAGAGATCTAATACACGAGTAAAGATAGAGGGCTGAAATTTTCAGTGATAATAGACATCCCGTTTTCCTGTTGCAACATGGTCATAAAAAAGTCCGCGGTCACTACCGGTCGTCACCGGAAGGAAAGACAAAAAATCGAGTTTTTCAACTTTATTTTTTTTTTAAATTTTTCTGTAAGGTTGATAGTGACCCTTTTACTGATTCAGAATATGTAATTTATTTTTAAAACGATCAATGCATTCTCGAGATATCAAGCATCAATGTCCTGAAGCGAGAGTCCGAGTAGCTCAGTCGTTAGAGTCGTGGACATGTGCCCAGGCGACGGTTCAAGCCCCGAGTGCCGAAATTTTTTTCTCTCATTTTTTGCGTAGATTTACGATTCTATCTTTAAAATGATTGGTTCCATCTCATCTAAACATAAATTGGACGGAAGACCCACTCGTTGCTCGCAACGAGAACGATCTAGTTATATTTACATTTTTCAGTGTCTTTGTCTGTGATAGCACTACAAATCGATTTTGTAACGTATAGTCCAATACATTTCATCAAGGACTATTTTAATATTTAATCGTACAATTGCTGAAAATTATATACATATAAGTAATAAGGAATCAGTCTTCGAATATTCTGAGGTGATCAAATACGGTCGGGCGTGGTCAAATCTATTATGAAGCCCTTCGGAATTTATTGCATTTGATCATCCCGACCATATTTGATCACCTCATAATATATGTACTCAAAGAATGATTCCTTATTCCTTAATTAACCATTATCTTTATTAACTGGTGGATAAAATGAGTTCAGGAAATAAATGCGACAATAGAAAATATTTTTTCTGCTGTTGCAACAACATGCTTAGTAGCGACCCCGCTCCCTCCTACCGCGCCTTATTCATTTTACCGCGCCTAATACATTTTATTTATTTTTATTTATTACCGGGGTTATTTTTGGATAAAAAGCAATTTAACCTATATTAAATCAAATTTCAATTTAGCATTTGATTTTTCTGAGATGCCTGGATTATAATAATACACATTACAATTGTTGTTTGATGAATGACTCAACAATGGACTGGTATATCGTTGAATTCCAATAAAATCGGTCTATGCCATCTATCGAATACAATTTCAGCATCACAGATTCCTGGAAAAAAAACCCATTTGATTGACATTAAACATTTGTAATGTTGAATTACTTTACAAAAAGACGCATGATTAAAACAAAATGTATATGTGCGAAATTATGAACATATAATAAATCAGCAATTTGATCATTGAGCATGCACACTATTTTAATTCAATGCTAAGACATGAAAACAAACTGTATCAAAACTGATCAAAACATAAACACTCTTTTTACTGTTAGATTCATGACATTGTTTAAATGTTTGCATTATAAATCAAAAGATTTTATGAGAGAGAGAGAGAGAGAGAGAGAGAGAGAGAGAGAGAGAGAGAGAGAGAGCATCCATTTTTGAAGATTCCTCTAAGAATGAGTTTCGGATCCGCGCCTGACCTAGTATATTAGGATCAATAATGAAACAGAATATACTATTTTATGCAGAATGTTCCTTGAACATGGCACGATATACTACTTACGTTTTGACAAAAGAGGCACCCATTTATTTTTTAAAAAGCATGGTATTGCAAACCAAAACCATTAAAGATAGCTATGATTGTATCAAGCAACACAGTGTTTATCTTTTTAGCCACGTGTAGAGTGGTTAAACAAGAACGGTAGCTCTGTTCCGAATATCATCGTTTTAATTAATTTAAATAACCGTAAGAGGTTAAAATAAAAATTATCCCTTAAATATTCATGCTCTAACATATATCAGAGTAAGATATGATATGAAAAACGATCAATACTCACGTATTTTTAGAATATTATCCGACCACTTCCGCTCGAAATTTCACAGGAACTGCACAAATCTCGGACAAGTCTCGTGAACTTTCATTCGAGTACCCCTGGATTTATTACAGACTTAGCAACGATAAAGAAAACATTCCAAACACATTCGCAGAGTGAATAATGCAACCTTCAAACGGTAAGCGCGTGCGGTAATCACTGTGACGTCATTAAAAAGTCCACACAGAAATGAACTTTGTTGCTATTCTATAGTTTCATATAAATCGGTTTATATTAAGGGTCTTCCGTTTCCAACGGAAGACCCTATTGTTTTTGTTAGGTTTCTTTTTCTCTATTTTTCACTATTATTATTATTATTCTTTTTTTTCTTAACATTTTTCTTAAAACTCAAATATCTCAAATATGCTACAATGGATTTTTATGAAATTTTCACGAATAATACAAAATATCAAGGTCTTTTATCATGTACATTTTTATTGATGACATCACTTCCGGTCGGCCGTTATATTCGTTTTTCTTTTTGTAAAAAGTGATTTTGTCCTCCCTTTTTCTCAAAAATGATTTAAGATAGAAAATTGAAAGTTTCAGGAATGATAGATTTTTGAATTCCTAGGGCCGATCAGGTAAAACCACGATCGTCCGTCGCTTCCGGTCCGCTCAAACAGCATTTTTGGGAATTTGTGTTTTAAAAATTTTACAAATTAAATAATTTACAATTTTTTTTCCATCAAAATGTTTTAAACTTATAAAATTTTAATATAAGCAGGTCGTCTTTCACTTCCGGTCGTCACCGGAAGTGATTCCAAAATTTCGATTTTTGGAATTTTAAAGCATTTGCGTTTTGTAGACATTTTTGTACTGAATACAAAACCAAAAACCGTTTTAAAATCGGCCAACGCATTGCAGAGATATTGAAGTTTAAAAATGGCCTTTTCCGGAAATCTTAAATTTGCAGTGTTGGTCCAAAAATTAGTTGAAAAGGAAGTTAATATAGTAACTCGTACCAAATGTCAAAATTTTTATTCAACTCTATCATTAATTCATAATCAAACGGAAGACCCACTTGTTGCTCGCAACGAGATCGTGTCTAGTTCTCCTTATGTTTGCATTGGAAATCTGTGACGTTCAATTTTCAATATTTACATTTGCAAATAAGTTTCCTTATATGAACCTATAAAAATAGCGAAAACGTTCAATTCTGTGTGAACTTTTTCATGACGTCACGATGATAACCGCACGCACTTATCGTTTAACGGTTGCATTGTATTGTAAACATAAAAGATGGTTATTTTAATAATTCCCAACGATTTGTCTTTCTCAAACGTAAATATAAGTAATAAACAGCATGTTTAAAAGTTCACCGGGATAAGAACTTGGTTGGTACGTGATCAAATCTTCTGAGAAGCCCTTCAGGCTTCACAGGATTTGATCACGTGACCAACCAAGTTCATATCCCGTTGAACTTTTTAACATGCTGTTTATTTTTTTTAATAACACACGTAAAATCTGAATGCATTTATTATTCTAAGATTAAATGAAACGTTTAAATTTACATAACCAATTCGATAAGAACTTTTGAAAAATAATCGTTAAATCATATCTATTTGATCTTAAAAAAGTTTTGGGCACTATATATTTAGCCGCGGAAGCGCACTAAATAACATGTTTTATGGCTGTTCGATCTATCATCCATATTCCTCACAAAGAGCGTATATAATGACTGAAAAGCGATACTAAAAAAATTTCATACAAATAAACATGAAAACAAATATAAATATAAGCATTGAATGCTTATTTCTGGGTATCGCCGTGAAAACAAATTATCATACTGCGCGTTAGTAAAAAGTTAAAAGTATAAACAACAACACGTGTTTACTATATATATATATATATATATATATATATATATATATATATATATATGGGGATTGGTATGTTGTAGGGAGGAAGTTCGCAAGAAACTGGCGCGAATGCAATCTCTCTGTGAGTTACCCCAGCCTCGTCGCCTGCAATGGAAAATTAACAAAGACACAGAGACTGACATACAGGAGGCAACTGAAAACATGGACAGGTTGTTAATTACGACAAACTGTAATGTTTCATATCGTTCATAATTATTGAGCACTGAATCATGACGTCATTTTAGCAAAGCACTAGTGTATACAATGTACTCATTTATACTGTATTTAATGTATTGACTGTTTGTTTATAATTTTTCACTCACCCAGTTTGTAAAAAAAATCATATTTTTTTTTAATTTTAAAGGTTGATAAAAGACCTGGACTTGTTTATCTTAAGATTCGAAAGCTTTGGTAGAGAATTTCCAAAGTCACAAAACATGAGTCCAGATTCCTTTATCCAGTTAGCCCTGCAGCTGACCTACTACAAGTATGGAAAACATTTCGTACCTAATAAAATTGCTGAATTCTATTAGTTAAACCAAAATATCAAAATTTAAAGACAACCTTAAGAAAAAAACATATTTTCTAGAATTCATGGCAAACTTGTTTCTACGTACGAGAGTGCCTCAGTAAGGAGATTCCGGCTAGGCCGAGTGGATAACATTAGGGCTAACACCCCAGATGCTTTGGAGTGGATTCGGGCAATGATTGGTGAAATTGAAACCACGGTAATTAATCAGCTTGTTTGTGCAATTTGATTTCTGTTATCAATTGAAAATATGTACACTGTAGCACCCTCATTCAGGCCATGTAGTTCTATACGGGAAATCTAGTTTTGACACAGACAGGTTCCTCACAAAAAGAAAACATCAATATACGGTACACAAAACCTTGCACTAGTGTAAGACTCCTGAACCTAAGTTTAAAATATTGTACAGACGGTAGCATACCGGGGCAGACTTAGTATGTCTTATCTTGATTTTGTTTTAAGCTGGTCTGTTTCGTATTTCAGTATGTTTTTAAAAATTAGTTGTTCGTTTTGCATTAACGTCTTTTTTACCCTTTCCGCCGCCGATACATAATCTGGTGTTTAATTTCAGATTACTAGCTGACACACAGTAGGAAAAATCTTCTTTTTCATGATATCACTTGTCATGTCAAAAATTCAATTTGAAAATGAAAATGAACATTGATCTTGTATAATTTCAATATTAAAATAATGCAGACAATAGAAGTGGGTGTAAAGAAACCTTGGTATGGATGTACAATTTTGACGGATTTTTCGATAAACATTCAGAGGTCACTAGCTTGAAAAATAGTCATTGACCTAGTTATTTGAAAGTAAATAATAGCACTACAATAGTAGCGCTACAATGTACAATAAGTAGTTTTTCGTTCCTATTAGTGGAATTTTTTGTATCTCACTCCTTGATCATGTTTTAAGTTCATAGCGCACATGATCATTCAGTTGAAACTTAGTACTCAAGTAGTTTTGATTTAATTAGCACAGAATGAATACAATGTCATTATTGCAGAAAATTCATAAAGAAATCCATCATGAACAGAATAGGTTTTCATGGCACTATATTTTTGTGGAAGGGAAGATTTTCTAGAAAAAAATTCAATTTTGAAATGGATGATATCGTAAACATATGTCAGCGTCCCTTTTTATACAATGAATTATTGAAAATATACTGAGATTTTGATTTAGAGGTCACGTGTATAAAATTTTAAAACCTAATTTTAGCTTTGAGAAGTATCTCGATATTTTACCTGTAAAACTAAGAAAAACCCTAGTAAGATTTCGTACATCAAACCATCGTTTCCCTGTAGAGACAGGCAGATGGTATAGTATCCCTTTAAATGAGAGAATATGTTTATTGTGTAACAAAGGCATCGGTGATGAGTTTCATTATATTTAAGAATGTTCGGCCGTAGAAGAAATGAGGAAAAACATCCAAACACGAAATATTGTAAAAGACCAAATGTTTTAAAGGTCTCTGAACTCATGTCAAATCATAATTCTAAATCTCTGAGAAAATTGTGTGTATTTATTTCAAATATTTTCGATGCTGTCTGTTACCCTTACTTGTTTTCCTGATGTGATCCTTTATACCAAAGTCTTACATAAATATTAACTCTGTTATACGTCCATTTTTACTATTTTTTTCTGTATGTATAGCTCTGAGGATTTGTATTTTAGTTTATTCTGTATGTTCATGTTCATATTGTACAAAGTTATTTGGTTTGAGTGAACAAACTGAACTTGTGATAATTTCGAAATGAGTGTGAAGAAATGACACATCCTGAATAGTGCTAATAGTTTGGATCGTTTCCTATTGTGATCGTTGCCGCATTATCGATATTCTAGACCCAGTAACAGCGTTATTCGTTCTGGTTTGTGACCCCGTTCTTTTAATGAATGAAAATGAATAGAATGGTTGGGACTAAGTACAATAGAAGATATGTATATGAAGAAATTAAGCAAATTACAAAAGACTAGATTACAAACCACGTTACATTGTTTATCGCCAAAATCTCCGCAATTGAGGAAAAACTTGGCGATTAGAAATAACAGCCGTTGAAACCACAGCCGATAAATAATATATTCGAATAAATGAAGGTTAATGGCATGTATAGTCACGTCGAACACGCTTACCGAGATGTTATTCTCTTTTGAGAAGTGGACAGGCATAGCCTTCATTCACTTCTTTTCGCAAACCCTCATATTTTGATTCTGAAAAGCGTGTAAATGTCGGAACCGAAGACGGTCTACGCTTCGACCCATGTTTCGACTCCAGTTTCCGTAACAGACCTAATAATTTCCACATTTTAAACATTCATGCACGCATTTATCACAAAAAATCAACACTAACCCGCTGTTAAATTAGACAGTTTAGATAAAATCAGCGATTTTGAAATGTATGAATCCCTGCAACTGAAGGTTGGGGACGATATACACTGTATCCAACTAGAGCTGGATTTATGGAGGGTTTACTTGAAAACCAGCGAATCCAGATAATTGTATTAGAAGGGTTTGTATTTAGAAACATATCCGTTCAAGTTTATGATTCGACCCCTATTCGACTGGAGCTACGACTGGAGAGACGACAAAGTGCTCAAAGTGACAATATGTGGATTGCCACTGTCCTTTGGACGACAGCAGTGTGTTTGAAATGCTTGATTAATTTGAAATCAACAGAAAAGTGGAATAAAATACGAACACAAGACATCCCATCACACACCGTATGACAAATGTTCTAAATAGGAATGGATATATTGTTCCGCTTCTCAATTTTTCTTCCGTATCACCAAGTTGGAAGAAAATAAAATTCATCACGGTCTCTATCGCTATGAGGGATTTAGTATTCACCATGGGTCTGAAATAGGCACATCTCATGCGCGAATCCAGAAAATTTTATCGGATGGGGGAGCAAAAAGTTGTACGGGTTTCATAGTATATAGTAAAATGACTGGCGACTACTTTTTCTGATATCTTTACTAATCAGCCACGTAGCATCAAGGCCCCCCCC
>WFKH01007768.1:34982887-35005330 GCA_016163765.1 Magallana hongkongensis
CCCCCCCCCCCATTAAGGTTTTGAAGACTGGCGAAAGAGGTTTTCCCTTTTTAGCTCACTTGAGCTGAAAGCTCAAGTGAGCTTTTCTGATCGGTTTTTGTCCGGCGTCTGTCTGTCAACTTTTGACATTTTCGACTTCTTCTCCAGAACCACTGGGCCAATTTCAACCAAACTTGGCACAAAGAGTTATTGGGTGAAGGGAATTCATGTTTGTTTAAATAAGTGCTCTCTTTTAAGGGGAGATAATTAAGAATTTATGAAAATTTGTTGGTATATTTCAAAAATCTTCTTCTCAAAAATCAATTGACCAGAAAAGCTGTAACTTGAGAGGAAGCATCCTCTGGTAGGTAAGATTCAAGTTAGTTCAAATCATGATCCCCGGGGGTAGGGTTGGACCACAATGGGGAGTCGAATTTTTACATAGGAATGTATAGAGAAAATCTTTAAAAATCTTCATCTCAAAAATCAATAGGCCAAAAAAGCTGTAAATTGTATGGAAGCACCCATAGGCAGTGTAGATTCAAGTTTGTTCAAATCATGATAGTGGGGGGTAGGGTTGGGCTACAATTTTGGGTCGACTTTTTACATAGGAAAATATATAGAAAAATCTTTTTAAAAAATCTTCGTCTAAAAAACCAATAGGCCAGAAAAGCTGTAATTTGTATGGAAACACCCTTAGGTAGTGTAGATTCAACTTGTTCAAATCGTGATCCCCGGGGGTGGGGTTGGGCCACAATGGGGGGTCGAATTTTTACATAGAAAAATATAGAGAAAATTCTTTTAAAAATTTGTTACTTGTGTGGAAGCAACCTTAGGTAGGATAGATTCAGGTTTGTTCAAATCATGATAGTGGAGGGGGGGGGGGGACGTTTGGGTCACATTTTTGGTCGAATTTTAACATAGGAATGTACAGAGGAAAATCTTTTAAATCTTCTTCTCAAAAACGAATAGGCTAGTAAATCTGTAACTTGTGTGGAAGCACCCTCAGGTAGGGTAGATTCAAGTCTGTTCAAATCATGATTGCCAGGGATAGGGTTGGGCCCCATTTTTTTTTGTGGGGGGGGGGTCAAATTTTTACATAGGAATATTCAATATCTAGAGAAAAATCTTCTCAAATACAATAGGCAAGAAAAGCTGTAACTTGTGTGGAAGCATCATTATGTAGTTTGGATTCAGGTTTCTTTAAATCATGATCCTCGGGGGAAGGTTGGGCCACTCAATGTCTGATGACTTCAACTTCAAACTCTGCATCGCCGACAAAATATGCTGAATAAAGTAAAAATAAGGTATTGGCTTCCGAACTCAGACTCTGGGTAAGTCGGACGAATGGCCGAGGTTTGCCACCATATTCCAGACTAAAGATTGACAATTTTACATGACTATACAAAAGAATCTAAACAATGAGTGAAAATATTTACAGTTGATGTCATTAAGTAAGCTGAGTGAAAGGCTCACAGGCAAATCTGAGATCTCATTGAAACTAGGTTTTTTTGTCTCGGGACCGGAAACGGACGAACAGAATGAAAATAAAAGCTGATATTGCTTGAACATTTGCCTAGTTAAACACATCTTCAATCAAATGTCTATCATTCATAAAAGTTTCGTGTCTCAATCACATACAGTGACTAAAATCTCGTGGGCATCAAATTTGAAAAAAGGAAAGCTACCTAAGATATTTGATATATCTCACCGGAGGTAGAATATGTTTTGCTTATTTAGCATTGTTTAGATAACATATATAAGATTTTATACTGATATATTCATTCCATGTAAAATAAATAAAATAAAAAATAAATTTAAGTGCTTCCGGTGACGACATGAAGTTACGACAAATCAAACAAAATAGTGTAAACACAGATACATACATAGGGCTATCATCCCACAAAGCTTGGTTGTTCAAGTCGTCACCGTTTTTGAGATCTCGTGGAGTCAATGTTTTATGTCTCGGGACAGGAAACGGACAAACGAAAGTGCTCAGTGAAAATAAAAGTTAGTATTTCTTGAACATTAGACAACTGTACTTTATTGTTTATCAATTTTATTAAAATTGTCAAAGAAAAAGAGTTAAACTTTCAAACAACTTGATTTATTTGAAACCTTCTGGTGAAGACCGAAAGTGACGGTTGACAAAATGAAAGCGGTTAAACGTATTTTCTATCAAATGTCTATCATCCATGTAAGTTTCTGCCTTGATCACTTGCACTTTTTAGAATCTCACGGGTAAAACATTTGTTTAAAAAAATGCTATCTGAGATATTTGAGATATCTTACCGGAAGTAGAATTTTTTGTTTATTTAATACCGAATAGATGACATATGTAAGGCTTTATACTTATATTTGGTGTAAACTGAACCCACGATTTCTACTTTTGGTTTGCCTTCCGATCGCATATTTTAAATCTGACATTTCTCACACTGTTCTTGATAATCTTGTTGATATATTACTAGTACAACTTAATTAACAGCAACCCCTAATCAGCATATTAATTCGTTAGCGTTATCTTTCAGCACTCCTACAACAACCGTCCGCTGCGTCGGACAGGATTTTTCTTTCTCTGGGTTATGATCTTTAATACAAAGATGTAGTTGCCACGTTCATATCCGGTGTTTTATATATTATTTAGATTTTAGTTTATTGCTAGTTTTGTAGATGTTTTTCTCCTTTCATATGTAGTTTTCATTTTGTTGTCCTGAAGAAGAGACGGGTTGTCCCGAAAACTTGACAATATATTGTAATGTTATGTAATGTTAACGAGTCAATACTTGTACGATTTAATATTGTTTTATATATCATGTAATAAAAACGTTAGTTCAACGCACCACACGTGTTTGTGCTCTGCCTGATAAAGTGATATCCCGTCCCATGGATCCACGATTAGAAAGTTAGAAACGATACATGGTGTCAGAAGTGGCAGATAGGTCCACCGTCGCAGGCATACTACTGAGAATATGGAATTATGCGGAATTCCCCCGCCGACCATAGATTGGTCTAGTTCGAATTTGCCCGAAGCGTGGAAAAAGTTCGAACAGCATGTGAAGTTGATATTCGCTGGTCCGTTGAAAGAGAAGGGAGAGGAAGAGCAAGTGTCATACCTTTAATTGTGGATTGGTGAGAAGGGTCGGGATATTTACAACACGTTTCCACAGTTTTCAAACGATGACAAGAAAAAACTGAAACCACACTTTGACAAGTTCCTATGGCACGTACAGCCAAAACTAAACCCGATATTCGCCAGATATAAATTCAATAATGAAGTACAAGGTCCTAATACGTTTGACCAGTTCGTTACAAAGCTAAAGCTTTTGGCTAGAGACTGTAATTTTAAGGACACTGACGAGATGATTAGTGATAGGATTGTGTTTGGACTACACTCAGAGAAAATTCGAGAGAAACTTATCAACGTTGGTGAGGAGCTCACACTTGATAAAGCTATACAAATAGCCCAGGCCTATGAATACTCTCAAGAACAGCTCAAGCTTATGGGCAACCAGTCAGCACATGGTCAAGCAGTATCCAAAGCACATACGCACCCACATGCAGATAGGAGTGTGAGGAAACCCGCTCCCCAGCCGAAGACACACCAGAATCCACCCAAGACTAACGCCAATTCACCAAGGAATCCGTCTTCATCGTCAAGAACGAAGCAGTGCGGCAGATGTGGAAGGCGACATGGAAACCCGGACAAGTGCCCCGCTCTAGGCCAGAGATGCAACAACTGCCACAACTGGAACCACTTCGCCAGTGCTTGCCGATCGCGATCCGTGAATGACATTAACCAGATCGAGAGTGCAATTAACTGTCCAGAGACAACTACTGACAATAATCATGTTATTGTTAATGGCAATAATGTTCATGATTCAGATTCAGATTTTAATATTGACAATGTTGAAAACAATGTTGAGCATGATCAAGCATTTATTAACATCAAGTTAGGCCCAAACCACAAAGATGTAAGGTTTAAAGTAGATACAGGGTCCCAGGTCAATATTTTACCTGAAAGTTTGTACAATGTATTGGCCCCTAGTCACACATTAAGCAAGTCCAATATCAAGCTGTTTGCTTACAATGGTCACTCTGTTCACCCCATAGGCTACACTGTCATTCAAAGCAACCTTAAGGGTAGAGATTATAGCATTGAGTGTCAGATTGTACAGACACATTCTCATCCAATTCTTGGGTTACGAGCATGCTTAGATATAGGCATAGTACATCTCACATACTCTTTTGATAAGGTTGTACCCTATAGTAAGAGTGATGTGCTTGGTCAATACTCTGATGTATTTCATGGCATAGGTCTTTTTGCAGGACAATGTACTTTTCAGATTGACCTCAATGTACGTCCAGTCATCAACCCCCCCCCCCCCCCCCCACGTAGAGTACCTGTAGCTTTACGTGACAAGTTGAAACAAGAGCTAGATCGTATGGAGTCGTCACAGATCATCACGAAGGTTACAGAGCCAACCGAATGGGTCAACTCATTAGTTGTCACCACCAAGCCGTCGTCGGGGAAGCTAAGGATATGTTTGGACCCCATGGAGCTCAACAAGGCAATTCAGAGGCCACATTACCCTATGAGAACATTAGATGACATCCTCCCCCAGGTCTCAGGAGTTAAGTACTTCTCCAAGCTAGACGCCAGTTCAGGATACTGGACAGTGAGACTCTCACATGAATCGTCTCTACTTACCACTTTTAACACACCATTTGGGAGATACCGCTACATCAGGTTACCATTTGGGTTGAAGAACTCTCAGGACATCTTCCAGCAGAAGATAGACGAGTGTTTTGAGGGTATGCCAGGAGTTGCTGCCATTGTGGATGACATTTTGGTGCACGGCAGGACGCCACAAGAACAAAACACAAACTTGACAAGAGTGCTTGACAAGTGCAGAAGTGTAGGCATTAAGATGAATAAGGACAAGCTTCAAGTAGGAGTCCAGGAAGTGGAGTACTTTGGACATCTTCTCTCTGCGGATGGGTTGAAGCCAGATCCTTCTAAGGTAGCAGCAATCCGAGACATGGAACCCCCTTCCAACAAGTCTGAATTACAGACAGTCATGGGTATGACATGGGGACGACATTTGATCCAGTCAGGAGAAAAGTTTGAACCAGACCCAGATTCCAACATTGTTTGTCTTTCGAATCATACCAATTCAACCCCTTATTCTCCAAGGTTAGTTCTGTCTAGTCAGCCAAACCCAGAACCCCAACCGGAGATTAAGCACATCGATTCTGCCCCTAACCCCACCCCCTATGTTACTCGCTCTGGGAGAACTGTAAAGCCCAAAATCATTGTTTCTGTGTAAATGCCCTAAGAAATTTAGTCAGAAGGTAGTCATGTAATAAAAACGTTAGTTCAACGCACCACACGTGTTTGTGCTCTGCCTGATAAAGTGATATCCCGTCCCATGGACCCACGATTAGAAAGTTAGAAACGATACATATTTTACTTTATTGTTCGTGTCGTTGGTTATTTTTAGTGCTTTTATATATATATATATATATATATATATATATACACACACACACCAATCTGTCAGTGGTCTATAAAAAAGTATGTAATCTAAACACGCGAGTGCATGCATATATTTATTTGTTACTTTTAAGCCAAAGTTGTTCGATTCGAGGTATCTGATTAACTCGCCCTACCTTTCCGCCAGGATGTTGCCTTAGTCAGCCTGCATTCTTGATCACCTCGTTTTGAGCATCATCTGGGAAGTTCTTAAGCTTTCCATCATAACTAAGATCGCGCATTTAAGAAACGGATTCGTGCATTGTTATTTATTCAACATTTGTCAAATCTTAATTCCTATGTATACTTTAAATAAATTCCGGTAAATATATTCCCTCTTTACGTTATAATTTAAGCATTGAATGCTTATTTTTGGATGTCGTCGGTCCTATAACACACCAAGGCTGTGCAGACAAATTGACTACCGCGCGTTTGCGTTTGCGATTGTGCAGACAAATTATCATACCGCGCTAACGCGCGGTATTCAATTTGTCTGCACAGCCTGGGTGTGTTATAGAACCGACGACATCCAAAAATAAGCATTCAATGCTTATATTTAAATTCATATTGATGTTTTTTTGTATAAAGTATCTGTTTATTGTCGCTTTAAACCCGTTCTTAGTCAGGGATATGAAACATAAATGGAACAGCCATATTAACATGTTATTTAGTTCGCTTCCGCGACTAAAAATATAGTGCCAGAAACTTTGTCGAGAAAAATCTTTTTTATTAACGAATAGATATGATTTAGCGATTATTTTTCATAAGTATATATCAAATTGGTTATGTAAGTTTAAACGTTTCATTTAATCTTACAATAATAAACATATTCAAAACGGGCGATGATGTTTATATTTGTGCTCATACGCTAAGTGTTTTCAAAGGAAATTGAACGTCGCAGATTTCCAATGCAAACATAAGGGGAAATATACACTGAATGTAAATATTCAATATTATATCACTGCAAGTATGTATTTTGATACAAACTCCCACCGACTTAGATCCGCAAAAGCGTGTCAACCACTTTACTCAAATTTTTGCTATTTCGGGTTAGTTTATCACAAATGAAATTAGGTTTTTAAGTAATTTCATAATAATTACTGATCAGGTAAAATTCAATTATAGTTTACGGACATCATATCACACGTGTTGAACTATCAAAGGTGTAAGTAGTAACTATGGTGCAGGTATTTCGTTGTTTATTGACAAAATGTCTTCATTTATAAGTTTAGATAAATCCACTTCCTTGGCCTTAGAGTGTTGCATTCGATAAATAACAGCCCCTGAGCATGCGCAATTAGTGGGTAAAATTTGAATTCCATGAACTGTCCATTCATTTGTGACCAGTCAAAAAATGAGCATGTCAGACTACGAGTTCGTTACACAGAGTTCATTTTGGGAACAAAACTTGAGTGATTCTGATGATATTCTGGACGAAATCATTACAGGAGAAAATTCGAAATTTTGATTTGAATTTTTTGGCGGTGAAGTCCGGAGAATACTCTGATATATCAGATTTTGACGACTCTGATGATATGCTCGTGAAAGCCTCACAAGATGCTGAGATCAAAACAACCGAGTCATTTAAGCAGAAAACGCCTAAATTTTTTGCCCCTTTGTCCGATGATTGAAAAATCTCAAGGAAAGTGCAATTACGGTAAATACTAGAAATAAAGCTAAATGATGCATATCTTCCATGTGGTTTGTTTATCTTGGATAAAGAGAGATTCTCTGCGGATACATAAATCTAATATTATGTATATACAAAATGAAGCATATATTTCGAAAATTGTTTTTGTTGATATACTGGAGGCTATATTTCACATCATCCTTTCAATACACTTTGCATTTGATTTTTTGTTATGCAGGCAACGTTTAAACTAGCGAAATGTTTAGTATATAATTTTAGGTCCTGTTTAACATAAAGAAATCAAAATTAGAGAGTTTGATATACTTTCAGCGTAAAACCATGCAGATATATTTGTATAATTATAACTCTTTTTTTTTTTCTTTTTTTTTTTTTTTTTTTTTACCGTTGAAGCCCTCTTTATAAAAATTGACATCACTGGTTTTTTTTTTTTAAAATCAGTATCATTGAAATTCTGGTCAATGTTAAATACAAAGGGATCAGGAAAAATTTTCTATGCAGCTTTGTACAGAATGATTTTATTTTCAAAAACCGTCATTGTGCATAATTCATTACAATTTTTAATGTCATTATCATTATTTCACTTACTTAAAATACTTGTGCTGTTGAAATAATTCTGATGAAAAGTAATAATTAAAAAAACCTTATAATTTATCGGTGCTATTATTCTATAAAATATCGTTCAAAAATCAATTTGTTTTTATTTGTACAGGACGTTGAAAAGATGACACTTCTTCGAAAAGCGATGCAATGCCAGACGGACATAATGACGCAGGTACCTATATGAAACATCATCGATTACTTGACATTTTTATTTTTGTAATACTGCATTTCTCTAACGAATCTTTTTTTTCGATTCTCAAAGACTATTTTAGGTCATGGAATGGACTGTCATCTGCTGGGATTGAGAGAAATTGCCCTTGAAAATGGTTTACCAATGCCTAAGATTTTTGAGCACGAGAGCTTTAGAATATCAAATCATTTTTCTTTATCAACAAGTCAGGTAATCTTGCCTTCATGAATTTTTTTAATAGTCCCATATGGTACTTGTATATCTTTTTTTTAAAGATGACCCCTTATATTATTATATATTATTTGATTATTTTAATTGATTTTATTTTGTATTTATTCAGAGAAACTGAAAGACATGTAAAGAATGTCAAGCCACCTTATGATCAGAATTACTTTTGGTCAGCTTTGAGTATTTTTGATACATTTCACATTTCATATTGGTAAATAGACCATAACCAGTGCAAGCTAATCGTTCTTGAATACCGTCATTAAAAATATTTATATAATTATCTATATCTAATTTGCACTGAACTGACTTTGGTTTTGTTTTTAATTCGATATTCAGTCGTAGTTAAATCTTATCTAACGAAGTTATGAAAGTTCAATAATGGCGCAGGTCAGGATAGAAATGTTGATATAAGCTAACAAAAATAAAATCTAATGTCCTTCTTGTTCCACGTCTGTCCGTTTAATAGCTTTTTTCAAAAATTCTCTGCCTATCCTTCTTTTCTGTAATCAGGTTCGAATAAAAAGTAAAATATGTTTAATTAAGTAAGAGTGCTGTTACCATGTATTTACTTCTCAAAACTCCTATTACAATTTTCACAATAGTCAAATCATCTCTTGGAATATGAAAGGGAGTGTCCTGTAGATGCGCAATAGAGTTTTGGAAATTTAATTTTCATTATCCATGGGTAAATTACCAGTAGATGCTAAAAAATGACTTTGTTTACCCAAAGGTTCCAACCACAATGGATGCCTTTATGTGTTATGGGCCAGTTGTTTCTGATGGATATGGTGTCTGTTACAATCCACATCCAAGCTGGATTTTAGTCTGCATTACATCATTTAAACGGCATAACGATACTAATTCCGATCACTTTGCTTATACTTTGGAAAGCAGCTTCCTGCAAATGCAGGAACTTTGTTTGAAAACTTGTGAAGCAAAACCAATTCTATCTGGAGGAAAATCACACAGTGAAAATAGAAATGGAGCCATTGTCGACGATAAAGAAATATCAGCTGGCACAAGAAAATCTAGGCTAGTAAGACAAAGAACTACGCCTTTTCCAGAGGTAATCGGAAAAGACAGTTGAATTGAAAGAAAACCCCATTTGATGTCGGATGATTGTAAATTGTTAAATAAAAGATTTGCAACATATTACTTCATTTTAAATCAGTTAGAAGAAGTTACAGTACTAAAATGTGATGTCTCAGAACTAGTAATTAGTAATTAGTAACTCTTGGACTAATAATATGAAGTAGGCCTATTGTGTGTAAACCTGTTTTTGAAACTTAAAATGTGTGCAGTGTTTGATCAACAAATGTATACGTATGTGACGACTTTGAAACAAAAAAGGTTCGTAATTTAAGCAATAAAAATAACAGAATTTGTTCTCTCTGAAGAGGTGCTTTTTTATATTCCTTACGTGTTCCTTTTTTGTGTTTAGTATTACTTAATTTTAGCTCAGGTAGACTTTTTTAATCACTTTTTGCATGTCGTTTATCCGTCCGTCTATCCGTAAACTTTAAACATTTTCAACTACTGAGAATCACTGGGCTAATTTCAACCAAACTTAATACAAAGTATCCTTGGGTGAGGCAATTCAAGATTGTTTAGATAAAGGGCACGCTCTCTTAAAAAAGAAGATGATTAACAATTATTGAAAAAATTGCTGGCATTAAAAAAAAATCATCGAAAACCGTTAGCCCTGAAAAGATAAAACGTGTGCAAAAGCATCCTCAGGTAGTGTATACTCGAGTTTAATCAAATCATGATCCCTAGGGTTTGGTAAGGGCTACATTGCATACCTTCATTCTTACATAGGATTTTAAAGACAAAAAAACACCTCCTCCGACCAAAAAGTTGAAACTTCTATGAAAGTACTAAATCACCTTTGGGGGTGGTGTAGGACCCAACGGGGTTGAATTTAACTTAAGATTAAAAGAAGAATTATTTTTTTCAAAAACGATTAGACAGGAAAAAGATGAAACTTGTGTGGAAGCATTAAACGGCTCTCCGAGGGCATGATGGGGCCATAATTGGTAATTAAATTTTGACATCGGAATATACATACATTGTATGTAAAAGGAAAATATATTCTCATAAAAATATTGCAAGATAAGTAAATTAAAGCATCCACGGAGAGGGTAGATTCAAGTTTATTAAATCATAAAGGGGGGGGGGGAGATTGAAGATCGAATTAATGCTTAGTTATACGAAGGTTGATAAAAAATTAATGTCCCGTAATTCACCACGCTAATCACGGGTGCTGCATAATCGAAAATGATATATTAAAATTTGCCAAATCATAATTTTAAATGTATTTAATTTAATTTAAATTTTGTTTAATAATTAAAAAGATATGAATGTCAATATCTTGATATATACGTGACATCGATGCGTCATAAATTTACTTCTTTTAAAAGTTTAAAGGGACTTGGACACGATTTGAGATGAAAATTTTATTTTCAATTTCTATTTATAAAATGAATTACTTGTGTATTTTGAATGATTCACCAAAATTTGAATGTTAGAAGTCGGGTTACAAGTAAGATACAGGGAAAAGAAGTCGTTGTTATGTAAACAAAGCTCGAGTCTTATATTTGTTTACAAATAATAAAAAGTAAAGAAATTACAATTTCTTTGACAAAACAACTTGTGCAAACAAGATAAACTGATTCAGTATGTTCATAAATAATTTTATCAACATCAAAAAGCAGCATTAGATTGAAACTTATACCAATACAACATATATGTAAACAATAACAGGACTCGAGCTTTGTTTACAAAACAAAGAATTCTAAACTCTGTAACTCACTTATAACTCGATATTTGACTTCCAAATTTTAACAAAGCATTAAATACATCCATATTGACCATTCTAGACATTAAACATGAAAACACAAATTTGAGCTCAAATCGTGTCCAAGTCCCTTTAACGTTTCTATCTCATAGTAAATTACAAATTTACAAAATTATTAAAAGCACAAACAACACTATATTTATGCCCCCCTTCGAAGAAGGGATGGCATAACTTTGCTGCTGTCCGTCTGTCTCTCTGTCAGTCGGTCAGTCGGTCTGTCGGTCGGTCGGTCCACCAACATTTTCCGTTCATTTTCTTCCCAGGGGTTGCACAAATTGAAATGAAATTTAGTATACAGATTTATCACAAAATTATCTAGGTCAAGTTCGATTTTGGGTACGATCGAGCCATTTTCGACAGAGTTATGACCCTTGGACTTTGAAACATTCCAATTATTTGCAGTTTCCGTTCATTTTCTTCGCAGAGGTTGCACATATGAAAATGAAATTTGGTATACAGATTTATCTTAAAAATATCTAGGTCAAATTCGATTTTTGGTACGATCAAGCCATTTTCGACAGACTTATGCCCTTGAAAACCGAAAAAAGAGTACAGGCAAGAGTATCGGAGAATACTAAGAATTCAAATTGGAGACTGAACTTTTAATTAGATACATTTAAATTGCGAAGAGCAAGTTCCATTTCAAAGACAGTTCAAATTTCTGAACTACAGTTGGGTCAACGTGTTGAGGTCATCAGAGATTAGAAAAAACCCTTTCAAGCTGTTGAAAAATGACACCGGGTATAAATTTCACGACTTTTGGTCTCAGTTTTCAACATTGAAAAAGCACCCCCGGATCAATAGACAGCGTTGAAAAATGAACTAGGGGTCAAGTTTTAACCCGGGTCAATATTCATTGTTACTACGGCATGATCACTATTGTTTAAGTAGTTTTAATTCAACAATTTTTAATTGATATTCTTTGTTGTTCTATCTATCAACAAACCCACGAATGTTCAACTAAACAACAGATAAGTGGTTCCGTTGTACTACAGAACACACTAGCAAATATTCTTATCAATTGGACCTTTTTATGTTAATGAAGTCACGCAAACAGTTTAACAATAATTTTTTAATATCGAAAAATTGCTTTTCTATAAATTTTCTTCAACTTAAAATATCTATCACAACTCGTTTTTGCTTAATGAAGACCCATTTGGATTTTGAAGTAAACAGGCAAGTCATAAATTTTATGTACTTTGTATGTATGCAACAATTTAATTTCCGAGTGTGAAATGGCAAAAAATATCAGGGGCAATTTCAGAATGGCGTATATTACATTAAAGGACTATATTTGATATGGTCAAATATCTGTTCCCAATTTTAACCAATTTTCAAATAGTATCGTATCAAATTTAAATCTTCATTAAACATTATACAGATATCTTGATGTCAAACAAAAGATCTTATAAATATTAATCCTTTCTTTTACATGTCGTAGCAAAATATTTTCGAGAAAAGAGATAAACTAAGAAAACCATGCAAAATCACAACGCTTTTTTTTTTATCTCATTTTTCGAAGAATGTCGATGTAAATCGGCCGAGTAGTTTTTGAGAAATCGCGTACACAAAATTTGTTAGAAAAAAAAAAGAATAGGTAAAAAGAAACCGAACGAAAACAATAAGGTCTTCCGTTGGAAGACCTTAAATAATAATAAAAAGAAACAATAGAATAACAAGAGGGTTTTCCGTTTTTCAGATGGTGGTATGACATTGACTTTGATATTCGACAACGAAACATGATCTTGAAATGTGGCCTCTTCTATAGGGCTGATCCCTTTTCTCCTTAAATGAATTTTTAAGGTGGCATATCGATAAGAACATTATTCTGAGCATCTTTTCTTCTCTTTTGCTTTTCAAAATATTTCTCCTTATTCAGATAATTAAGATCAAAGATTTTGTGTTTGCTTGGCCCCTTAAATTAAATAATTACTTACCATATGAATTTTTTTTTTAATTAGGCAAGTAACTGTTTTATGAACTTTTTGCTTCTGTAACATCTAACAAAATATTCCTCATTAAAAAGCAATTGATGAAAGACTTAAGACCCATCTGGGCCCCTCATTTGAAGGGCTAGCCCCTTTTTCTTGATGTCAAATAAAAGGTCTTGTGATTTTAATGATATTTTGTTTAATAAGTGTTATGAAATTCCTTACCGTTTTCTGGATATCTAGAAAAGAATGTTTTAAGGGTCGATTCCTTTTCTCCTTATTGCGGTCGTTAAATGAATTTTTTATGGTGGCATAAGAACATTTTTCTGAGCATCTTTTCTTCTATATTGCTTTTCAAAAAATTTCTCCTTTTTCAGATATATAAGATCAAAGATTTTGTGTTTTGGCCCCTTAAAATCCCTAAGTACGTATCATATGAGAAAATGTTATTTTGTATTGGTTAACTACATTTGGATAAACATTTTTGCTTTTGTAATTATAACAAAATGTTCCTCAGTTAACAATTATGGTTAATGGAATTTAAAGCCTCGTGGGCCCCTTATTTGATAGGCCAGCCCCTTATGGTTGGTTTCATTTGAAAGCTCTTTTATATATAAACATGTTTTAACAAAATATTAATGAGTAAGAAAATTTTGGAGATCAAATCTCAAATTTCACAAAAACTGTTTAAAAACCTTGACAGTAACATTTTCTGGTTCAGGCGAGCTTCCAGGAAAATGAGTTCTAGTCAAATCTAAAACAAGGGTGCACATCTACAGTTATCACTCTATCTTGCCTAAAATTTTAAAGTCTTGAACTCAAATGGTTTTCGAGAACACTCGTGGACAAAATTGGGATAAAAAATCCAAGAAAAAGGGATATAATTCAAAAACGAAAGTAAATTTTGTCAAATCATAGGGGGTGCAGATAGACATTTACAAAATACATCTTTCCTGAAAAATTCACCAAAATCGATTAAAAAACGGCTGAGAAATTGAGGGTGGTTACCAAGAAAAAAAAAACTAGATCGTTCTCGTTGCGTGCAACGAATAGGTCTTCCGTCCGATTCTTAAATAGATGAGATAAAACCCATCATTTTAAACATAAAATCATAAATCTAAGCAAACAATGAGTGAACAATTTTTTCGGCACTCGGGGCTTGAACCCGGGTCGCCTGGGCACATGTCCATGACTCTAACGACTGAGCTACTCGGACTCTCGCTTCAGGACTTTGATGCTTAATACATGTATCTATCACGAGAATGCGTTATTCGATTTTAAAACAAATTACATATTCTGAATCAGTAAAAGGGTCACCATCAACCCTACAGAAAAATTATAAAAAAAAAAAGATAAAGTTGAAAAACTCGATTTTTTGTCTCTCCTTACGGTGACGACCGGAAGTGACGGCGGACGTTTTTATGACCATGCTGCAACAGGAAAACGGGATCTATCATAGCTGAAAATTTCAGCCCTCAATTCACTCGTTTTTTATATCTCTAGCCGACAAAATTGACTTTTAAAAATCGTAAACGGACGATAACTTCCGACCGGAAGTAATAATCGACAAACTTCAGATGCCGACACATTAACCCTGAAAATTTGAAGAAAATCGAACGAGCCATCTCCGAGAAATCGCCTGCATAAAATTTGTAAGACAAAAAAAGAATAATAATAATAACTAGACACGATCTCGTTGCGAGCAACGAGGATGTCTTCCGTCCGATTTTAAGAAGATGGAATGACGTTGACCTTGATCTTCGTCAACGAAACATATCTGGAAATGGGGGTGGGATCTAAAGGAGCTATAGATGAAAGACTTTAGACTCCTCTGGGTCCCTTATTTGAGGGATCAGCTCCTTTTCCTTCATTTTAAGTAAAAGGTATTTTGGTTTTAAATACTTTTTGTGCAATAAGTGTTTAGAAATTTGTTACTGTTCTTGAAATATCTTGGAAAGTTCGTTTTAGGAACTGATCCTATAACTTCTTTTAGGGTCCAGATAACAAACAATATATGGTTGAAAATTGTTAAGGATATTTATTTTAGCATCTTTTGTTTCCTCCATTTTGAGATATTGAAGATGAAAATTTCGGACTTCTCGCCCCTTAAAATCCCTAATTACGTAAAAAAGGAGGAAACAATTGTCCTAAATTGGTCAATAATATTATGATGAACATAATGGCTTCTATAACATATCACAAAATATTTCACAGTTATAAGTTATCATTAAAAGAATTTAAAGCCTTCGTGGCCCCTACTTTGAAAGGCCAGCCCCTTTTTCTTGATGTCATAAGAAAGCTCTTGTCATTTCAAACACATTTTGTTCAACAAATGTTTAGAAATTATGTACCGTTCTCGATATATCTGGAAAAGATCGTTTTAGGGGCCGACCCTGTAACTCCTTTTAGGGACCGCATAACAAAGAAATCATGATTGCATATTTTTAAGCGCATTATTTTGAGCATCTTCTGTTCAATATTGCTATTCTAAATTTTCCTCTATTTTGAGATATTAAAGATCAAAACTTCGGACTTCTGGCCCCTTAAAACCCCTAATTACTTAACAAAGGAATAAACAATTGTCCTAAATAGGTCAATAACGTTAGAATAAACATAATTGCTTCCTTAACGTATTACAAAATATTTCACTGTTAAAAGTTATCATTAAAAGACTTTAGAGCCCTCATGGCCCCTAATTTGATGGGCCAGCTCCTTTTTCTTGATGTCAAATGAAAGCTCTTGAATTTATAAAGTTTTTTTGTTTTACATGTTTTAACAAAATACTATCGACAAAAGAGATATTGAAAGAAAACCACAACAACTCACGACGGTTTTTTAACCGTAATTTTCGAGGTCGGACGAGCTTCGGCGCTTTTGGCCACAGGAAAATATATATACCACATGTCAGATCTACAACCTTTCGTCTACAATCCCTGAAATTTTGCACTCAATATCTTAAATTGTTTAGGAGTTTACCCCTGGACAAGCCGACCCTCTGAAAATCGCTAAATTGTTAAAATCTCAAAACCGGAAGTGACGTCATCATTTAAAAAAATTCCAATAAGGTTCAGTTCATTATCTATCATATCTGAAAGTTTCGTGTAAATCACTCGAATAGTTTCTGAGAAATCGCGTACACAAAATTTATAAGAAAAAAAAAAGAAAAATAACTAGACACGATCTCGTTGCGAGCAACGAGGAGGTCTTCCGTCCGATTTTTAGAATATGGAATGACTTTGCCCTTGATCTTCATCAACGAAACATATCTGAAAATTGAGGCGGGATCTAAGAGTTATGGACGAAAGACAATCTAACCCTCTAGTGTCCATTATTTAAGGGATCAAGCTCGTTTTCCTTCATTTCAGTGAAAAGGTATTTTTGTCTACCGCTAATAAGTGTTTAGAAATTGGTTACCGTTCTTGAGATATCTAGGAAAGATCGTTTCGAGATCCGGTCATATAACTCCTTTTAGGGTCCAGATAACAAACAATATATGGTTGTACATGTAGATTATCAAGGAAATTATTTTAAGTATCTTCTGTTCAATACTGCTTTTCAGAATTTGTCTCCATTTCGAGATATTGAGGATCAAAGTTTCGGACTTCTGACCCCTTAAAGTCCCTAATTACGTAACGAAGGAGTAAATAATTGCCATGTATAGATAAATAATGTTATGTTGAGCGTAATTGCTTCTATAACGTATTACAAAATATTTCACAGTTAAAAGTTATCATTTAAAGATTTTAGAGCCCTCTTGCACCCTAATTTGAAGAGCCAGCCCCTTTTTCTTGATGTCAAAAGAAAGTTCTTGTCAATTCAAACACATTTTGTTCAACAAATACTTAGAATTGATGCACCGTTCTCGAGATATCTGGAAAAGATCGTTTTAGGGGCCGACCCTGTAACTCCTTTTAGGGACCGGATAACAAAGAAATTATGGTTGCATATTGTTAACCACATTTTATTGAGCATCTTCTGTTCAATATTGCTTTTCAGAATTTTTCTCCATTTTTAAATATTGAGGATCAAAATTTCAGATTTCTGGCCCCTTAAAATCCCTAATTACGTAACGAAGGAGTAAATAATTGCCATGTATAGGTAAATAACGTTAAAATGAGCATGTTTAGGTAAATAACGCTATAAGAACTTGATTGCTTCTATAACGTATTATAAAATATTTCACAGTTAAAAGTTATAATTTAAAGATTTTAGAGCCCTCTTGGCCCCTTATTTGAAAGGCCAGTTCCTTTTTCTTCATGTCATTAGAGAGCTCTTGTCAATTTAAACACTGTTTGTTCAACAAGTATTTAAAAATTTTGTACCATTCTCGAGATATCTGGAGAAGATCGTTTTAGTGGCCGACCCTGTAACTCCTTTTAGGGCCCGGATAACAAAAAAATTATGGTTGCATATTGTTAAGCACATTATTTTTAGCATTTTCTGTTCAATATTGCTTTTCAGAATTTTCCTCCATTTTGAGATATTGAGGATCAAAGTTGCGAATTTCTGGACCCTTAAAATCCCTAATTACGTAACGAAGGAGTATATAACTGCCATGTATAGGTAAATAGCGTTATAATGAACATAATTGCTTCCATAACGTATAACAAAATATTTCACATATAAAAGTTATCATTAAAAGACTTTAGAGCTCTTTCGGCCCCTTTTTTGAAGGGCCAGCCCCTTTTTCTTGATGTCATAAGAAAGCTCTTGAATTTATAAAGTTTTTTTGTTCTACATGTTCTACATGTACGACATGTTTTAACAAAATACTATTGAGAAAAGAGATATTGAAAGAAAACCACTAAAAATCACGACGATTTTTTAACCGTAATTTTCGAGCTCGGTCGAGCTTCGGCGCTTTTAGTCACAACAAAATATATATACCACATGTCAAATCTACAGCCTTTTGTCTACAATCCCTGAAATTTTGAACTCAATATCTTAAATCGTTTAGGAGTTTACCCCTGGACAAGCCGACCCTCTGAAAATCGTTAAATTGTAAATATCTCAAAACCGGAAGTGACGTCATCATTTAAAAAAATTTCCAATAAGGTTCAGATCATTATCTATAAGATCTGAAAGTTTCATGTAAATCGGTTGAGTAGTTTTATAGAAATCGCGTACACAAAATTGGTTGGAAAAAAAATAAAAAAAATAATAATAATAGGGAAAAAGACAATAAAGTCTTCCGTTGGAAACGGAAGACCTTAATAATAATCACTAGACACAATCTCGTTGCGAGCAGCGAGGAGGTCTTCCGTCCGATTTTAAGAAGATGGAATGACGTTGACCTTGATCTTCTTAAACGAAACATATCTGGAAATGGGGGTGGGATCTAAAAAAGCTATAGATGAAAGACTATAGACTCCTCTGGGTCCCTTATTTGAGGGATCAGCTCCTTTTCCTTCATTTCAAGTAAAAGGTATTTTGGTTTTAAATACTTTTTGTGCAATAAGTGTTTAGAAATTTGTTACTGTTCTTGAAGTATCTTGGAAAGATCGTTTTAAGAACTTCTTTTAGGGTCCAGATAACAAACACTATATGGCTGTAGATTGTTAAGCATATTTTTCAGCATCTTTTATTCAATATTGCTTTTCAGAATTTTCCTCCATTTTGAGATATTGAAAATCAAGATTTCAGACTTCTGGCTTCTTAAAATCCCTAATTACGTAACAAAGGAGTAAACGATTGCCATGTATAGGTCAATAACGTTATGATGAACATAATTGCTTCTATAATGTATTACAAAATATTTCACAGTTAAAAGTTATCATTAAAAGACTTTATAGCCTTCTCGGCCCCTAATTTGAAGGTCCAGCCCCTTTTTCTTGATGTCAAAAGAAAGTTCTTGTCAATTCAAACACATTTTGTTCAACAAATACTTAGAAATTATGTCCCGTTATAAAGATATCTGGAAATGGTCGTGTAAGGGGCTGACCCTGTAACTCCTTTAAGGGACCGCATAACAAAGAAATTATGGTTGCATATTGTTAAGCTTAATATTTTCAGCATCTTCTGTTCAATATTGCTTTTCAAGATTTTTCTCCATTTTGAGATATTGAAGATTAAAATTTCGGACTTCTAACCCCATAAAATCTCTAATTACGTAGCAAAGGAGTAAACCATTGCCATGTATAGGTCAATAACATTATGATGAACATAATTGCTTCAATAACGTATTACAAAATATTTCAGAGTTAAAAGCTATCATTAAAAGATTTTAGAGCCTTCTCGGCCCCTAATTTGAAGGGCCAGCCCCCCTTTCTTGATATCATAAGAAAGCTCTTGTCAATTCAAACACATTTTTTTCAACAAATACTTAAAAATTATGTCCCGTTCTCGAGATATATGGAAAAGATCGTTTTAGGAGCCGACGCTGTAACTCCTTTTAGGAACCGGATAACAAAGAAATTGTGATTGCATATTGTTAACCACATTATTTTGACCATCTTCTGTTCAATATTGCTTTTCAAGATTTTTCTTCATTTTGTGATATTGAAGATCAAAATTTCGGACTTCTGGCTCCTTAAAACCCCTAATTACGTAACAAAGGAGTAAACGATTGTCATGTATAGGTCAATAACGTTATGATGAACATAATGGCTTCTATAATGTATTACAAAATATTTCACAGTATAAAGTTATCATTAAAAGACTTTAGAGCCTTCTCGGTCCCTAATTTGAAGGTCCAGCCCCTTTTTCTTGATGTCATAAAAAAGCTCTTGTCATTTCAAACACATTTTGCTCAACAAATGTTTAGAAATTATGTACCGTTCTCGATATATCTGGAGGAGATCGTTTTAGGGGCCGACCCTGTAACTCCTTTTAGGGACCGCCTAACAAAGAAAATTATGGTTGCATATTGTTAAGCTTATTATTTTGACCATCTTTTGTTCAATATTGCTTTTAAGAATTTTTCTCCATTTTGAGATATTGAAGATCAAAATTTCAGACTTCTCGCCCCTGAAAATCCCTAATTACGTAACAAAGGAGCAAACAATTATCCTGTATAGATCAATAACGTTATGATGAGCATAATTGCTTCTATAATTTATCACAAAATATTTCACAGTTAAAAGTTACCATTAAAAGACTTAGGAGCCCTCTCGCCCCTCTCTTGATGTCAAATGAAAGCTCTTGAATTTTTAAAGTTTTTTTTGTTCTACATGTTTTAACAAAATACTATCGGCAAAAAAGAGATATCGAAAGAAAACCACAAAAATCACCACGCTTTTTTAACCGTAATTTTCGAGCGCGGTCGAGCTTCGGCGCTTTTGGCCACAGGAAAATATATATACCACATGTCAGATCTACAACCTTTCGTCTACAATCCCTGAAATTTTGAACTCAGTATCTTAAATCGTTAAGGAGTTTACCCCTGGACAAGACCACCCTCTGAAAATCGCTAAATTGTTAAAATCTCAAAACCGGAAGTGACGTCATCATTTAAAAAAATGTCCAACAAGGTTCAGATCATTATCTATCATATCTGAAAGTTTCGTGTAAATCGTTCGAGTAGTTTCTGAGAAATCGCGTACACGAAATTTGTAAGAAAAAAAAGAAAAATAATAACTAGAGCAAAGCTCGTTGCAAAGCAACGAGTTGATCTTCCGTTAATGTTGAAAGTAAAGCTAGAAGGTCCTGTAAGAAGCAGAGTTCCTAAACCAATAACAAGAGTAACTAAAACAAAACGATAAAAAAAATCGAATAATTCTTGGTACAACTTAACAAAATCCGAATGATTCAAAGTACGAATCAACAAAAACCTTCACAATTTCAAGAACGACTTAACCAAAAAAAATCCGAATGTGTAAAAGTACGACTTAGAAATTATTGAATTATATTTGGTAGGAGTTAATTTCACAATGACTTTAACACTATTTTTTAAACCAAGAACGCGGAATCGAAATTTCCGGAAAAATCAATTTTTTAAACCCAAATATCTCTGTAATGCATCGTTAGATTTTAAAACAGGTTTCAGTGTTAGATTCAGCTTAATCAGTTGTACAAAACACGTGTACGTTTTTTATTTGATCAGAAAATTCAAATTTTCGAAAAAATAGATTCACTTCCGGTTTCGACCGGAAGTGACAGATTTTCATTATCAGCCTTATCACAGAGGCAAAATGACAAATGTATTAGCACAAAGATTTCAAGGCTTTATCTTGAAGCGTTTTTGAAAAAGCTGCGGACCGTCAGATTTTAAAACAGATTTTAGTTTTAAATTTAGTTTGATAAGCTCTATTTGTGTTTATGATTAATAACAAACTAATGATTAATAACAAACTATTGCTCTGTAAAGAGTTATTATGAAAAGCTTTTAGAGCCCTCCTGGCCCCTAATTTGAGGTGCCAGCCCCTTTTTTGATACCAAATAAAAGGTCTGGTAAAGAAAAACATATTTTGTTCAACAAGTGTTCAATAATTCATTCTAGATATCTCTGAACAACTGTGTTTTAGGGGCCGACCCTTAAACTCCTTAACGTGGCCACCAACAAAAACTTTAAGGTAGTATTTGATTTAAAACATAATTCTGAGCAACTTTTCCTCTACACTGCTTTTCAAAGGGTTGACCTTCCATACTGTGTGTTTGTTGCACTATCAAATGTTAGAAACTTACTAATGTATAGCTTACTTTATTATACCTTATATGAATATTTTGTACGTAAAATTACAAAAAATAAATATGCTATCTAACCGTGAAATAGTTTCCGTGCTTCTGCCCTTGGTGAATAGTCATCGAAACTATTCACCGGCAGCATTCGATTTCCCTCCTTTTTAAACTTGGAACACCTCTGATGTAATCCGATCGCTGCATTAAATTCAAAGTCTGATAACTCTTATTTGTTTATCATCAAGAAATTCTGCATCGCTGACAAATAAAGTTTTCCTCTGTATAATAATTAAAATACCTATTTACAGACATTCGGACGACAGCAAGTTTATTGTCCCCCTCAACAGCAACTATTTCTCTCTGCTTCACCTCTTGAAATAGTTGCTGTCTCGGGGGACAGTAAACTTGCTATCATCCTCATATTAGTAAATTAATGTATATAATGCCCCATCCACCTACATTTCATGTCATATAACCTCCCATTTGTAACCTGCAATTTCACTGAGTAAAGTCAACACAACAGTCATAGCTGCTATTTTCACAATTTATTACTGCTTCTCATGTACTTAACATTAGCTGCCTTCATATTGCATCCGATTTCCAACAAGTGACATCCCTCTAACTAATGATAATCATTAAAATTCATTTCATGAATCTTGGCAACACTCATAAGCTTTCAGGTACAGCAACTCTTAATTTTATAAAAAATATTAACGGGTACTTTATCCGAAACTGTCCCTTGCTACTTTTAACTTAATTAGAACACTAACATTTTATGAACAGATGTTTTGTCTTAGAATTAGAAAGCTAATCACTGGATGAAAAATCCAGTTTCAGCAAAACTGAAACTATATGGAA
>WFKH01007768.1:35026879-35042386 GCA_016163765.1 Magallana hongkongensis
ACTGGAGAAATGTATTGATCATACCTGTTAATATGTCTTATATCACTTGTATGTGGTTTCTTTCGTTTGTGAAAGTTGTATTTAACAATAATAATAATTATAAAAAAATATAATACATTATATAGCATACGAACCGTTATGAAATAGCACACTATGTGACCTCCGGTATAAGTATTGATATATAACACAAGTCGACCAAAGACCCCTATTGATTTAAATATTTGATTACCTTCGTTCACGTGATTAAAGAACATATTACGTAACCTCTTGTTTCGTTATCAATTTTATACACTATAAATTAAAAAGGTACTAAGTTCATATAAATGGTATTTATGAAAGACGAATAGGGACTCATAAAAAATATTTTTATCTCGTATTTACGAGAAAAGATCTCGTTAAAAAAGTTAATTATCTCGTTATTACCAGAAAAGATCTCGTTATCACGAGTTAATTATCTCGTTATTACGAGAAAAGATCTCGTTATAAAGAGATTGGATCTCATAAAAACGAGAACATATTACGTTATTACGAGAAAAGGTCTCGTTATAACGAGAAAATATCTCGTAATTACGAGAAAAGGTATCGTTATTACAAGAAAAGATCCATTTAAAATAGTGTGTTTCTGGAAAGACATTCAAGTCGATTGGTTCACCCTTTCAGTTTATTTTTTTTTTCTTTCTAGAAACATTTATTCAATTGATTTACTTTTAAATAACAACGATCATTATTTATCATTTTCTACATAAAATGATCAGATTTGACATATTTTGTTATATGAAAAAGTGGAAAGAACTTCATGTAATTTTACTACAATCACACTTTAAGTAAATACCAGATATTCCTAGTCATAAAAACACAATTTTATTAGTTACAGATGATTATATAGCTTGAATCATGGATATATGAGATTTATCCTGTATTGTGTTTTTTTATATTCATACACAACCTATATTGAAAATAATTGATTCGGTATTTTACATTTTGGAGTCTGAAAACAAATTATCCTTAATATTAATAAATTGGTCAATAAATTTATAAATCTGCTTTGTTTCTTTTTCAAAAAATTCTTTCACTAATTCAATGAATATCGTATGTTCATCTATTTTACATAAAGAGAGAGTAGACCAATAAAACGCACCATTTTATATAGATCTTTTCTCGTAACAACGAGATCTTTTCTCGTAATAACGAGATCTTTTCTCGTGATAACAATATCTTTTTTCGTAATTTCGTAATAACGAGATCTTATCTCGTAATTACGAGATATTTTCTCGTTATGACGAGATCTTATTTAGTTACATAACGAGATATTTTCTCGTTATTACGAAATCTTTTCTCGATATCACGAGATAAAAATGTTTTTATGTGAACCTATTCGTAATCTTCTATCGTAAGTATTACATGCAATACCTAAAATAATTAACCTCTGCTTAATTTCAGAGTAATAGCGTTGAATTTTTATAATTTTTTTAAAAAGGGTAAAGATGACCGTTGTGATAATTGTATTATGTAAATGTCCTTGTAATAATATATAATTGATATCTATATATTATTATCATTATTATTCAACATAACATAAATAATAAAATAATATTATTATTATTGATATTATAATGATTAGATAAATGAACCGAATATAAAGCCCCAAATATGGGATACAGGGTAAGCCTACCCCTTGAATGATATTCCCATTATAAATGTATATTACGAAATCTCTTATTTCCACCAGGCTAGCTAAACCTGTAAATGGTCGTGTAAACACAGTCGACTTGAATTTCTGGGCTCACCCAATAAGCACAAGTCCTAGTTTGGGCGCAAGGCGACTTGTTAAGAACCCAACCTAACAGAAAAATTTTCTTCACTAAAGGTCTACTCAGCGCCTTGGTGCCAAAAATAGATGACACTAGTGCCTTATTTCGAGATCATCTATTGAGCACAAGTCCTAGTTTGAGCGCAGGGCGCCTTTTTTAGAACCCTACATTACAGAAATAATTTGTTCACTAAGGTCTACTCAGCGCCCTGGCGCCAAGAATCGGTGTCACTAGTGCCTTATTTGGTGCCGGAATCCTCAAGAAAAACTTATCCGCCGAAGAATCCGGGCTCACCTAATGAGTACAAGTCCTAGTTTGGGCGCAGGGCGCCTTATTTAGAACGGTACATAACAGAAATAATATGTTAACTTAAGGTCTACTCAGCGCCCTGGCGCCAAGAAACGGTGTCACTAGTGCCTTATATGGTGCCGGAATCCTCGAGAAATCTAGGCTCACCTTATGAGCACAAGTCCTAGTTTGGGCGCAGGGAGCCTTATTTAGAACGGTACATTACAGAAATAATTTGTTCACTTGAGGTCGAATCAGCGCCCTGACGCCGGAAACCGGTGTCACTAGTGCGCCGGAATCCTCAAGGAAATACTTGTCCTCCGAGGAATCCAGGCTCACCTATTGAGCACATATCCTAGTTTGGGTGCAAGACGCCTTGTTTAGAACCCTAGATTATAGAAATCATTTGTTAACTTCAGATTTACTCAGCACCCTGGCGCCGGAAATCGGTGTCACTAGTGCCTTTTTGGCACCGGATTTCACGAGCGAACATCCGTCCTCCGAGGAATCCGGGCTCACCTAATGAGCACAAGTCCTGGTTTGGGCGCAGGGCGCTTTGTTTAGAACCGTACATTACAGTAATAATTTGTTCACTTAAGATCTACTTAGCGCCCTGGCGCCGGAAATCGGTGTCACTAGTAACTTACTTATTTGGTGCCGGAATCCTCAAGGGAGTACTTGTCCTCAAGGAATTTGGGCTCACCTAATGAGCACAAGTCCTAGTTTTAGCGCAGGGAGCCTTTTTTAGAACCCTACATTACAGAAATAATATGTTCACTTAAGGTCTACTTAGTGTCCTGGCGTCGGAAATCGGTGTCACCAGTGCCTTATTTGGTGCCGGAATCCTCAAGTGAATACTTGTCCTCCGAGGAATCCGGGCTCACCTAATGAGCACAAGTCTTAGTTTGGGCTTAAGGCGCCTTGTTTAGAACCGTACATTACAGAAATATTTTGTTCACTTAAGGTCTACTCATCGCCCTGGCGCCGGAAATCGGTGTTATTAGTGGCTTATTTGGCGCCGGAATCCTCGATGGAACACTCGTCCTCTGAGGAATACGGGCCCAGCATATGAGCACAAGTCCCAGTTTGGGCGCAATGCGGCCTTTTAATTTCATTTGTTTCACATCGGAATAGGAAAACGCTTGAAAAATAGCCGATAATTTTAATTAAATATTTGTTAGTGCGTTGGAGTTACTGCTGGCTAGCTTGACTCTGGTGTTTAATACACAATAAGACATACATATACATAGCAAAATAATAGAAATTCAAAAGAGTGATGTGCAAAACATACACGTGAAAATACACTGGACAGAAAATGTTCCGAGATTCCTCTGACTCTAACACCCGCTTTTATATTGTGACGCACGTCAAAAGCGGACTCCAAGGTTAGAGTCAGAGGACTCTCGGATTAGATTGAAAAGTACAAATACTTTAAAAAGAAAAAGTCAACACGACATATCCTGTATCGAAACATACCTTTATAATCTCTCATACGATATTTGAGCTGAATTTTCCACTATCGACGTCTTGCAGGCCATGCTTTTTTAAAAAATGTTGACACAACGCTATCAGCTGTTGTTCGCAGTCAAAACATGGCGAGATGACATGGTGAATCGTACGATAATTATTTCGATTAAAACTAATAAGTTTGTGTTTAACAAGCAAAGCACAGATTAACATGCATTACATAAATGCATTTATTTTTCAAGTACATAATTACAATAAATATATATTCATATTTGAAATCTTTACAAACTCTATATTCAGAGACCATTGTACATTGTACGTGTTGATTCAACAACTGCGACGATTAGGCTAGGCTTAATATTGCGATTTGAATAAAACTTTAACCATATTTCAGAAAAGACTTTCGATCGCTTTTCGCTGTTAGGATCTGTGTCTTCAATTCCAGCTGCTTTGTTTTTGTTATGATTCCTGTTGACAAAATTTTCTTTTTTTCCAAACGAAGTTTACACATTCAACGTATTATCAATCGGATTAACGAAATTGTTTCAATAAACACTCTGATTAACAATTTAAAAAACAGAGTTCGTTTTTATTACCTGTTCGAATTGTTTTCAGCAGTAGTTACTTTCAGTGTGAATTTTGCACTATTTTCTTAATCTTGACTGCGGAATCAAAATTTCCGGAAAAATCAATATTTAAACCCCAATATCTCTGCAATGCATCGTCCGATTTTAAAACAAATTTCAGTTTTGTTATTTAGCTTTGCAAACTCTACAAAATGTATATAAATTTAATATTTGCTCAAAAAAATGAAAATTCCGAAAAATTAGAATCACTTCCGGTTTCGACCGGAAGTGACGAAATATTTTTTTTGTAAAAATGCCATAAGTAAATCCGCAGATTTACAATCACAGACAATTTCAAGTCTTTATAAACAACCGTTTAAGAGAAGAGTCCTGGACAAAATCACTTTTTGAAAATATTTAAAATGACGTAACTAAAAAACGGAAGTGATTTTATGACTGAAAGTTTTAAAGCTACAAGGGACAAGAATTGCACATAATCTCTAAAAATGTCTTGCAAATCGGTTGAAAAGTTTTTGAGATATAAAGCAAAGAAGAAGTCAGAAGAAAAAAGAAAAAGAATAATAATAACTAGAGCAAAGCTCATTGCAAAGCAACGAGTGGGTCTTCCATTAATGTCGAGTGTAAAGCTAGATATTCCTGTAAGGAGCAACGTTCTTAAACCAATAAAAATAGTAACTAAAATAAAAAGATAAAAAATCGAATAATTCTTGGTACGACTTAACAAAATCCGAATGATTTTAAGTACGAATTAACAAAAACCTTAACGATTTCAAGAACGACTTAATAAAAAAAATCCGAGTGTGTCAAAGTACGACTTAACAAAATTCGAATTGTTTTTGGTACGAGTTAATTTCACTTTGAAATTTACGATATTTTTTAAACCAAGAACGCGGAATCCAAAATTCCGGAAAAATCAATTTTTAAACCCAATTATCTCTGCAATGCATCGTCCGATTCAAAAACGGATTTCAGTTTCGTATTCAGCATTTTAAATTCTACAAAGATCATAAGCATTAAAAATTCAAACAAACAATTCGAAATTTCGAAAATTTTAAAAGACTTCCGGTTTGGACCGGAAGTGACGGAATGTAAATTCCAGCCTTATTTCCAAAAAATGATAAATGTACAAACACAAAAAATTTCAAGTCTCTATCTTAAAGCGTTTTCGAAAAATGCCCTGGACAAAATCATTCTTTTTAATTTTAAAATTGACGTAACGTCAAAACGGAAGTGACGTTGTAATTGAAACATTAATAGCGTACAGGGACGATAAAAGCACATAACATCTGTTTTATTAAAATCAGTTGAAAACTTTTTGAGATATGAAGCTTCAAAAAAGTCAGAAAAATAAAGAATAATAATAATAATAATAAAAAGAAACAATAGAATAAGCGTTGGAAACGGAAGACCCTAATAAAAAAAAACACAATAGAATAACAAGAGGTTCTTCCGTTGGAAACGGAAGACCCTAATAATAATGGGGAAAAAGAAACCGAACGAAAACAATAAGGTCTTCCGTTGAACGGAAGACCTTAATAATAGGGAAAAAGAAACCGAACGAAAACAATAAGGTCTTCCTTTGGAAACGGAAGACCTTAATAATAATAGGAAAAAAGAAACCGAACGAAAACAATAAGGCCTTCCGTTGGAAACGGAAGATCTTAACTAGATGTTATGTTTTAGACAGCAAGATGGTAAGATGGCGACTTTATTCATCAACACGTGTCCGGATCCCGAACCCGATCAGTCAATATCCACATATATAACATCTTTCTTCTCTTATAAAATAAAAAGAACAATTATTTTTAAGTATGTTAACATGTTACTTGAACAGAAAGTATCAGTTAATTTTACTAAGTAGCTGACTATCAGTAATGTTCACAAGGTTCAACTAGTCAATAATCTTTGAAATAGAAATTGAATGCATAAAGTAAGGTTGCTGACCTGTAAGCAAATAAAACATAATTATATGAAATTATATTAACTTAGTTAAATTGTCCTTTCACATTCGCTTCACAAATCTAACTTTTTTGGTGGAACAACACGTCTCCCTGATCTAGTGGTGTTTGGCTTCGGAGTAATGCTAGTAGAGACTTGTTGAGTGGCGTCCGAGTTTTCAGTTTTGTTAGTGGTAGCTTGAGTCAAACTGGTAGTTTCTTGTGAACTTTCTTTGGTGGACTTTCGACATGAAGCTTTCCATCATCCGGTTGGTCATCAATTGTTTCATTTGCTTTGTGTGTCGAGGATCTAAGGTGTTTTCGATTTCGACGTAACCGTCGATTTCCAACTTGCACCATATATGATCGCGGCCTTCATGATGACGTACAATCACTCCAGGGATCCATTCCTTCTCTCCCTGCTGTGGCATGATTCGTACCGGGTCGGTTGGATAGAGCGGCAACAGCTCCTTGTTGTTGCATTTGTTGTCAAAACTGGCTTTCTGCTTGTCCTTGACTGACTGTAGATTCTGCTTTATACTTTCAAGATTTGGCTCTTTGGTCGCAGAATATACGATACTGCAGGTAATGTATTCCATGGCCTCCTTCCTATGAGAAGTTGTGATGGAGATAGATTCACTTCCTCTAGTGGCGTCGTCCTATAATCAAGAAGAGCAAGCTGTTTATCTACCGACTTTCTCCATAGACACTTTACAGTTTGGACTGCGCGCTCAGCTGCACCGTTTGAGATTTGAAAATGTGGACTAGAAAACATGTTTGATGTCCAATTCATTGCAGAAATTTCGGAATTCATATGAACTGAATTGTGGTCCGTTATCAGATCGGATCTCCTTTGGAATTCCATGGGTTCCAAATATACATTTCAAAGTTTCAATGGTAGAAAATGATGACTGAGACTGTAGCTCCACACAATCAATATACTTAGAAAAAAAGTCCACTACCACTAGGTACTTCTTTGACTCAAAGTCGAATAAGTCACACCCCACTACAGCATACGGTAGGTCTGGAACTGGTGTTGGTTTTAAGGATTCTGTTGGTTGCGTGTTCTGGAAAGTGGCACACTTCTCACAGTCTTTAACAAGCTGCTCGATCTGGGAGTTCATTCCAGGCCAGTACATCACTTCGCGGGCACGCTGCTTACATTTTACAATTCCAAGGTGAGACTTGTGTATTAGACTGAGCATATGTGATCGAAGAGTAGGTGGAATCACTATGCGCATGCCTTTAAATATTACCCCATCCATTACAGAGAGTTCACTACGAGATGTCCAGTAATCCCGCACACTGACTGGAGTTTCATTCTTTGTGTCAGGCCAACCATTTATGACAACAGTGTATAAACCTTGTAGCTCATTAAGGGTGCGCTCTCTAATATCTTCTTGTCTCTCCCTGCTGACGGATAATAAGTCGAAAGCTTTTACATCAGCTACCTCAAGGTCTGGTTCATTGTTCGGTAAGTAAGCTCTGGACAATGCATCGGCTGCTGCCATATCCTTGCCTTTCCGATATCTAAAGGTAATATCATACCACTGTAGCTTGAGTAACATTTTCTGAAGTCTCATAGGCACGAACAAAATGGGCTTTTTGAAAATCTGCTCTAGTGGTTTGTGGTCATTGTAGACAGTGACTGGCTTGCCAAATATGTAGCAATGAAACTTGGATGCTCCATGTACAACTGAGAGCATTTCTTTTTCAATCTGAGCGTATCGTTTTTCTGTTTCTGTGAGCGCCCGAGACGAGTACGCAATGACACGGCCTTCTTGCATCAGGATTGCCCCTAGTCCATCTTTTGAGGCATCGCATTGTATTTCTGTTGGCTTGCTTACATCAAAGAGTCCAAGGACTGGAGCAGTCGTACAAGCGGTTTTGAGTCTGTCGAAACTCTCTTGGTGTGTTTTATCCCATTGGAATGGAATGTCGGCTTTGAGAAGTTGTCTAAGAGACGCGTCTATTTCACTCATATTTGGAATAAATTTGCAAAGGTATTGCACCAGCCCTAAAAATCTCCGCACAGCATCCTTGTCCGTGGGTGCTGGCATGTTGCACACTGCTTTAATTTTTTCAGGATCGGGACTGATGCCTTTGGAACTGATGATATGTCCTATGTAAGGTACTGATGTCTTGCGAACTCTGCATTTATCAAAGTTGAGGCGCAAGTTGAATTCGGTCGCTCTCTTGATTACTGCTTCAAGGATGTGGTCATGGTGTTCCCGATCCCGGCCTGCGATCAGAATGTCATCCATGATTGCGAATGCTCTCTCAGTTCCTTCTAGCATTCGATCCATAATGCGTTGGTAAATCTCTGGGGCTGACTTTATGCCAAATGGGAGCCTAAGCCAACGGAAACGACCAATTGGGGTTTTGAAAATTTGTTAGGTATGAAGATTCATTGTCAAGTTTAATTTGCATATAACAGATTTGGCGTCAAGGACTGAAAATAATTTTGCACCAGGAATAGAGGATGACACTTCCTCTACTGTCTTCATGGGGTGGTGTTCTCTCTTAATGACCTCATTAAGATCTTTAGGGTCAATACAAATTCTCACTTTGTTGTTTCTAAGGCTCACAACCATCGAGCTTACCCATTCGGTAGGTTCTTCAACGGGTACAATGTATCCATCCGATTCCATTTCTCTCAGCTTTTCGATGATTCGTGGCTTTAAAGATGCTGGCTGACGGCGCACTGGGTGAATCACACCTTTTGCTTGTTCATCAATTTTAATGCTGTGTTCTTTTGGAAGAGTTCCAGTGGTACGGATTAGATCTGGGAAGTCACTAAACTGTCCTAGCTGCACCGAATCACATTCAACAGTGTCCACACGCATAATGAGGTTAAGCTTTTCAGCTGTAGAACCAGTTATGATGTTTTCCTGCGAAACGTTTACTACTTCGAACTTAGTTGTAATAGATGTATCACCAATATGACTAGTGAGTGGTAAGTCAACGCAGAATTCAGGACGGATTTTGTGGTTTGTGAATGAACGCAGTATCTTCTGTGATTTCTGTTCATTGCCGTGTAAGTCTGCTTTCATGTACTGTGACTTTACGATTACGTTACAATTAGCTTCAGTGTCTATACGGAATTCTAGAGGTTTGTCATGAACATACAGTGTAACGAGCCATTTATCTGACTTACGAGTGTCTGATCTGTCATCACTGGTAGAAAGAATATCTATCATGGCATTTTCATCTTCATCACAGTCATCCGAATTGGATAAGTCCTCTGGTTCCAATGAATACATCTTAGCCCGAGTACGCTTCATACAGACTGATTTCCAATGGTCTGGTTTCTAACAGTAGTTACAAGTGGTACCGACTGCTGGAAATTTGCTGTGGTTGGCATCAAATCCACAACGTGTACAAGTGTTTCTTACTTGTTCAGTCTTCTGCTTCATTTTATTGTCATGTTTCCTTGTTTCAGACTTCTTCTGTTTTACTCCAAGTTTGGAAATTGGTATTTCGTCAGATCCTCGGATTAATTTCAGTTGTGATTGGGACATTTCATACTGGCGCCCTATATCTAGAGTTTTGGCAAGATTTAAGCCCTGTCCTTGATCAAGTAGTCGTTCTTGTACTTTCTTATGCGCCACTCCTGCGAAATGTCATCGGTGTCAGCATACTCACAGTCCATGAGGATTAAACGTAAGTCAAAGGATTCGCCTTCTTTCTGTTTACGCTGCATGACTTTGAATCGCGCGGCCCTCTTGTTTTTCCTCGGTCTGACGTACACATCGAACTTGTCCAATATTTTCTTGGGATCATCTTCCTCACCTTCATCCCAATCGAATGTTTTATATATCTCACGACCTTGCATTCCTATGCAAATGTCTAACCATCCGGCCTTGTCCTTTTTGTCTGCTTTACACAAAGGTCCCTTGAAAATGAAGTCCTCGTGTTGTCTGAACCGCAGAAACTCGCTGTAGGTTTCAGGGTGGGACCAGTCAATGGAGGGTTGATCGAACGAAAAGGACATGACGACTTAACTGACTGATGTTTGCTGACTCGTTTTGGAGGTTCCTTACAAACGGACGTGGCTTAGTCCGCTTTCTGACACCATGTTATGTATTAGACAACAAGATCCTAAGATGGCAACTTTATTCATCAACACGTGTTCGGATCCCGTACCCGATCAGTTAATATGCACATATATAACACTAGACACGATCTCGTTGCAAGCAACGAGGAGGTCTTCCGTCCGATTTATAGAAGGTGATATGACATCATCGACTTTGATTTTCGACAACAAAACATGATCTGGAAATATGAGTGGAGTACTAATGCTTAACTGTAATGCTTTTAATAAATTACCTTACGTTGATTTTTTAAATACTTTTAAATACATTTCTTCCAATTGAGATAGAAAAGATTTAACTTTTTTACCTCTGGCCCCTAAAAACCCTTATTAGGTAACGCATGACAAAATCATTATATTGTTAGGATATATAAACCTAAATTTGCTTTTATAACCTATTACAAAACATCTCTCAGTAAATGACTATATAGATAAAAGACTTTCGACCCATCTTGATCCTTTATTTGAGGGGTCAGTCCCTTTTTCTTGATATCAAATGAAAGGTCTTTTAATTTTAAACATATTTTGTTCAACAAGTGTTTGGAAATATTATATTTCAAAAGATTTTTCCTTTCTGATATATGGGTGATTAAATTTTCGGACATTTGACCTCTAAAAATACCTAATTACGTAACACATGATAAAATCATTGCATGGCTTGGAGATAACATATCTGCTTTTATGACATTTTACAAAATATCTCTCAGTAAGGGGCTATATATAAAAGTCTTTAGAGCCCTCTGGTCGCCTAATTTAAGGGGCCAGCCCCTTTTTCTTGATATCAAGTGAAAGGTCGTTTAATTTTAAACACATTTTGTTCAACAAGTGTTTAGAAATTCATTACCGTTCCTGAGATATATGGAAAGTACGTTTTAGGGATCGATTCCTTATCTCCTTATAGGGGCCGTTTAACGAAAATTTGAAGGTTGAATATTGTTTAGTACATCATTTTGAGCATCTTTTCTTCTATACTGCATTTCAAAAGATTTTTCCTTTTTGAAATATGGTTGAATAAAATGTTGGACATTTGACCTCTAAAAATCTTTAATTACGTAACGCATGATAAAATCATTACATTGCTTTGATACATAATTGTAAGATAACATATCTGCTTTTATGACTTTTCACAAAATATCTCTCAGTAAAGGTCTATAGATAAAAGACTTTAGAGCCCTGCCCTCTGGTACCTCAATTTGAGGGGCAAGCCCCCTTTTCTTGATATCAAATGAAGGTCAAATATTAAATGATATTATGGTGATCAAAATTTTGGACTTTTGACCCCTAAAAACCCCTAATTACTTAAAACATAATTAAATCATTAGATTCCTTGGATACATCACAGTTGAAATTGACTCAAAATTTTAAATTTTATTTACCTCACGTGATTTTGAATGACAACAGTTGTGAATGGAATTGGAGATCATTTTCGAGAAAAAAACAGGTAGTGAAAATAATCCATGCACAGGATCATGCACATGACAAATAAAGTGTCTTACACATGTAAATCTTAATGTTAAAGCTGCTTGGTCCGATTTTCAATACAAATTTTTGTACGCTTCTAAACGATGTTTATGCTAAGTATGTGTGTAATAATATACGTTGCAGTAGTTTTCCCGGTCAAATAAGCCATATTTCAATGAAAAAATAATATACATGTTGAAACTTGTTGAATCCGGATGTTATGCATTCCGGCATGTTGTCCAATCCGGCGACATTATTCAGCCCCTTGACATTTTCCTATCATTTTTGTTTAAAAAATGTTGTGCAATCCTGATCTTGTCTATTCTGTAAACCGGCCGCGATGAAAACAACCGAATGCTTATAATTAGTGAGAGTTATCTCCCGTAGTCCGGCCACTTAATCATCGGCCTTCTGCGAGTTGATAAATGCTCAATTATCGACAAATTATCCTGTCGTTGCTATTGATTTAAACAACTGTGACTATATAGATCCAAACTAGCAACTCATTTCACTTTATACCGTTAAGTCTTGTTATAAATAAATACGCATTTTTTTTGCCAAAATTAGATAATCAAATTATAGTTCACCCCATTTTTTTTCAGGCTGTGATTCAGGATACTGCGGGAGAAGGGCTGCCGATATCGTTTGTTATCCCCGTTGTATGGCTACACTTACAGAGTTGCACATTATTCTGTCAAAATACTCCATTTTTTTTAAATAAAATTTCCATTTATTTCAATATTTATCCATTGTTCCCTGCATCAAAACAGTTCTCGCCATTACGTCTTCAGCCATCTGTTGACTATTGAAAAAGTATTTCCATCGTATGTATTCCGTTATGGATTTATTGTTTTCCAAAAAAAAAAAATGAAAATGAAAATTGGTACCCTAATTACGATCGATGAAATCTAATATATTTCAGAAGAATTGAAAATGTTGCAAGAATACACGATCAAGATACTAAAATTAATTTGCAACAATGTCTTCTAAACCGGATGTTGGCTAATCCGGCCAATTTTTTTAGAACCACCCTCCGCCGGATTAGACAATTTTTACTGTACCATGTACAAAATTTATTTACAAAATAAACGACATAAAAGGGTTTCGCGTTATTTTGCCTCGTGTTTTAACTGGCCCCTTACGTCGAAGCGAGTATGATTGTATTACGACTTTGACATCTGTCCTTTTTTATATGATTTATTATAACAAATAAAATATACAAAATGACTATTTAAACAAAACAAAAATAAAGAGTGTACATTTGTTCATTAATAGTTTTGAAGTTTACGTTGTTTATAATCGATGCAAAACATGCAGGTTGAATAAACCCAATCATTCGGAGGACGAAACTAAACGGTTATCTTTTCTAAATATTCTCATTATGTATTTTGGGGGTTTTTTTGTATGCCCCAAAATTTAGTTTTAATTACTTTGAATATTTCTAACGTTGAAAGGAGATCAATTCCGTGTAAAGACGTCTATAACTTTGTAAGATCATTCATTTGGTTTGCATGGAAAACTATTTGACGTTATTTCAAATCAGGCACCAAACAATGAAGGTAAATGGAAATATTCGGCGGATCTATATGTTAAAATATTCTTATGATAAAATGTATTTATGGCAAACGTAGATTTATTATTTTTTATCTCCTACAAGATATAATCGCACTTGTGTTTTGTATCCATCTCTTTTTAACTCTTTGTAGCCAAATCTGTCAAAATTCGTAGTCGTTTCACCCTCTTGTTGTAAAACACGCTGAAATGTTCACAATCGATGCGCTGTTGAACGAAAGACTAGTACTCGGCTAGAAAAACTTAATGCATGGGCAGTCTAAAATTATTAATTTTAATGATAAATTCAGACATTTTTAGATTTCACAAAGTGTAATTTTTGTTTAGTTACAGGAAAATTGTCATTTCATGCACATAATATTTGCACAAATAAGTTATATGTTATTCAACCGGTGTTTGAAATTTGAGACCGTTCTTGATATATTTGGGAAAGAAATTTCTTCTTATGGGAAAGAAAATTCTTCTTATCGGGGCCGTTTAACAAATTTTGAGCCATTTCCGAGAAAATGCGTGCAGAAAAACCGTTATTAAAAGAAAAGAATGCAGGAAACGGAACCTCTTAACAAGGGGCGGGGAGTGCTTTAAAATTCATATTTACATGTATTTAATTCACCTTGTAAAATTATCAATCATAGGCATTGGATAACTGCTATTGCCTAATTGGCAAATTTGATTTGCTTATTGACTCCATGACCTCTACAATTTCGCTTAGTTAAACGTTAACTTTAAAAAATATATATATAAGCATGTACTCCAATCAGGTCTTGTACTATACAGAACGTTCTTTACGCGATCGCCGAGCGCTTCTTTTGGGGAAGAACAGTCCTGATCAGACAGCAAATACATAATACAGCATACAGACGTTTTATTAAAATATATATAATTTATGTATTAACTATTCGAGTGTGCCTGAATATGCAAAGTCCATTCGATTTGAAAATTTCCCTGATTTACTAAGTAGTATTTTTAACCATGTGTCCTCTACTCGATCTTCAACTGTCCGAATCCAATCAAAACTTTTACTCACCGAATGTAAATAAACTTTTTCAAAACTCACAAAATCCCTCATAATCAATAACAAAAAATAAAATTTAATTAAATGAAAGAATAAAATCAGCAATTAGTATGCTTTTTAATAAATCGGACTACCATTCAGAAGAGGTTAAACCAATAGTGTGACCATTATTCTTTTACGGCCTGAATGTAAATAAAACTTCAATTTGTTTAAAAATTCATGGGTATATTAAGAAATAATCCCTGATTCCTTCAATTCCTTCCGTGTTAGCGGGCAATGGTTAGTTCAAGTAACATTGTATAACCTTATCTCGAACGCTTTTTAAATATATTTCAACTCCCTTTACTTACTACACCCTGCTTAATTCATGCTCTCTCTCTCTCTCTCTCTCTCTCTCTCTCTCTCTCTCTCTAATAACTCATAAAAAATTCTAATATTTTGTTAGCCAAATGAATTATCACAGATTACAGATACGTAAGATGTGTGTGTTGGAATAATTATCTTGTGAATATCGCCTATATTTTGTTGAAATGGGTAGTGAAATGCATTAAATTCTCAGCAGCAAAATGTCAGAAATAGACACAGGTGAATGTATTTACATTTCAACTCGTACGACTGTAAAACGTTGACAGATTTTTTTTTTTTACGCACTATGATTTAAATCAATGGTTTGATGCATCTTTAACCAGTATAACTGAAAATGAAAACAATTTAACAAAGAATCAATGAACATTCAAATGTGTGATAACGTACGTAGAAACACGAGAAGCCTGTGTCCTAGACTACAGCGAATCGGTTCAGTCCACTAGCGCGGCATCTCCTCGGCCCTGTGCGAATGATGTGTTATGTAAATGTACACTCAACGTGGTGGGTTTAAAATGTTTGCAGTTTGATAACTGAATTTTATTTTCCAACAATAAAACTATTTTATGACATATACAAGATCACAAAGAACACCTTTTTTCAATGACAGTCATACTATCTATTTTTTTTTTAAATTACGAGACTAAAACAGCATTACTTCGTAAGTAAAGGTATAATCTTTTTTCATTTACTCTTTAACATCGTTAAAATCGGAATTCTTTGTGTTTGCAGCTACATTAAAAACCCAGGTGTGCATTTCAGCAAGACGCAAACCTTGTGTATTGGATAACGGTAGACCGTTCGCTTGTCCAGCCGCGACCTATTTCCTCGGCCGCGGGCAAGGGATCGGATACGTATAATTGTTTACATACACAGCTCGGAATCCAGCTAGATTTTAAATGCGACTCAAATG
>WFKH01007768.1:35053287-35063968 GCA_016163765.1 Magallana hongkongensis
TTCGTTTGGCTGTAGTTGTATGTTTGTAAAGTCCAGGAAATGGGCACCAGTTGACTGAAAGCCATAGTGTAGGCGAATAATCTGCCATATGTCCCTAAGTGTCGTAGAATTATTTACTATGGTGCTCCTCGAAATAATAGGTGTATAATTTGCGATCTGACCGAGCATGAGTTCGAGTGTCCTGACTTTCTGTGCGCGGGTCTTGCGATTGGCCTCGGGGACATTCTCATCGTCGTCCACGAAGTTTCTATGGGGGTTAGCGCGGGTTTTCTTCCCCCAAGTTGCACCGTCCTCTAGATATGGTAAGAAATTAGGGTCCAGGGAGAGAGTGTATAATAAATTTTGTCTCCAGTTTTCGTAGGAGTTAACAGTTTCTACTTTTGTCAAGCACCACTGTTTTGGCGCCCTATTCGCCATGTTGTTCACGGTGTTGTACAAAATACGACAATACCTGAGTGTCCGGGGTGAATCTTTTATCACGCTGTTGCTGTCCGCTTCTAGGAGAGTTGAATATGCATGAAAAATAGCTTGGGTTCGTAAATGACCGCTGCCACCACGCCAGTTAATGTATATCCAACACAGCAACAAACACACAGGTATTAATGCAGCAATGCACCAGAACATTTATTAAACCGGAAAACAGGGGAAGAATGACAAACAAAAATATAACACACAGAACCCTACGGGTCACACTCTGCAAACCCGGAATACATGTTATTTAACATAATGGTGGAGAGTTATCTCCCGTAGTCTGGCCACTTATCAATCGATCGGCCTTCTGCGAGATAATTAATGTTTAATTATCGACCAATTTTTCTGTCGTTGCTATCGATTTAAACAACTATGAATATAGATCCAAACTAGTAACTCATTTCAGTTTATACCGTTAAGTCCTGTTATAAATAAATACGCATTTTTTGCCAAAATTAGATAATTAGATTATAGTTCACCCTATTTTTTTTTCAGGCCGTGATTAAGGTTACTGCGGGAGTAAGACTGCCGATATCGTTTGTTATCCCCGTTGTATGGCTACACGTACAGATCTAGAGTTGCATATTATTCTGTCAAAGTGCTCAATTTTTTTTTTTATAAAATTCACATTTATATAATATTTATCCATTGTTCCCTGCATCAAAACAATTCTCGCCATTACGTATTCAGCCACCTGTTGAATTGTTAATGTTTGTTTAACAATTTCCGGTTAAGGATGCACTTTTCAGGTTAATCGGATGTTTGAAAAATTATCAATTACGATGATTTGAATGAAAAGTATTTCCATCGTATGTATTCCGTTGTGGATTTATTGTTCCCCCCCCCCTCCCAAAAAAAAAATGAAAATGAAAATTAGTACCGTAAATAAGATCGATGAAATCTAATATATTTCAAAAGAAATGAAAATTTTGCAAGAATACACGACGAAGACCTACTGCATTAAATACTAAAATTAATTTGCAACAATGCCCTCTAAACCGGATGTTGCCTAATCCGGCCATTTGTTTTTTTAGAACCACCTTCCGCCGGGTTCGACAACTTTTACTGTAAAATGTACAAAATTTATTTACAAAACAAACGACATAAAAGGGTTTCCCGTTTTTTCGCCTAGTGTTTAAACTGGCCCCTTACGTCGAAGCGAGTATGATTGTATTACGACTTTGACATCTGTCCTTTTTATATGATCTATTATAACAAATAAAAAATACAGCATGACTATTAAAAAAACAAAAATAAAGCAGTGTACACCCTCTTGTTTGAAGTTTACGTTGTTTATAATCGATGCAAAACCTGCAGGATGAATAAATTCAATCATTCGGAGGACGAAACCAAACGGTTATCTTTTCTTAACCTTCCTATGCTATATGTTTAGGGGTTTTTGTATGCCCCAAAATTTATTTTTATTTGCTTTGAATATTTCTAACGTTGAAAGGAGATCAATTCCGTGTAAATACGTCTATTACTTTGTAAGATCATTCATTTGGTTTGCATGGAAAAATTATTTGATACTGTAATGGCCGACAAATCGGAACATGCAGCTTAAAGAAATTTTCCGCTTGGTATAGCTCGAAATGTTATTTCAAATCAGGCACCAAACAATGAAGGGAAATGGAAATATTCGACGGATCTAAATGTTAAAATATTCTTATGATAAAATGTTGTATTTATTGCAAACGTAGATTAATTATTTTTTATCTCCTACAAGATATAATCGCACTTGTGTTTTGTATCCATCTCTTTTAAACTCTTTGTAGCTAAATCTGTCAAAATTCGCCCTCTTGTTGTAAACCACGCTGAAATGTTCACAATCGATGTGCTGTTGAACGAAAGACTCGGCTAGAAAAACTATCTGCATGAGCCGTCGAAAATTATTAATTTTTATGATAAATTCAGAAATGTTTAGATTTCACAAAGTGTAATTTTTGTTAAATTACATGAAAATTGTCATTTCTCTCACATATAATTTGCACAAAATAAGTTATATGTTATTCAACCAGTGTTTGAAATTTGAGACCGTTCTTGATTTATTTGGGAAAGACATTGTATGGGTCATCCTTTCATCTTCTTATCGGGGCCGTTAACAAAATTTGAGCTATTTCCGAGAAAATGCGTGCACAAAAATCGTTAATAAAAGAAAAGAATGCAGGAAACGGAAGCTTTTAACAAGGAGGCGGGGAGTGCTTTAAAATTCATATTTACATGTATTTAATTTACCTTGTAAAATTATCAATCATAGGCATTGGATAACTGCTATTGCCTAATTGGCAAATTTGATTTGCTTATTGACTCCATGACTTTTACAATTTCGCTTGGTTAAAAGTTAACTTTTAAAGAAAAAAATATATAAGCATGTACTCCAATCAGGTGTTGTACTATACATAAGTTTCTTTACGCGATCGCCGAGCGCTTCTTTTGGGGAAGAATAGTCCTATTCAGGAAGCAAATACATAATACAGCATACAGATGTTTTAGTAGAATACATATAATTTATGTATTAACTATTCGAGTGTGCCTGAATATGCAAAGCCCATTCGATTTGAAAATTTCCCTAATCTACTAAGTAGTATTTTTAACCATGTGTCCTCTACTCGATCTTCAACTGTCCGAATCCAATCAAATCTTTTACTCACTGAATGTACATAAACTTTGTAAAAACTCACATATTCTTTCATAATCAATAACAAAAAATAAAATTTAATTAAATGAAAGAATAAAATCAACAATGAGTATGCTTTTTAATGAATTGGACTACCATTCAGAAGAGGTTAAACCAATCATGAGTGTGACCATTATTGTTTTACGGCCTGAATGTAAATAAAACTTCAACTTGTTTAAAATTTGGTTAGTTTTATCGTGCCCGCACCTACCGCAAGCATGTAACATTGTACCACTTAAGCTGCCTTATCTCGAACGCTTTTTAAATATATTTCAACTCACTTTACTTACTACACCCTGCTTAATTCATGCTCTCTCTCTCTCTCTCTCTCTCTCTCTCTCTCTCTCATAACTCATAAAAAATTCTAATATTTTAGCCAAATGAATTATCACAGATTACAAACACTTAAGTTGTGTGTGTGTTGGAATTATCATGTTGTGAATATCGCCTATTTTGTTGAAATAGGTAGTGTAATGCATTAAATTCTCAGCAGCAAAATGTCAGAAATAGACACAGGTGAATGTATTACATTTCAACTCGTACGACTGTAAAACGTTGTATTATATTCATTGATGGCAGTTTTTTTTCTTTATTTTACGCACTATGATTTAAATCAATGGTCTGATGCATCGTTAACCAATATAATTGAAAATGAAAATAATTTAATAATCAATCAATGAACATTCAAATGTGTGATAACGTATAAACACAAGAAGCATGTGTCCTAGACTACAGCGAATCGGTTGTCCACTAGCGCAGCATCTCCTCGGCCCGTGTTATGTAAATGTACACTCAACGTGGTGGGTTTAAATTGTTTGCAGTTTGATAACTGACTTTTATTTTCCAACAATAAAACTATTTTATAACATAGACAAGATCACAAAGAACGCCTTTTTTCAATGACAGTCATACTATCTATTTTTTTTTTAATTACGAGACTAAAACAGCATTACTTCGTAGGTAAAGGTATAATCTTTTTCATTTACTCTTTAATATCGTTAAAATCGGAATTCTTTGTGTTTGCAGCTACATAAATAAACCCATGTGTGCATTACAACAGACGCAAATCATATGTATTGGATAACGATAGACCGCTCGCTAGTCCAGCCGCGACCTATTTCATCGGCCGCAGGCAAGAAATCGGATACGTATAATTGTTTACATACACAGCTCGGAACCAGCTAGATTTTAAATGCGACTCAAATGCATTGCATAGAAGCAGTTCTTTATCCATAATGTGTTTCACTTGAAAATAATTAAAATGTTTAAACACTTCCCGTATGTAAACTGGTACACTTTATACGCACAAATACACCGTTTTTTGCCAAACAAAACACAAATACATGGTAACAGGTCTAGCTTTTTACACTCATACTACGCAATACCCGAACAAAATATTATTGCTACGACAGTAATAAGATCATAATGAACAACTTTTGCAGCGACAGCCATATCGAAATCTTAACCGTTTTTGAGTTATAAAGTGAAAACTTTTAAGGTTTCTAGCTCCCTTATTCGAGGGGCCAGCCCCTTTTTCTTGATGTCAAACAAAAGATCTTGTAAATAAAAATCTTTCTTCTTCTACATGTCTTAACAAAATATTTGCGAGAAAAGAGATAAACTAAGAAAATCAAGCAAAATTACAACGCTTTTTTTAATCTCAATTTTCGAGCCCTATGGAGCTCCGGCGTTTCTTGTGCTAGGCAAATATGAATGCTTTTGTACAGATAAACAATCTTTTGTCTATCATCCCTGAATTTTGAAATCGATATCGTTTGTAGTGTATGAGAACACTCTTGGACAAATCAACCCCCTAAAAATCCTTAAACTGTCGATATCTCAAAAACGGAAATGACGTCATTAACCAAAAAAATTTCCGATAAGGTTCAGAACATAATTAGTAAGATCTGAAAATTTCGTGCAAATCGGTCGAGCCATTTCTGAAATATCGCGTGCACAAAATTGGTAAGGAAAAAAAAGAAGAAAAAGAATCCGAAGAATAACAATTAGGTCTTCCGTTGCAAACGAAAGACCTTAATAATAATAAAAAGAAATAATAGAATAACAAGAGGGTCTTCCGTTGGAAACGGAAGACCCTAATAATAACTAGAGCAAAGCAACGAGTGGGTCTTCCGTTAATGTCGAAAGTAAAGCTAGAAGTTCCTGTAAGAACCAGAGATCTAATAGCAGTAACAAGATTAACTAAAACAAAAATTCGAATAATCCTTGGTACGACTTAACAAAATCCGAATGATTTTAGGTACGAATTAACAAACACCTTAACGATTTCAAGAACGACTTAACATAAAAAAATTCGAATGTGTTTTACGTACGACTTAACAATTATCGAATTATTTTTGGGAAGAGTTAACTTAATTTTAAACAAAAGACTATTTTCTAAACCAAGAATGCAGAATCAAAATTTTCGGAAAAATCAATTTTTGAACCCTAATATCTCTGCAATGCGTCGTCCGATTTCAAAACGGATTTCAGTTTCGTATTCAGCATAAAAAGCACTACAAACAACTTTAAATCCAAACAAAAAATTCGAAATTTCGAAAATTTTGAAATACTTCCGGTTTGGACCGAAAGTGACAAAACGTTAATTCCAGCCTTATGTCCCAATCAAAATGATCAATGTATGAACACAGAAACTTTCAAGTCTCTATCTTAAAGCACTTTCGAAAAACGCTCTGGACAAAATCTCTCTTTTAAATTTTAAAATTGACGTAACGTAAAAACGGAAGTGCCGTTGTAAAAGAAACTTAAACATCATCAAGGCACAGCAATGCTTCATAATCCCTGAAGGTTTCATCAAAATCCGTTGGAAACTTTTTGAGATATGAAGCCTTAAAAAAGTCAGAAAAATAAAGAAAAAGAAGAATAATAATAACTAGAGCAAAGCTCGTTGCAAACCAACGAGTGGGTCTTACGTTAATGTCGAAAGTAGAGCTTAAAGTTCCTGTAAGAAGCAGAGTTCTTAGACCAATAACATTAGTAACTTAAACAAAAAGGTAAAAAAAAAATCGAATAATTCTTGGTACGACTTAACAAATTCCGATTTAAGTACGATTTAAGTATGAATTAACAAAAACCTTTGCGATTTCACGAACGACCTCACAAAAAATTCCGAATGCGTTCAAGAACGACTTAACAATTTTTGCGAATTATTTTAGGTACGAGTTAATTTAGCTTTAAACATAAGACTATTTTCTTAACCGAGAACGCGGAATCAAAATTTCAGGAAAAATCAATTTTTAAACGCTAATATCTCAGCGATGCATCGTCCGATTTTAAAACGGATTTCAGTGTTAGATTCAGCGAAATGAGCTCTACAAAACATTTCCGTTTTTGAATTGATCAAAAAATTAATTTTTTTATTTTATTTACTTGACGGATTCTGATTTTTTCGTCAAAATGCCCTAAGTTAATCGAGAAATAGAGAATCATCAAAAATTTCAAATCTCTATATATAATCGTTTAAAATAAAATGACTGGACAAAATCGCTTTTTGAAAAATTTAAAATTGACGTCATTAGAAACGGAAGTGACGTCATTTCTCAGCTTTTGACAGCTTTGAGGGACAAGAATTTCTCATAATCCCTGAAAATTTCATGAAAATTGGTTGAATAGTTTTTGAGATATAAAGCCAAAAAGGAGTCAGAAGGAAAAAGAAAAAGAATAATAATAATAACTAGAGCAAAGCTCGTTGCAAAGCAACGAGTGGGTCTTCCGTTAATGTCGAGAGGAAAGCTAGAAGTTCCTGTAAGAAGCAGAATTCTTAAACCAATAAACATGAGAAACTAAATCAAAAAGAAAAAAAATCGAAGTATTCTTGGTACCAGTTAACAAAATCCGAATGATTCTAAGTACGAATTAACAAAAACCTTATCAATTTCAACAACGACCTAGCAAAAATAAATCCGAATGTGCTTAAGTACGATTTAACAATTATCGAACTATTTAAGGTACGCGTTAATTTAACTTTGAACATATCACTATTTTCTTAACCAAGAATGTGGAATCAAAATTTCCGGAAAAATCAATTTTTAAACCCCAATTTCTCTGTTATGCATCGTCAGATTTTAAAACGGATTTCAGCTTTATATTAAGCTTAATAAGCTCTTATTTTTGCTCGCATGATTAATAACAAATTATCGCTCAAAAAAAGTAATCATTAAAATACTTTGAAGCCCATCTGGTCCCGGATTTGAGGGGTCAGCCCCTTTTTCTTGATATCAAACAAAGAGTCTCGCAAATATAAACATATTTTGTTCAGCAAGTGTTCACGAATTGTTGACCGTTCTAAAGATATCTGAACAAATGTGTTTTAGGGGCCGACCCTAAAACACCTTACCGGGGCCACCAACAAAAAAATTTAGCTATCATATTGTTGAGAACATTATTTTGAGCAACTTTTCTTCTATAATGCTTTTCAAAATATTTCTCCTTTTATAGATATAAATGATCAGAATTTTGGACTTCTGGCCCCTTGAAGCCCCTAATTACGTTACATATGACTTAGGTATGGTACTGTATAGATAAACAGCTGTACAATAAACATTTTTGCTTTTTTAATTAATTAAAAATTATTTTTCAGTAAAGAGTTATTACAAAAAGACTTTAGAGCCCTTTTGGCCCCTTAATTGAGAGGCCAGCCCTTTTTTCTTGATATATAATAAAAGGTCTCATAAATATTAACACATTTTGTTCAACAAATGTTCAGGAATTGTTGACCGTTCTAAAGATATCTGAGCAAATGTGTTTTAGGGGCCGACGCTTAAACTCCTTACTGGGGCCACCAACAATTTTTTTTACGTAGCATATTGTTCTAAGCATTTTTTATTCTACAGTGCTTTTCAAAATATTTCTCCTTTTTTAGATATTAATGATCAAAGTTTTGGACTTCTTGCCCCTTGAAACCCCTAATTACGTAACATATGACTTAGGTATGGTACTGTATAGATAAACAGCTGTACACTGAACATTTTTGCTTCTATATTTAATAACAAATTATTGTTCAGTAAAGAGTTATTGCAAAAAGACTTTAAAGCCCTTTTGGCCCCTAATTTGAGGGGCCAGCCCCTTTTTCTTGAAATCAAATGAAAGCCCGTGAAAATTAAAACAACTTATGCGTTACATGTTTTAACAAAATATTTATATATTAAAAGATATAACAGAAAATGTTCGAAAATTTCGTGAAAAAATTTGTTGCTAATTTTAAGGTTCAGGCGAGCTTCGAGGCCTTGCGCAATTTTAATAATTGGAAGCATGGGGGTACATCTACAGACAATCCCTGAAAATTTCAAGTTTCTAACTTGATTAGATTCGGAGGAGATGCGTGGACAAAATGACCCTTAAAAATTTACAAAATCGTCAATATCTGAAACCGGAAGTGACGTCATCATTTGAAAATGTAATAATATGTAGCGCTGATGATGCTCTATCAATCCTGAAAATTTTTTGCAAATCGGTTGAATAGTTTTTAAGAAATAACGCTTCAAAAAAGTCAGAAAAAGAAAAAAAAAGACTAGAGCAAAGCTCGTTGCAAAGCAACGAGTGGGTCTTTCGTTAATGTCGAAAGTAAAGCTAGAAGTTCCTGTAAGAGGCAGAATTCGTAAACCAATATACATGAGAAACTAAAACAAAAAGAAAAAAATCGAATTATTCTTGGTACGAGTTCACAAAATCCGAATGATTCTAAGTACGAATTAACAAAAACCTTATCAATTTCAAGAACGACCTAGCAAGAACAAATCCGAATGTGTTTGAATACGATTTAACAATTATCGAATGATTTTAGGTACGAGCTAATTTAACTTTGAACATAACACTATTTTCTTAACCAAGAATCTGGAATCAAAATTTCCGGAAAAATCAATTTTTAAACCCCGATATCTCTGTTATGCATCGTAAGATTTTAAAACGGATTTCAGCTTTAAATTAAGCTTAATAAGCTCTTATGTTTTGCTCTAATGATTAATAACAAATTATCGCCAAAAAAAAGTTATCATAAAAAGATTTTGAAGCCCTTCTGGCCCCGGATTTTAAGAGTCAGCCCCTTTTTCTTGATATCAAACAAAGGGTCTCGCAAATATAGACATATTTTGTTCAGCAAGTGTTCACGAATTGTTGACCGTTCTAAAGATATCTGAACAAATGTGTTTTAGGGGCCGACCCTTTAACTCCTTACTGGGGCCACCAACGAAAAAATTTTAAGTATCAGAATGTTGAGAACATTATTTTGAGCAACTTTTCTTCTACAATGCTTTTCAAAATATTTCTCCTTTTTCAGATATTAATGATCAGAGTTTTGGACTTCTGACCCCTTGAAACCCCTAATTACGTAACATATAACTAAGGTATGGTTTTGTATATATAAACAGCTGTACAATAAACATTTTTGCTGCTATAATTGATAACAAATTATTGTTCAGTAAAGAGTTATTGCAAAAGGACTTTAGAGCCCTCTTGGCCCCTAATGTGAGGGGCCAGCCCCTTTTTCTTGATATCAAATGAAAGCCCGCGAAAATTAACACAACTTTTGCATTACATGTTTTAACAAAATATTTATACATCAAAAGATATTTCAGAAAATGTTCGAAAATTTCGTAAAAAAATTTGGTGCTAATATTCAGGTTCAGGCGAGCTTCGAGGCCTTGGGCAATTTTTATAATTGGAAGCATGGGGGTACAACTTCAAACATTTATCTACAATACTGTAAAAATTTGAAGCTTCTATCTTGATTGGTTTCGGAGGAGATGCGTGGACAAAATGACCCTTTAAAATTTACAAAATCGTCAATATCTGAAACCGGAAGTGACGTCATCATTTGAAAATTTAATAATATATAGCGCCGATGTTGTTCTATCAGTCCTGAAAATTTCATGTAAATTGGTTGGATAGTTTTTGAGAAATAACGCTCCAAATAAGTGAGAAAAAAAAAAAAAAGAATAACTAGACACGATCTCGTTGCGAGCAACGAGTAGGTCTTCCGTTCGATTTTTAGAAGGAAATATGACATCATCGACTTTGATTTTCGACAAAAAAAACATGATATGGAAAAAAGAGTGAATTACTAATGCTTTTTTGTATCGCATTTTATAAGTTCTCTTATATTGCTTTTTTAAATACTTGCATTTCTTCCAATTAAGATAGAAAAAGTTAAACTTGTTTACCTCTGGCTCCTAAAAACCCTTTTTAGGTAAGGCAAGAGAAAATCATTTTATTGTTAGGATATATAAACGTATTATACCTAATTCAGCTTAAATAACCTTTCACAAAATAGCTCTTAGTAAAACGCTATAGATAAAATACTTCAGAGCCCTTTGGTCCCCAAATTTAAGGGGCCAGCCCCTTTTTCTTGATATCAAATAAAAGGTCATTTAATTCTGAACACATTTTGTCAACAAGTGTTTAGAAATTCGTAACCGTTTTTTGAGATATATAGGAAAGAAGGTTTTAAGGGCCGATCCCTTATCTCCTTATAGGGGCCGTTTAACGAAATTTTGAAGGTTGCATATTGTTTAGAAC
>WFKH01007768.1:35081934-35096629 GCA_016163765.1 Magallana hongkongensis
CCCCCCCCCCCCCCCCCCCCGGGAAAAACATAAACAACATGATTTTGGGGTCCGCGAATTTTACATAGTAAATTAATGCGCTGTGTTTCCGTATACTTATGATCGCGGTAAGCTTGAAGCGCTTGGGACAGAGGTCGAACGTGTTTATCAGTTATTTTGTCTTAGTGATATTATTAAATCTAGAAATAAACCCTATCCATCTACATTAAGAGCTTGAAGAAACTAGATTTTAGCTAAACATCTGACTATGTCACATTGACACAAATCAAGTTAGACTTGTATACTGATAAACTTCATATTTATCTTATTACATGTATTTAACAAATGACCGTGTTTTGTAATTTGTAAGATAAACAGTAAGTGGAGAATCCATGTAACCTGCCTGAGTTATTTATAATAGCGCATAATAACACAGCATAATTAGCACGTGCAGATAATCACACACCGATCGAAATGATCACCTACATGTATATTTTGACAATTTAGCCTGGTGTAATGACGCATAGAATAACAGTCTAAATGAAATGTCTGTTGGTTCTATTTAGCAGGAAGTAGATTAGTTAATATTTAAATCATGTAAATCGCAATCAATGATAGCCATTGTTTTTGTTCTTGATAAATCATGAGAGAGAGAGAGAGGGTGTGTGTGTTGATTTTTTCGGAAGGGGGGATAAGTCCGGTTCTTCGACATTTCACAGTGTTCATTGTCCTGTTCAGTAATTCATATGCATTATTGTACAGAATTGTCTTCATACATGTACATATAAAGCAATGATACAGTTCAAAAATGATTTAATGCATGTATACAAATGCCGGTAACGTTAAAAAAACACATGCATGATTTTTAAACAATGTTTCGGGTTTAAGATAAGAAAAAATATCATACGTTTATTTAAATTTTATTGGAAAATGAAAAATATAAGAAAGCAATTAAGTTTTATTTTATATCACTGTGTCAAATGATGTTCCGAATTTAAAACTCTTCCTTTTCATGTTTGAAATTTTTATAACTGATAAATCAAAATTTTCAAATTTGGTTGTAAAAACAACATATTGCATTATTGTTTAGCAGTACCGAACAGTCAGATCTTAGGACGTGTGTGTATATACAAGTACACGTGTGTCTGTCACCTCATTGTTCCCAATCTCGCTACCATGCACTGCAAATTGTCAAGAAGGGATGTGTACATTAGCTATAATTATATAATCACTTACTGGCCATTCAGATCTTAGGACGTGTGTGTATATACAAGTACACGTGTGTCTGTCACCTCATTGTTCCAAATCTCGCTACCGTGCACTGCGAATTTGTCAAGAAGGGCTGTGTACAGTAGCTATTATATAACCACTGACCGAGTGAAAAAAAAATGTCAACATCAACTTTAACTTCAATCAACCAGTTGTTAAACATGTGTTTTCAGGTTATTTGGTCAATTGATCTGGTGTAAAATAAAACATTGATGGAAACATGTAAAAAATTAAATTGACCGCTCTGAGTTAATCTAAAAAATTATACATTGTAATTTATGAAAATTAATTAGGTTTGCATGACTTGTACACTTATTGAGAAATCAATTACCTGGTAAACTATTGGTAACAATTTAAAATAAATTCTCTCTCTCTCTCTCTCTCTCTCTCTCTCTCTCTCTCTCTCTCTCTCTCTCTCTCTCTGTGTGTGTCTATATAAACTCCTACATGTATAGAAAACAATAGTACTACATTTACACATTTACATGTATGTCATGTATGTTCTTACCGGGCCGCGGAATAATAAAGAATTAGTAATGAAATTAGGGTTGGATGTTAACTTATTAGGAAATAAATTCCCGGGTAAATTATTAGTAAATTTAATTCAAAATCAATGCAAACTCTCTCTCTCTCTCTCTCCCGCGCACGCTCTCTCTCTCTCTCTCTCTCTCTCTCTCTCTCTCTCTCTCTCTCTCCTGTCCGACAACCGTACCAATGTTGGTATAAAGTTAACACGACTTTACCATGTCACCATGCACCTCGTAATAGTTGATCTTTTTTTTAGCGCAGTAGGTCTAACTACCGGTTAGCCTTATGTTGTATCCCGCATCAAATTTTACATACAAATGGTTTGTTTACAAGGGATTAGCTGCATATGGCAAAACATATTGAATTAAAACATTAAGATGTTTTACGTCTAAAAATTGAACATAAAACGGGGCATTCCGAGTCATTCGCAAACATCCAACTCCAATTCCATCCCCTTCCTATTTGTACAACACAATTTTATGTGTAACAAATAAAGCCCAATATTACACTTTTTTTAATTATGACAATTTTTCTAATCATAATTTTTTGTTAACATTAAACCAATTAAATATAACAGACCCAGTTAATACTTCAAAATTAATATCAGTCTATATAAACTTTACACTGTATCTAGGTAGCTTAATTAATTTATGGTGAAAAATGACATAAAAGAAAAAGATTAGGTAAAATTTCATTCAGTAAGAGTAAGAACAATGGTGTCAGTACTTATCAGTACTTGTCAGTACTTCTCTAAGTTTTTCTGTACCGTCAGTAAAAAGTGTCAGTACTTCTCTAAGTTTATCAGTACTGTCAAAGTTTGTCAGTACTTTTCTAAGTTTGTCAGTACCGTCAGTAAAAACGTCAGTACTTTTCTAAGTTTATCAGTAATGTCAGTACATTGTCAGTAAATGTCTAAGTTTATCAGTAAAAAATGGGAATGTCAGTACTTTTTTGACTTGGTAGTGATACGTAATTGTTCACATACACAGCTCGGAATCCAGCAAGATTTTAAAAGCGACTCAAATGCATTGCATAGATCTTTTATCTATTGATAATGTGTTTCACTAGAAAAGAATTAAAATGTTTAAACACTTTCCGTGTGTAAGCTGGTACACTGTCTATGGTAGTAGGTAAAGGTATAATCTTTTTTTATTTACTCTTTCATATCGTTAAAATCGGAATTCTTTGCGTTTGCATTACATAAATAAACCAATGTGTATATTACAGAAAGACGCAAATCTTTTGTTTTGGATAACGGCAGACCGCTCGCTAGTCCAGCCGCGACCTATTACCTCGGCCGCGGGCAAGGGATCGGATACGTAATTGTTCACATACACAGCTCGGAATCCAGCTAGATTTTAAATGCGACTCAAATGCATTGCATAGAAGCAGTTGTTTTATCAGGTCGGTGAAACTACCTTATATGGATATTGTTGTCATCGCGCAGAGCGATGCCTACCTCGAACAACTGTCCAATCAGTGAATAAAAAGCAACACATGTGATTTACTACATGTTTACGTTTTTACAATAAACACGCGGTTTTGACTAATTTACGACTTGATTTCAAATGACTGCGGGAACGTCAATTCTTAAATTTTTTCAACTTTTTTGTAAAAATACAAAGTTTAGGTACTTAAGATTTTCCATGCTCACATTAACAAATATTGCCGATTTTCCATGTTAAATAGTACGTTGAAATACCTCTCACAAGATTCAAATGGATTAATATCAAAACTACGCACCAAACACGCATCTCGTAACCATTTACACTTTGGTCTTTTGAATGCCTGGCAATGTACGAAAACACCTCCGAGTCGAATGCTTAGGACCATGAAATTCACGTGAAATCTGTATTCACTGAGAAATCAGCGCTGGCAGTAAGGATTATGTCAACAAATGGACTTATACAATGCAGTTGATGAAACCAAATTTTTACCATTGTAAAATGAACGTTTGTAAATGTGAGCATAGAATTAGTAGATGATGATGTAGGTATTGTTTTAAGTGTGCAAAATGCTTGAAAAAATTAATTATGCCTTTCCAAAATCAATTAGAAAAACTAGCATTTTCTAAACGTTGTATTTTTTGTAGTTACCCATGATGCATTTCAACTCAGGAATGTCATTCAGCTGATTGGTCAGTTTGTCGATTTTGTCGGTGCCTCATTTAGTATGTAAATTTATTCCGACGTCACAGAAAATAGTTTCCCCGACCTGTTTATCCATAATGTGTTTCACTAGAAAAGAATTAAAATGTTTTAAACACTTTCCGTATGTAAGCGTGTACACTGTCTATTGTAGCTTTATGTCAGTTATACGCACAAATAACCCGTTTAGTTGCCAAATGAAAACAAAAACATGGTAACAAGTCTAGCTTTTTACACTCATATTACGCAATACCCGAACAAAATATTATTGTTACGACATTAATAAGATCATAATGAACAACTCTTGCAGCGACCGCCATATCGAAATCTTAACCGCTTTTGAGTTATAAAGTGAAAACTTTTAAGTGTTCTAGGCCCCTAATTTGAGGGGCCAGCCCCTTTTCCTTGATGTCAAACAAAACATCTTGTAATTATACATTTTTTTTCTTTACATGTTTTACCAAAATATTTGTGAGAAAAAAGATAAACTAAGAAACCCATGCAAAATCACAACGCTTTTTTATCTCATTTTTCGAGCCCTACCGAGCTTCTGCGCCTTTTGTGCCTGAAAATTATTAATGCCTTAATACATATCTACAATCTTTTGTCTATCATTCCTGAAATTTTGAACTCAATACCTTTTATAGTTATTGAGAACACTCTTGGACAAGCCGACTCTCTGAAAATCAAGAAAACGTCGATATCTCAAAAACGGAAATGACGTCATCAACCAAAAAAAATTCAGATAAGGCTTAGACTAATATAAATAAGATCTGAAAATTTTATTAAAATCGATCAAACAGTTTTTGAGTAATCGCTGACACAAAATCGGTAAGAAAAAAAAAGAAGAATGAGAAAATAAAAACCCGAAGAAAAACAATAAGGTCTTCCGTTGGAAACCGAAAACCTTAATAAAAAGAAACCGAAGAATAACAATAGGGTCTTCCGTTGGAAACGGAAGACCCTAATAAAAAAAACTAGACACGATCTCGTTGCGAGCAACGAAGAGGTCTTCCGTCCGATTTTTAGAAGGTGATATGACGTCATCGACTTTAATTTTCGACAACAAAACATCTGGAAATAGGAGTTAAGTACTAATGCTTTCCTGTAATGCTTTTTATAAGTTCTCTTACGCTGCTTTTTTAAATACTTGTATTTCTTCCAATTGAGATAGAAAAGATTAAACTTTTTTACCTCTGGCCCCTAGAAACCCTAAATAGGTAACGCATGAGAAAATCATTATATTGTTAGGATATATAAAAGTATTATAACTAATTTTGCTTTTATAACCTATTACAAAACATCTCTCAGTAAATGACTATATAGATAAAAGACTTTAGGCCCATCTTGATCCCTAATTTGAGAATTCAGTCCCTTTTTCTTGATATCAAATGAAAGGTCTTTTAATTTTAAACATATTTTGTTCAACAAGTCTTTGGAAATTCCTTACTGTTCATGAAATATATGTGAAAGAACGTTTTAGTGGCTGATCCATTATCTCTTTATAGAGGCCGTTTAACGGCATTTTGAAGGGTTCATATTGTTTAGTACGTCATTTTGAGCATATTTTCTTCTATACCGCATTTCAAAAGATTTTTCCTTTCTGATATATGTGTGATTAATTTTTCGGACATTTGACTTCTAAAACACCTAATTAGGTAACACATGATAAAAACATTACATCGCTTGGATACATAATTGTAAGATAACATATCCGCTTTTATGACATTTCACAAAATATCTCTCGGTAAAGGGCTATAGACGGCCTTATGCGTCATCCGGGCACGGAGAGGATAAGTAAGTAAGTAAATGGCTATAGATAAAAGTCTTTAGAGCCCTTTGGTCCCCTAATTTAAGGGATCAGCCCCTTTTTCTTAACATCAAATGAAAGGTCGTTTAATTTTAAACACATTTTGTTCAACAAGATTTTAGAAATTCATTACCGTTCCTCAGATATGTGGGAAAGAAAGTTTTAGAGGCCGATCCCTAATCTCCATTTAGGGGCAGTTTAACGACATTTTGAAGGTTGAATTTTGTTTATTTTTTAATACATCATTTTGAGCATCTTTTCTTCTATACTGCATTTCTAAAGATATTTTATTTCTGATATATGGGTGATTAAAATGTTGGACATTTGACCTCTGAAAACTTCTAATTATAACGCATGATAAAATCATTACATTGCTTGGATACATAACTGTAAGATATGACCTTTCACAAAATATCTCTCACTAAAGAGCTATAGATAAAAGACTTTAGAGGCCTCTGGTCCCTTAATTTGAGAGGTAAGCCCCCTTTTCTTGATATCAAATGAAAGGTCAAATATCAAATGATATATAGGTGAACACAATTTTGGACGTTTGACCCCTTAAAACCTAATTACCTAATTACTTAACACATGATAAAATCAATAGATTCCTTTAATACATAACAGTTGAGATCGACTCAAAATTTGAAATTTTGTTTACCTCGCGTGATTTTGAATAACAGTTCTGAATGGAATTGGAGATCATTTTGGAGAAATAAACAGGTAGTGAAAATAATTCATGCACAGGATCATGCACATGACAAATAAAGTGTCTTACACATGTAAATCTTAATGTTAAAGCTGCTTGGTCCGATTTTTAATAAAATTTATTGTACGCTTGTAAACGATGGTTATGCTAAGTGTGTGTGTGATAATATACGTTGCAGTAATTTTCCCGGTCATATTTCAATGAAAAAAAATGTACATGTTGAAACTTGTTGAATCCGGATGTTGTGTATTCCGGCATGCTGTCCAATCCAGCGATATTATTCAGTCCCTTGACATTTTCCGATCATTTTTGTTTAAAAAATGTTGTGCAATCCGGATCTTGTTTATTCTGTAAACCGGCCGCGATGAAAAAAAAAAACCCGACTGCTTATAATTAGTGAGAGTTATCTCCCGAAGTCCGGCCACTTATCGATCGATCGGCCTTCTGCGAGATAATTAATGCTTAATTATCGACCAATTTTTCTATCGTTGCTATTGATTTAAACAACTGTGAATATAGATTCAAACTAGCAACTCATTTCAGTTTATGCCGTTAAGTCTTGTTATAAATAAATACGCATTTTTTGCCAAAATTAGATAATTAGATTATCCTTTTTTTTCAGGCCGTGATTCAGGATACCCCGGGAGTAAGACTGCCGATATCGTTTGTATATACATAAGCATGTACTCCAATCAGGTGTTGTACTATACAGAACGTTCTTTACGCGATCGCCGAGCGCTTCTTTTGGGGAAGAACAGTCTTGATCAGACAGCAAATACATAATACAGCATACAGACGTTTTATTAAAATATATATAATTTATGTTTTAACTATTCGAGGGTGCCTGAATATGCAAAGCCCATTCGATTTAAAAATTTCCCTAATCTACTAAGTAGTATTTTCAACCATGTGTCCTCTACTCGATCTTCAACTGTCGGAATCCAATCAAAATTTTTACTCACCGAATGTACATGAACTTTTTTAAAACTCGCATATTCTTTCAGAATCAATAACAAAAAATAAAATTTAATTAATGAAAGAATAAAATCAGCAATGAGTATGCTTTTTAATGAATCAGACCACCATTCAGAAGAGATTAATCCAATAGTGTAACCCGTCTTCTTTTACGGCCTGAATGTAAATGTGACGGGGGTCCTCCCTGTCACCGGCACTGATTGATAACTATTATTTATATTTACAAGTTTATTTACATATTTACAACGAACACGAATTACACAATATATATGAAACACAGGTAATATCAAATGCGTCCTCACTCTATCACATCCAAACTCATTCCCCCCGTCTGTCTCCCACGTGTTCCCTGGGTATGGCCATACCAATTATCTCTCACTCCTCAGACTCTCCCATAACTCAATCAACTACTCACTTTCATCTCTCAGAACTCTATCATGCACAATAAACAAATGACAACTACAGATATTAACTTAGAAATAATAGACTCATGTTCACTCTCTCTCACTTTCCTAACTAGCTGAAATGATACTCTTGGGAAGCAGGGCTACAACGCCTGCGTCGCGCACCTGCACCCTTATCAAATCTTTCATACCGCATCTTTCACTCAACATTTATTCATGATAATTAATTCCAGGGGATGGCCCTGTAACATAAATAAAACTTCAACTTGTTTAAAATTGGTTAGTTTTATCGTGCCCGTACCTACTGCAGACATGTAGCATTGTACCACTTTAGCTGCCTTATCTCGAACGCCTTTTAAATATATTTCAACTTTTACTTATTAAACCCTGCTTAATTCTTGCTCTCTTTCTCTTTCTCTCTCTCTCTCTCTCTCTCTCATAACTCATAAAAAAATTCTAATATTTTGTTGGCCAAATGAATTATCACAGATTACAGATACTTAAGATGTGTGTGTGTTGGAATAATCATGTTGTGAATATCGCCTATATTTTGTTGAAATGGGTAGTGTAATGCATTAAATTCTCAGCAGCAAAATGTCAGAAATAGACACAGGTGAATGTATTTATATTTCAACTCGTACGACTGTAAAGCGTTGTATTATATTCATTGATGGCAGTTTTTTTCTTAATTTTACGCACTGTGATTTAAATCAATGGTTTGATCCATCGTTAACCAATATAATTGAAATTGAAAATAATTTAACAAAGAATCCATGAACATTCAAATGTGTGATAACGTATAAACACGACCAGCATGTGTCCTAGACTACAGCGAATCGGTTGTCCACTAGCGCGGCATCTCCTCGGCCCGTGTTATGTAAATGTACACTCAACGTGGTGGGTTTGAAATGTTTGCAGTTTGATAACTGAATTTTATTTTCCAACAATAAAACTATTTTATGACATATACAAGATCACAAAGAATGCCTTTTTTTGATGACAGTCATACTATCTACATTTTTTTAAATTACTAGACCAACACAGCATTACTTCGTAGGTAAAGGTATAATTTTTTTTTCATTTACTCTTTAATATCGGTAAAATCGGAATTATTTGTGTTTGCAGCTACATAAATAAACCCATGTGTGAATTACAGCAAGGCGCAAATCTTATGTATTGGATAACGATAGACCGCTTGCTAGTCCAGCCGCGACCTATTTCCTCGGCCGCGGGCAAGGGATCGGATAGGTATAATTGTTTACATACACAGCTCGGAATCCAGCCAGATATTAAATGCGACTCAAATGCATTCCATAGAAGCAGTTCTTTTATCCATAATGTGTTTCCCTAGAAAAGAATTAAACTGTTTTAAACACTTTCCGCATGTATCTGGTACACTGTTTATGGTAGTAGGAAAAGGTATAATCTTTTTTTATTTACTATTAAAATCATTAAACTCGGAATTATTGTGTTTGCAGCTACATAAATAAACCCATGTGTGCATTACAGCAAGACGCAAATCTTGTGTATTAGATAACGGCAGACCGCTCGCTAGTCCAGGTGTGACCTATTTCCTCGGCCGCGGGCAAGGGATCGGAAACGTAATTGTTCACATACACAGCTCCGAATCCAGCTATATTTTAAATGCGACCCAAATGGATTGCATAGAAGCAATTCTTTTATCCATAATGTGTTTCACTAGAAAATAACTAAAATGTTTAATGACTTTCCGTATGTAAACTGGTACCCTTTATGTCACTTATACGCACAAATAACCCGTTTATTTGCCAAATAAAACACAAATACATGGTAACAAGTCTAGCTTTTTTCACTCATATTACGCAATACCCGAACAAAATATCATTGTTATGACATTAATAAGATCATAATGAACAACTTTTGCAGCGACAGCCATATCGAAATCTTAACCGCTTTTGAGTTATAAAGTGAAAACTTTCAAGGGTTCTAGGTCCCTAATTTGGGGGCCAGCCCCTTTTTCTTGATGTCAAACAAAAGATCTTGTAAATAAAAATCTTTTTTCTTCTACATGTCTTAACAAAATATTTGCGAGAAGAGAGATAAACTTAGAAAACCAAGCAAAATTACAACGCTCTTTATTCAATTTTCGAGCCCTACCGAGCTCCGGCGTTTCTTGCGCTAGGCAAATATGAATACTTTAGCACAGATAAACAATCTTTTGTCTATCATCCCTGAAATTTTGAAATCGTTATCGTTTGTAGTTTATGAGACAAACCAACCCCCTAAAAATCCTTAAAATGCCAATATCTCAAAAATGCGAGGTTCAGAGCATAGTTAGTAAGATATGAAAATTTCGTACAAATCGGTTAAGCTATTTCTGAGATATCGCGTGCACAAAAAGTGGTAAGAAAAAAGAAGAAGAAGAAGAAGAAGAGGAAGAATAATCCAAAGAATAACAATAAGGTCTTCCGTTGGAAACGGAAGACCTTAAAAACCAATAGAATAACAAGAGGCTCTTCCGTTGGAAACGGAAGACCCTAAAAACCGAAGAAAAACATTAAGGTCTTCCGTTGGAAACGGAAGACCTTAATAATAGGGAAAAAGAAACCAAACGAAAACAATAAGGTCTTCCGCTTGAATCGAAAGACCTTAATATTACTAATAATAACTAGATACGATCTCGTTGGGAGCAACGAGGAGGTCTTCCGTCCGATTTTTAAAAGGTGATATGACATCATCGACTTTGATTTTCGACAACAAAACATGACCTGGAAATAGGAGTTGAGTACTAATGCTTTCCTGTAATGCTTTTTATAAGTTCTCTTACGTTCCTTTTTTAAAAACTTGCATTTCTTCCAATTGAGATAGAAAAGACTAAACTTTCTTTACCTCTGACCCCTAAAAATCCTAATTAGGTAACGCATGAGAAAATCATTATATTGTTAGGATATATTAACGTATTATATCTAATTTTGCTTTTATAACCTATTACAAAACATCTCTCAGTAAAAGAATATATAGATAAAAGATTTTAGACCCATCTTGATCCCTAATTTGAGAATTCAGTCCCTTTTTCTTGATATCAAATGAAAGGTCTTTTAATTTTAAACATATTTTGTTCAACAAGTCTTTGGAAATTCCTTACTGTTCATGAAATATATGTGAAAGAACGTTTTAGTGGCTGATCCATTATCCCCTTATAGAGCCGTTTAACGAAATTTTGAAGGGTGCATATTGTTTAGTACAACATTTTGAGCATCTTTTCTTCTATACTGCATTTCAAAAGATTTTTCCTTTCTGATATATGGTTGATTAAAATGTTGGCCATATGACCTCTTAAAACCTCTGATTACGTAACACATGATAAAATCATTACATTGCTTGGATACATAACTGTAAGATAACATATCTGCTTTTATGACATTTCACAAAATATCTCTCGGTAAAGAGCTATAGATAAAAGACTTTAGAGCCCTCTGGTCCCTTAATTTGGGGCGCAATCCCCCTTTTCTTGATATCAAATGAAAGGTCAAATATCAAATGATATATGGGTGATCAAAATTTTGGACTTTTGACCCCTAAAAACCCCTAATTACGTAACACATGATAAAATCATTAGATTCCTTCGATACATAACAGTTGAGATCGACTCAAAATTTGAAATTTTGTTTACCTCACATGATTTTGAATGACAACAGTTGTGAATGGAATTGGAGAGCATTTTGGAGAAATAAACAGGTAATGAAAATAATTCATGCACGGGATCATGCACATGACAAATAAAGTGTCTTACACATGTAAATCTTAATGTTAAAGCTGCTTGGTTCGATTTTTAATAAAATTTTTGTACGCTTTTAAACGATGGTTATGGTAAGTATGTGTGTAATAATATACGTTGCAATAGTTTTCCCGGTCTATTAACCCATATTTCAATGAAAAAATAATGTACATGTTGAAACTTGTTGAATCCGGATGTTGTGCATTCCGGCATGCTGTCCAATCCAGCGACATTATTCAGCCCCTTGACATTTTCAGATCATTTTCGTTTAAAAAATGTTTTGCAATCCGGATCTTGCCTATTCTGTATACCGGCCGCGATGAAAACAACCGACTGCTTATAATTAGTGAGAGTTATCTCCCGTAGTACGGCCACTTATCGATCGATCGGCCTTCTGCGAGATAATTATTGCCTAATTGTCGACCAATTTCCTGTCTTTGCTACTGATTTAAACAACTGTTAATATAGATTCAAACTAGCAACTCATTTCAGTTTATACCGTTAAGTCTTGTTATAAATAAATACGTATTTTTTTGCCAAAATTAGATAATTAGATTATAGTTCACCCCATTTTTTTCAGGCCGTGATTCAGGATACCCCGGGAGTAAGACTACCGATATCGTTTGTTATCCCCGTTGTATGACGACACTTATACAGAGTTGCATATTATTCTGTCAAAATGCTCCATTTTTTATTTATATGAATATTTATCCATTGTTCCCTGCATCCAAACAGTTCTCGCCATTACGTATTCAGCCACCTATTGAATTGTAAATGTTTGTTTAACAATTTTCGGTTAAGCATGCACTTTTCAGGTTATCGGATGTTTGAAAATTTATCGATTACGATGATTTGATTGAAAAAGTATTTCCATCGTATGTATTCCGTTATGGATTTATTGTTTTCCATAAAAATGAAAATGAAAATTGGTACCGCAATAACGATCAATGAAATCTAATATATTTTCAGAAAAATCGAAAATTTTGCAAGAATACACGATCAAGACCTACTGCATTAAATACTAAAATTAATTTGCAACAATGTCCTGTAAAGCGGATGTTGCCTAATCCGGTCAATTATTTAAGAACCACCCACCGCCGGATTAGACAAGTTTTACTGTACAATGTACAAAATTTATTTACAAAATAAACGACATAAAAGGGTTTCGCGTAATTAAACTGGTCCCTTACGTCTAAGCTAGTATGATTGTATTACGACTTTAACATCTGTCCTTTTTATATGTTCTATTATAACAAATAAAATATACAGCATGACTATTTAACAAAACAAAAATATGCAGTATACATTTGTTCATTAAAAGTTTTGAAGTTTACGTTGTTTATAATCGATCCAAAACATGCAGGTTGAATAAACCCAATCATTCGAAGGACGAAACCAAACGGTTATCTTTTCTAAACATTCCAATGATGTATTTTTGGAGGTGTTTTGTATGCCCCAAAATTTACTTTGAATATTTCTAACGTTGAAAAGAGATCAATTCCGTGTAAATACGTCTATAACTTTGTAAGATCATTCATTTGGGTTGCATGGAAAATTATTTGATACTGTAATGGCCAACAAATCGGAACAATCAGCTTAAAGAAATTTCTCCACTTGGTATACCTCGAAACGTTATTTCAAATCGCACCAAACAATGAAGAGAAATGGAAATATTCGGCGGATCTAAATGTTAAAATACTCTTATGATAAAATGTTGTATTTATGGCAAACGTAGATTTATTATTTTTATCTCCTACAAGATATAATCGCACTGTGTTTTGTATCCATCTCTTTTAAACTCTTTGTAGCCAAATCTGTCAAAATGCGTGGTCGTTTCACCCTCTTGTTGTAAACCACGCTGGAATGTTCACAATCGATGCGCTGTTGAACGAAAGACTCGGCTAGAAAAACTTACTGCATGGGGCCGTCTAAAATTATTAATTTTAATGATAAATTAAGAAATTTTTAGATTTCACAAAGTGTAATTTTTGATAAGTTACAGGTAAATTGTCATATCTTGCACATATAATTTGCACAAAATAAGTTATATGTTATTCAACCAGTGTTTAAAATTTGAGACCGTTCTTGATATATTTGGGAAAGATTTTGAAGTGGTCATCCTTTCATCTTTTTATCGGGGCCGAATAACAAAATTTGAGCCATTTCCGAGAATATGCGTACACAAAAATCGTTAATAAAAGAAAAGAATGCAGGAAACGGAACCTCTTAACAAGGGGGCGGGGTGTGCTTTAAAATTCATATTTACATCTATTTAATTCACCTTGTAAAATTATCAATCATAGGCATTGGATAACTGCTATTGCCTAATTGGCAAATTTGATTTTCTTATTGACTCCACGACCTATACAATTTCGCTTAGTTAAACGTTAACTTTAAAAAAATATATATAAGCATGTACTCCAATCAGGTGTTGTACTATACAGAACGTTCTTTACGCGATCGCCGAGCGCTTCTTTTGGGGAAGAACAGTCCTGATCAGACAGCAAATACATAATACAGCATACAGACGTTTCATTAAAATATATATAATTTATGTATTAACTATTCGAGTGTGCCTGCATATGCAAAGTCCATTCGATTTGAAAATTTCCCTAATCTACTAAGTAGTATTTTTAACCATGTGTCCTCTACTCGATCTTCAACTGTCGGAATCCAATCAAAACTTTTACTCACCGAATGTAAATAAACTCACAAATTTTTTTATAATCAATAACAAAAAATAAAATTTTAATTAACTGAAAGAATAAAATCAGCAATGCTTTTTAATGAATAGGACTACCATTCAGAAGAGGTTAAACCAATAGTGTGACCATTATTCTTTTACGGCCTGAATGTAAATAAAACTTCAACTTGTTTAAAAATTCATTGGTATATTAAGAAATAATCACTGATTCCTTCAATTCCTTCCGTGTTAGCGGGCAATGGTTTGTTTTATCGTGCCCGCACCTACCGGAAGCATGCAACCTTGTACCACTTAAGCTCCCTTATCTCCAACGCTTTTTAAATATATTTCAACTCACTTTACTTACTTCACCCTGTTTAATTCATGCACTCTCTCTCTCTCTCTCTCTCTCTCTCTCTCTCTCTCTCTCTCTCTCT
>WFKH01007768.1:35110851-35132057 GCA_016163765.1 Magallana hongkongensis
TAAGAGGCTTCTTCAATCTATCATACCGAAAGGGTCCGAGGTCCCTTTCTTGCACTTATTGCCCTTTAAAGTTTCCAACATTCAATAAAACACTAACAACTTTTGAACCAATAATCGTAGATACATCGGACCACTTGAGACTGATGCGTCTACTTTGTCCGATCAAAATGATATAAAGGTCAAAGGTCAAGGTCAAACAAACAAATAATGCATATTTACGGTTTTGACTTTTTTTTAATAAAGTAACGCAGAAAAAAGTTTTTATTTATTATTTTGAAACAAAACATAAAAATTAATGAGGTGGAAAGACCTCTAATTGTTCGAGAACAATTAGTCCACTAGTTATTATTATTATTATTATTTTTTTCTCCTCTTTTTTTCCAGATACAGCTTTTTTATTTCAAGAGATATTGAAACAATTTTTTCTTTATGTTATTGGCCATGAAAAGTTATGATACCAAATGACCCTTTGCTTGATAACTCCCAGAACTTACAAAGTTATTGCCCTTGTGTACGAAATGCTTGTTATCGCTACTCCTCTGAAACCATAAGAGATAGAGACTTAGAACTTTTACCAATGTCTTCAGTAAACTTAGAGGGTTCTTCAATCTATCATACCGAAAGGATCTGTGCCCCCCTTATAGTAGTTATTGCCCCTGAAGGTATTTAAAATTCTAAAAAATCACTTCCAACTTGTTTGTTATTTATCGGAAAGACTTCGTACCACTTGGGATAGAAGCGTCTACCTTGGCCGAACAAAATGACATAAAGGTCAAAGGTCAAGGTCATTTGGAAATCTGTTAATTAATGAGTTTTTAGATCTCTTTTGTTAAGGGTGGTAGAGAAAAACTTTTACATGGATGTAGTAGGGCATCTAAAGACATATCAAAATATAGCCCCTTATTTCATACCTTTGGATAATTAAAGAGTTATTGCCCCTATTGTACGAAATGCTTGTTATCGCTACTCCTCTAAAACCATAAGAGGTAGAGACTTGAAACTTTCACTAATGTATTCAGTACATTTAGGGGCTCCTTCAATCTATGCATATCAAAAGGATCGGATGCCCCCTTATAGTAGTTATTGCCCCTGAAGGTATTTCAATTTCTATAAAATCACTTCCAACTTTTTATTATTTATCGTAGAGACGTCGGACCACTTGGAATAGAAGCGTCTGGTTTGGCCGAACAAAATGACATAAAGGTCAAAGGTCAAGGTCATTTGGAAATCTGTTAATTAATGAGTTTTTAGATCTCTTTTGTTAAGGGTGGTAGAGAAAAACCTTTTCATGGATGTAGTAGGACTTCTTGAGACATTTCAAAATATAACCCTTTAGCCCCCTACATTGAAACAATTGTAGAGTTATTGCCCCTATTGTACGAAATGCTTGTTATCGCCACTGCTCATTAACCGTAAGAGGTAGAGACTTGAAACTTTCACTAATGTATTTAGTACATTTAGGGGCTCCTATCTATTCATACCAAAAGGTTCCGAGGCCCCCTTCTAGCAGTTATCTCCCCTAAAAATATTGAAATTTCGATAAAATCCTTTTAAACTTTTTTACTATCTATCATAGAGACTTCGGACAACTTGGGACAAAAGCGTCTACCTTGGCCAAACAAAATGACATACAGGTCAAAGGTCACGGTCAAGCAAAAAAAAAATTGCAATCTAAATCTCTTAAAAATTTTAAATGAAATAGCGCAATAGAAATACTTTATTAATTAAATTGAAAAAAAATATTCTAAACAAAAAAAAAATAATGAGGTGGAAAGACCTCTAATTGTTCTAGAACAATTAGTCTACTAGTTTATTATTTTTTTTTTCTCCTCTTTTTTTCCAGGGACAGCTTTTTTATTTCAAGACATATTGAAACAGTTTTTTCTTTATTTTATTGACCATTAAAGTTATGATACCAAATGACCCTGTGCCTGATAAACCCCAGAACTTAAAAAGTTATTGCCCTTGTATACGAAAAGCTTGTTATCGTTACTCCTCTGAAACCATAAGAGATAGAGACTTAGAACTTTCACCAATGTCTTCAGTACACTTAGTGGGTTCTTCAGTCTATTCAAACCGAAAAGATCGGAGGCCCCCTTATAGTAGTTATTGCCCCTGAAAGTATTTCAAATTCTATAAAATCACTTCCAACTTTTTTATTATTTATTGTAAAGACGTCGGACCACTTGGGATGGAAGCGTCTACCTGGGCCGAACAAAATGATATAAAGGTCAAGGTCAAGGTCATTTGGAAATCCGTTAATTAATGAGTTTTTAGATCTTTTTTGTATAGGGTGGTAGAGAAAAACTTTTTCATGGATGTAGTAGAGCATCTAAAGACATTTAAAAATATAGCCCCTTGGCTTATACCTTTGAATAATTACAGAGTTATTGCCCCTATAGTACGAAATGCTTGTTATCGCTACTCCTCTGAAACCATAAGAGATAGAGACTTAGAACTTTTACCAATGTCTTCAGTACACTTTGAGGGTTCTTCAATCTATTCATACCAAAAGGATCGGATGCCCCCTTCTAGTAGTTATTGCCCCTGAAAGTATTTCAAGTTTTATAAAATCACATCAACTTTTTTATTTTTTATCGTAAAGACGTCTGACCACTTGGGATGGAAGCGTCTACCTTGGCCGAACAAAATAACATAAAGGTCAAAGGTCAATGTCATTTGGAAATCTGTTAATTAATGAGTTTTTAGATCTCTTTTGTTTAGGGAGGTAGAGAAAAACTTTTTAATGGATGTAGTAGGCCTTTTTGAGGCATTTCAAAATGTAGCCTTTCAGCCCCTACTTTGAAACAATGATAGAGTTATTGCCCCTATAGTACAAAATGCTTTTTATCGTAACTTCTCAAAGCCCGTTAGAGATAAAGTTTTTTATTTATTATTTTGAAACAAAACATAAAAATTAATGAGGTGGAAAGACCTCTAATTGTTCGGGAACAATTAGTCTACTAGTTATTTTTTATGTTTTGTTTCCATTATAATTAATAAAATATTTTCTCTGCGTTACTTTATAAAAAAATTCAAAAACTTTAATATGCAATTTTTATTTGTTTGACCTTGACCTTTGACCTTTATATCATATCGACTGGTAAAGGTCAACATTTCAATTGGCAGTTGTCTGATGGCCCTGCGATGTAAGGTTCAAAAGTTGTAAGTGTTTTTAAGAAAACTAAAAAACTTTCAGGGGCGATAACTGCTATAAGGGACCTTAAACCCTTTCGTTATCATAAATTGAACTAGCCCCTGAATGTACTGAATACATTAGTAAAAGTTTCAAGTCTCTATCTCTTTCGGTTTATGAGGAGTAGCGTAACAAGCATTTTGTACAAAAGGGGCGATAACTCTATAACTGTTTCAAGGTAGGGGCTGAATGATAATATTTTTAAATGTCTTAAGAAGACCTGCTACGTCCATGGAAGAGTTTATTAATACCTTAAAAAACAAAAGAAATATAAAAACTCATTAATTAACAGATTTCAAAATGACCTTGACCGTTGACCTTTATGTCATTTTGTTTGGCCAAGAAAGACGCTTCCATTCCAAGTGGTCCGAAGTCTCTATGACAAAAAAGAAAAAAGTTGGAAGTGATATTATAGAAATTTAGACACTTTCAGGGGCAATAACTACTAGAAGGGGACCTCAGATCCTTTCGGTATGAATAGATTGAAGTACCCTCTAAGTGTACTGAATGTTCCAAGTCTATAACTCTTTTGGTTTCAGAGGAGTAGCGATAACAAGCATTTCGTACAATGGGGGCAATAACTCTCCAATTATTTAAAGGTAGGAGCCAAGGGGCTATATTTTAAAATGTCTTAAGATGTCCTCCTACATCGATGAAAAAATGTTTCTCTACACCCCTAAACAAAAGAGATCTAAAAACTCATTGAATAACAAATTTCCAAATGACCTTGACCTTTGACCTTTATGTCATTTTGTTCGGCCAAGGTCGACGCTTTCATCCCAAGTGGTCCGAAGTCTTTACAATAAATAATTAAAAAGTTGGGAGTGATTTTATAGAATTTTAAATACTTTTAGGGGCAATAACTACTAGAAGGGGGCCTTAGATCCTTCCGGTATGAATTGATTGAAGAACCCTCCAAGTGTACTGAAAACATTCGAAAAAATTTCAAGTCTCTATCTCTTATTGTTTTAAAGGAGTAGCGATACCAAGCTTTTCGTAAACAAGGGCAATAACTTTGTAACTTCTGGAAGTTATCAAGCAAATGGTCATTTGGTACCATAACTTTTAATGCTCAATAACATAAAGAAAAAGTTGTTTCAATATCTCTTGAAATAAAAAAGCTGTCCCTGGAAAAAAAGAGAAGAAAAAAAATAAACTAGTAGACTAATTGTTCTCGAACAATTAGAGGTCTTTCCACCTCATTATGTTTTTATGTTTTGTTTCAATATAATTAATAAAACATTTTCTCTTCATTAAATTATAAAAAGAAAAGTGAAAAACTTAAATATGTTATTTTTTTTTTAACCTTGACCTTTGACCTTTATGTCCATATTGACTGGTAAAGGTCAACATTTCAATTTGAAGTGGTCTGATGGCCCTACGATGTAAGGTTCAAAAGTTGTTAGTGTTTTTAACAAAATAAAGAAACTTTCAGGGGCGATAACTGCTAGATGATGGACTCGAGCCCTTTCGGTATAAAAAGATTAAAGGAGCGCCTAAATGTACTGAATACATTAGTTAAAGTTTCAAGTCTCTTCCTCTTATGGTTTATGAGAAGTAGCGATAACAAGCATTTTATACAAAAGGGGCAATAACTCTATAATTGTTTCAATGTAGGGGCTGAAGGGTTATATTTTGAAATGTCTCAAGAAGCCCTACTATATCCATGAAAAAGTTTTTCTCTACCACCCTAAAAGAGATCTAAAAACTCATTGAATAACAAATTTCCAAATAACCTTGACCTTTGACCTTTATGTCATTTTGTTCCGCCAAGGTAGACGCTTTCATCCCAAGTGGTCCGAAGTCTTTACAATAAATAATTAAAAAGTTGGAAGTGATTTTATAGAATTTTAAATACTTTTAGGGGCAATAACTACTAGAAGGGGGCCTTAGATCCTTCCGGTATGAATTGATTGAAGAACCCTCCAAGTGTACTGAAGACACTTCTTTTACCTGAAAGGTGGAAAGACCTAACTAGTAGACTAATTGTTCTCGAACAATTAGAGGTCTTTCCACTTCATTATTTTTTATGTTTATAATAATGTTGTTTTAATTAATCAATGAAATATTTTCTCTGCGTTATTTCATAAAAAATATTCAAGAGATAAAGATTGCAAATATTTTTTTGTTTGACCTTGACCTTTGACCTTTATGTCATTTTTTTCAGCCAAGGTAGACGCTCCCATCCCAAGTGGTCTGAAGTCTTTATGTTTAATATTAAAAAGGTTGGAAGCTATTTTATAAAAATTTAAATACTTTCAGGGGCAATAACTACTAGAAGAGGGCCTCAGATCCTTTCGGTATGAATAAATTGAAGAACCCTCTAAGTGTACTGAAGACACTGGTAAAACTTCCAAGTCTCTATCTCTTATGGTTTCAGAGGAGTAGCGATAACAAGCATTTCGTACAATAGGGGCAATGACTCAGTAATTATTCAAAAGGTATGAGCCAAGGGGCTATATTTTAAAATGTCTTAAGATGTCCAACTACATCCATGAAGTTTTTCTCTACCACCCTAAACAAAAGAGATCTAAAAACTCATTAATTAAGAGATTTCCAAATGACCTTGACCTTTAACCATTTTGTTCGGCCAAGGTAGACGCTTCTATCTCAAGTGGTCCGAAGTCTCTATGATAAATAATAAAAAAGTTGGAAGTGATTTTATAGAAATTTAAATACTTTCAGGGGCAATAACTAATAGAAGGGGGCTTCGGATCCTTTCGGAATTAGTATATTGAAGAACCATCTAAGTGTACTGAAGACATTGGTAAAAGTTCCAATTTTCTATCTCTTATGGTTTCAGAGGAGTAGCGATAACAAACATTTAGTACACAAGGGCAATGACTTTGTAAGTTCTGGGAGTTATTAAGCAAAGGGTCATTTGGTATCATAACTTTTTATGGTCAAAAACATAAAGAAAAAATTGTTTCAATATCTTTTGAAATAAAAAAGCTGTCCCTGGAAAAAAAGAAGAAAAAAAAAATAAATAATAATAATGATAAAAAACATAAGAAATACTTTCTCCTGAAAGGTGGAAAGACCTAATAATAAACATAACAATAACAAAAGGTCTTTCACCTGAAAGGTGGAAAGACCTAATAATAATAAAAAACATAATACAAAAGGTCGTTCACCTGGAAGGTGGAAAGACCTAATAAGAAATACAAAAGGTCATTCACCTGAAAGGTGGAAAGACCTAATAATAAAAAACAGAAGAAAAACCAAAGGCCTTTCACCTGAAAGGTGGAAAGACCTAAAAAACATAAAGAAAACAAGAGATCTTTCCCCTGAAAGGTGGAAAGACCTAATAAGGTCTTCCGTTTCCAACGGAAGACTTAAATAATAATAATAGAGGAAAAGAAACAATGCAATAACAATAAGGTCTTCCGTTGGAAACGGAATACCTTATTAAGAAACAGTACGAAAACAATAAGGTCTTCCGTTGGAGACGGAAGACCTTAATAAGAAACAGTACGAATTCACGCGTTTTACGTTTTCTCGCATAGTTTTAGAGTGTAGCTTTCAGTATTTTATCTACATAATAATAAACGTTATGCGCAGACCTGAAAAGGGTCCTGGAAATAAATTTGCAAAAAATTAGGGGTTTGGAGGGGCCAAAGATAAAAACAGCCTTTAATGTTTACCTTTTTTACTATTCATCCGATTTTTGAAATTTTTTCGGTTTATTGTTCAGAGGAGAAAGGACAATTTAAAAACCATGCTCCAAGGGGGTACTTTTTGACACCTTAAATGAGTTTAAGGGGCCTTAAAATGACCATTATGACATGAAAACTAAAATTATTCTCAAATAATATTGTCTCTTGGAAGAATGATTGTTCCAATATTCAGTTGACCTTGACCTTTGATCTTGACCTTTGACCCTCGACTTTTTTTTCAATTTAGAGCTGTCAATAGTGATATGCATTGATCTTCTTACACCAGACAATGGAAAAGATCAAAAGTGTTGTTTTAATTTTCATTTCTAATATAACCTTGGCCATTGACCTTTGACCTTGACATTTTCATCTCAAGTCCTCAGACGCAACATACCAAAAAAGCTGCCCGTAGAAAATCTTTCAATGTTTGATAGCATATGTTAACAATGTAATTAAGAAGTCACCGGAACCCCCCCCCCCCCCCCTTCCCATTATTCAGTCATCAGTCATTCAGTTTTCTCAACTCGTTTTGCCTTGAACCTCAACTTCAGGTCCTAATGACACAGTGTACCAAAGATCAGACCAACGTGTTCATTTTTGCGGAGTTATGATTTTTTTTTTTTGGCCTTTGGGTTTCAGTTTCCGTGCTTGACTTGTACTGTAGAAAAAAATTCTAACTCTAAAACCTTTCACTCAATCCAAATAAAAACTGGTGTAAATGTTCATCGGACCTCATTCTTATTGTCTGCCAAATATGGAGCGGAATGAACAATTTATAAGGAAATCCTGAAATCAAACGGCACGTAGTGATTGTGCGGGGAATCAAAATGTACACAATACATGGGATGTAAGCAGTCGTATGATAATTCTGGTGCATGTATATTTCTTGTATTTCGTTAAATCTAGACCACAGACAGCGTATGAATTACTTCTGAATGTTAGAACTGTGAAAATTAAAGTCATCGACTTTTTACTGAATAAATTTACATGTTACGTATTTCGTCATTTCTTCATTTATCACGAATAGATCGATCCCGTTTAATTCAAACATTAGAATATCCTCGGAAACGACGTGACAAAAACTCTAAAGGCTGTAATACATGTGCAGAATGCATTATCCATTGTTTTTGGACTTCCCGCGATGGTGTAAACTAAACCGGCGATTTCTACTTTCGGTTCGCCTTCCGATCGCATCTTTTAAATCTGACATTTCTCCCACTGTTCAAGCGATTACTAACCTTATTTAGACCTGGCCATTCCATTTATGTCCTTTAAGTGTTTTTGATGGCACTCTCTGCGTGGTCAATGAAATTCGTACGCGCTAAGCCAAAGGTGCATTCTAATACCACCGCAGACAAAACTTTTCTAACTTCTTTTCAACCACTCTTAAACGCCATACACATAAATACTTCTGTAAAAGATTGTGCAGTATTAAGTATCACTAGATACGATCTCGTTACGAGTAACGAATAGGTCTTCCGTCCGATTTCTGTTTTAAATGATACCATGAATAATCAATACAATTTGAAAATTAACCCCCCCCCCACTTTCAGATAACGTATAAAAATCTCTTATTATGTAATAAATGGGTGTGGCAATGCGTTTTCCAGATAAATGTTGTTACGATCAACAACTTTGCTTCTGTAATGCATTACTAAATCATGATCGTTTTTAAGATATTTGTAATAGACTTTACGAGTATCTTGGCCCCTAAATAAAAGAGGCAGCCCCTTTTTCTTGATTTTGTTGGAAAGAACTTTCGATTCTCTACCACTTTTGTTATATGTCTTAACAAAATATCAACTGATAAAAAGATACAAATCAAAACGTACGAACATTTTGAATGAAAATTCGTACCCAATTTTCGTGCCTAGGCGAGCTCCAAGAATTGGCGCCACTGGCATAAAACAACATAATAGTGCACATCTTCAAACTATAGACTACCTATCCTGAAAATTTCAAAGTCATATCTCTGATAGTTTCTGAGATCAGCCCTGCACAAAATAGGTCGTAAAAATTTACAAAATGGCCCATAAATCGGTACCGGAAGTAACGACAGGAAAAATATCAAAAATATATTAATTTCACATCAATCTTCTGTAAAAGAATGGTTGAAATCGGTAGAAAAGTTTTCGAGAAATCGCGTGCACAAAATTTGGAAAAAAAATAAGAAGTAACAGTACGAAAACAATAAGATCTTCCGTTGGAAACGGAAGACCATAAATAATAATAAGAAACAGTACGAAAACTATAAGGTCTTCCGTTTCCAACGGAAGACCTTATATATTAATAAAAAAAAAACAGTACGAAAACTATAAGGTCTTCCGTTGGAAACGGAAGACCTTAATAAGAAACAGTACGAAAACAATAAGGTCTTCCGTTGGAAACGGAAGACCATAATAAACAGTACGAAAACAATAAGGTCTTCAATTGGAAACGGAAGACCTTAATAATAAACAGTACGAAAACAATAAGGTCTTCCGTTGGAAACGGAAGACCTTAACAAGAGGGTCTTCCGTTTCCACCGGAAGACCCTAATAAGAAGAAAAGTGAAAAAGAAACAATAGAGTAATAGTAGGGTCTTCCTCTGAAGATGAACTTTGATGGTTGTTTTTTTCGAAAGTTATGAATATAAATTTCGCGCTACAATAATTTTTAATCTCTCGGTATTCGGAAAGAAAAAGAAAGAAAGAGAGCAATACTACTTAGCTCAATCTTATGTGGAAAGAACAATAAAATGTAGCGTAATCTGTTAAGACAATAGATTTTACCGCAATACTCTATTTCGGGTGTGGGCATTTAAATAAATAAAGATAGCCGAAGACTAATGAGTTTTATTAACTGAACAGTTCAAAAATCTTTAAATGTAAGGATTATCTGGATAAAATCTACGCATTATATTATGAAACATTTATAAGACGTCTTTAAGTTGGCCAAATTCCAGTTTAGTTCTATATTATGTTGTTAGAATAATTGTAGGCAATGTACTCCTCAGCTTACCACAAAATGTCCGTCAACGTAAAGAGAAACTGCCGGTTATATTTCTCAATGTGAGTTTTATAAGTTGACGTGAGAGTGAATGTTATACAATGGAATGTGATTCTGAAGATTCTCACGCCTCAACCCAAGATAGAATACCAATGTCTGAAACATTCAAGAGAGTTTTGGACCAACTAAATCTAAACAGTACTAGTGATGACCATTTAACTAATCTTGATTGTTTAGATGGGGTTACTCGGCTGAAACGGAGAGGAAGTCAAAGTAATGAAGATGCAGGTATTTTATGTGTGTCTTCGTCTTCAAATAGACGCCGAGCTAGTGTTTGTGTTGGACAAATTAAAACGGTAACGTCACCCCTTGAACAAAGACATTGCAGACGAAAATCTGTGCAATGGATTGATGAACGTTTTATTGTACCATTAGCACATGAACCAAGTTCGGAGGAAAAACATGCAGCAAGAATTTTTATAAAAACTGTTCCAAAATCTATCTTAAAGTCTTCGCAAGAAAACATCGTATCTAGTCATCCAAAGATAAGTCTTTCAAAGGAATTTTGACTCTAAGCTCCTCTTTTTTACTTTGTAATTTAACAATACTCAATGTTATCATATACTCAGTGTTATCATAAAGGGAAAAGTTAGGTGAACTTTACCTGTACTTCACATAGTTTAACCTTGTACCGACTGTCGTATATGCATGTATTTATCGATTAAAACATTGTGCTTAACATGCTTTTCTTGCTGTTGATTATATTAAAACGATACCTTGATGTTAGAAAATGCAGAACAACTATAAAATCAAATAACGTATCACAGCAGACTTTTATTGGATAGAATGTTAAGACATCATCATTAAGAAAATTTCGACTTGACTAAGACATTTTGAATCATCAGATGTCTTACATTTAACAGAATCTTTAAATAGCTCTAGCATTTAAATTATTTATGACAATTCCATCCCATGATGCTAATGACTCTTGTAAAATTACTCGTTTATTGTAAAGTTTTATGATGAGAAATAATTTATTTATGTGTTTCGTATTGTTTTCGTTTTGTTTCTTATTAGAAGGGTCTTTCGTTTCCAACCGAAAACCCTCTTGTTTTTTATAGGATTTCTTTTTTTTCATCATCGTTTTTCTTTAAATAAATTTTAGGCCTTGTAGATAAAAGCCTGTAGATGATTCTTAATATATACAAAGGTACATTGCACGCAAGGCGTTTAAGATCGACCGAGCTCGAAAATTGGCACAAAATGTTTTCACAAAGTTTCTGGAGTATCTTTGAACGGGTTTACAAATATTGTGTTATGGCATGTTATGCAAATGTTTCTCAGATTTACACGAGTCTTAGTTTGATATTAAGAAAAAATTTCTGGTCCTTCACTAAGAGGCATATGTTAGTCAATAAAGTGTTCCAGAATAGCGCCGTGGATACGGTAGGAAGGAAGAAGCATCTAATACCAAAAGGGCTCTAAACTCTTCTATCCATAAATATTTACTGAGCAATCATTTGTTATAAATTATGGAAGCAAAAATGTTCATTGTTTATTATTATTAAGGTCTTCCATTTCCAACGGAAGACTATTGTTTCGTACTATTTCTTCGTATTAAGGTCTTCCGTTTCCAAGGGAAGACCTTATTCTTTTTCCCTATCATTATTTTTTTTTCTTCCGATTTTTGTGCACGCGATTTCTCAGAAACGGCTCGGCCGATCTTCATAAAATTTTCAGATGTGATATGTATTGGTCCGAACCTGATGGCAATTTTTTTGCATTGATGACGTCACATCCGTTTTTGAGATATTGAGATTTTTCCAATTTTATATGGGTATTTTGTCTGTGGTTGTTCTCCTAAACTACGATTGAAAGAGGAAAGATTGAAGTTTTGCTTGGTTGTTGTTTAATATGTCTAGCACTAAATGCGCCAAAGCTCGGTAGGGCTCGAAAATTGAGATATCAAAAGCGTCGTGAATTTTCGTGCTTTTCTTTGTTTATCTCTTTTCTGAAAAATATTTTGTTAAAACATGTAATGCAAAAAAAGTTTCAATTTACAAGATCTTTTGTTTGATATTAAAAAAAGGGGCTGACCTCTCAAATTAAGGACCTAGAGTGCTCTAAAGTATTTTATCTATAGCCCTTAAGTGAGAGATATTTTGTAATAGGTTATAGAAGCAAATATGTTTATCTGACAGTTATATAGCCTAACAATATAATGATTTTCTCATGTGTTACGTAATTAGGGGTTTTTAGGTGTCAAAAGTCCAAAACTTTGATCACCTATATCTCAAAAAGGAAAAATATTTTGATAGGCAGTAGAGAAGAGAAGACGCTCAAAATGATCTACTAAACAGTATGCAACCATCAAAATTTCGTTAGATGGCCCCGATAAGGAGATAAGGGGTTGGCCCCTAAAACCTTCTTTCTCTGATACCTAAAGAACGATAACGAATTTGTAAACACTTGTTGAACAAAATGTATATAGTTTTAAGTTACCTTTCGATTAATACAAAGGACAAAAGGCTGGCCCCTAAAATTAGGGACCCAAAGGGGTCTAAAGTTTTTTAAGTAATAGCTCTTTACTGAGGGGTATTTTGTAATAAGTTATAGAAGCAGAAATGTTTATCTTACTGTTATGTACCAATACCTTCTTATGTATTACGTAATTAGGGGTTTTAAGGGGTCAGAAGCTCAAAACTTTGATCACCTATATCTGTTAAAGGAAAAATATTTTGATAAGCAGTATAGAAAAAAAGATACTCAAAATGATGTACTGAACAATATTCAACCTTCAAATTTTCGTTAAACGGCCCCGATAAGGAGATAAAGGGGTCAACCCCTAAAGCAATCTTTTCAAAATATCTCAAGATCTGTATCAAATTTCTAAACACTTGTTGAACAAAATGTGTTAAGAATTAAAAGACCTTTCATTTGATATCAGAAAAGGGGACTGGCACCTTCAATTAGGGGTCAAGAAGGATCTAAAGTATTTCAACCAAAGCTCTTACACCTGAAACAAAACACTCTCTGATATTTAGAATGAAGACCCCCATTTCCTCTATTTTGAAGTTATGTTCAACTGTTTTATAGCAAAATCAAGATCGTACATGTATCTTAACTTCTTAAATCGGACGGAAGACCTCCTCGTTGCTCGCAACGAGATCGTGTCTAGTTATTATTTTTTTTTTCCCCAAATTTTGTGCAGGCGATTTCTCAAAAACTATTCGATTTCACAGATGATAAGACGTGATGTAACTTTAAATGTTTTTGAAATTTTTGTTGTCGTCACTTCCGGTTCCGATCTATGGCCGATTTTGGAATTTTTTACGACCCATTTTGATCTCAGAAACTATCAGTGATATGACTATGAAATTTTCATTGTTTGTAGTTGTGCCCTATTATGTTGTTTTACGCCAATAGCGCCATTTCTTGGAGCTCGCCTAGGCACGAAAATTGGGTAGGAATTTTTAATCAAAATTAAATTTTCATACGTTTTGGTCTGTATCTTTTTCTCTGTTGACATTCTTTTATAAGATATATAACAAACGTGGTAGAGAATCAAAAGTTCTTTCCAACGAAATCAAGAAAAAGGGGCTGGCCCCTTTTATTAGGGGTCAAGACACTCGTAAACTTTATTACAAATAACTTTTGTAAAGATTTTGTAATGCATTATAGAAGCAAAGTTGTTAATCGTAACAATATCTGTTTGAAAAACGCATCGCCGCACCCATTTATGACGTAATCAGGGATTTTTAGGGGCCAAAGTCCTTAAAAAAGCTAGCCCCTAAAATATTCAATCATTTGTATCTAAAGTTTTATTGATAATTCATCGTATCGTTTTAAAAAATCGAACGGAAGACCTACTCGTTACTCGTAACGAGATCGTATCTAGTTATTATTATTATTACTATTGTTCATTATTTTTTTATACAGTACCATATCTAAATGTTTTTTTTTTTTATTAATAAGAGCTTCACTTGATATCAATAAAAAGGGGGTGATCTTTCAAATTAGGGGCCTAACGAGCTCTAAATTCTTTTAATCATACGGTAATTTTTTATACATGTATATCATATATACATATAAATTAAACGAAAGTGTACAATTTTGGGTAGCGTTATTTGTCGAAGCGAGAGAACTAGTAGCACTGCGAAAAGTATTTTGATCGTAGATGGAAAATTTGTATAAAACTAATATCTGGAGGGACAGTATCTTACTTTTTATACGGTATTCTACTACAGTTATTGCCGATAAACCACGAACGACATCAGTAAATTATCATATCAGAAATACATATTAACCTTGCACTGATCATGAAAGTATAACTTCCGAACGTAAAAATGTTTAAAACCATGTCAATTTCATGTCTTAGTTCGGTGTCTTCCCACTTAGCCAAAACTCTGAAATTAACACAGCTGACTAGTTTTGGCTAGGTGGGAATGGTGTACAGGTAAGGGTAGGGCGAGAACAAAAGAAATTAATTACAGGTGATCTATAGTCTGTTTTAGAATGACCATAAGTGCTTTAATAAAAGTATGATGTTCCAATGAGGGATTTATTTAATTATATGCATTATTATTTATTTATTTTAAACATTTTTAATTGATTTAATAAAAATTATTTTGAAATCATCTGTTTAGTGAATTGTTTATTTAATTTTATCAATTTATCAACTTTTTCTTTTTGTAATAATTTTTTCAATACTATGTCTTTAACCCGTTTTGAACTTAATTTAATTACAGTTCATTAATTGAGATTGGAATCATTTTTTAAAATAGTTTCCTCTTTAAATACATTCTATGACAAATCATTATGGTTGTTATGTATTCAAAAGAATATACACGTACACTGATATTATACATCTATTTAATCCTACGGGAATCATCTATCGGTAATTCAATGAATTTTTTAACAAGAGAAAAATTCTGTTCTTTTAAAACTCCTAATGTTATATTAAATCCCATAGCTCCCTACATCTTTGATATCTAAATCAATTCTAAACAGACAGTCAGAATTATTGTTCATAGATTTTGAAAAAAAAAAGATAAAAAAAATCATGGAAATCATCTTATTGTTAACCATTACCATTTTCTATAAAATCAAGATTGAGTAGACACTTGCTTCTTAATTTGATATGAATAAAATATGTACAGCATTTACGATATGAAAAGTACATGTAGAGATGTCCATTTGTTAAAAGTTATTACATTATTATTATTACATTATATTTATAGGTTTACGATAGAGTAGACTGCAGCTTCGAGCATATAACCTACTTACAATATACTTCTAATCTGATTACTGTAATAACTTATTTATCTCTATTACCTGCATTATATTTTGTTAACATTTTTTTAAAGAACTTAATTACATATAAATATTCTGGCACATCCCTAAAAAATAAGTGACTTTTTATTTGTCAAATATTGAGCAGCCATCCCAAAGAAATGAACCATATTTTAGTGCGAGTCCCAAAATTGATGTGTAAAGTAAAGAAAGGGTGTGTCCTATTTCTCGTTTTTTAAATAATTTTGTTACTCTTTATTTTTTCTAAGCGATTTAAGTACAATTTAAACAAAAAATTAATAATATTTTCATGCCAGACATAGGGGAACATTAATTCAAAATTAATATAAATATGTCTTTGAATAAAAATGAATTCAGTTCACTTAATATTCATTCATATGTGTTAAAATGAAATTGTACATGGCAGGTAATACCATGTAAGTCTAAAACAGACGATACACAGGTGACCCCTCAGGTGTGAAAATCACAATTTTGGCTAGGTGAGAATAAGAAATTAAGAATTTTGGCTAAGTGGGAATAAACCCTTAGTTCCAGTCAAAATGATGTGTATTGCCTCAAATGTTTATTTCGATGAGCCCTATGCGGCTGTTCCAAGGACCTACAGAACAATTTTTTACATAAAATAAATAACGTGTATTAATCATAATCTTATTAAATTACCCTTAAAATTTAAAGGAATATGATTCAAAGATATTTTTAAAAAGTGAAATGTATTAAATATCCAACGAAAATGCATGTCGTCTGCATGTCATTCCAATCGGTAGCCTGTGATCGATACACATGTAAACTATCGGTATGTTTGGGTTACACGGAACAGCCGTCTAAATGACCCAGATCGTCTCTCTATAGAAGAAACGATCAGTGGAAAATATCAGATGTGAGTAGAATATAAATTATTATTTAATATTATTATAATATCGTATATTTCCCAAACACATGATTGGTCGATTGCTGTCACGTGACCGTGCTATAAATTCTGTTATAGACCTTACTATACTAAAAATAGAAAATTTATTGACCTTACTATACTAAAATTAGATTTTCATGACAAAATACTGGTTTTGGCACGTGCGACATTGTGACGTCATAATAGCGAAATCAACACCTATACATTTCGAACAAAATATTTTACTATTATACGCTTGAAGAGAATGAAGAGAATTGGTTTTTGATTTATTATAACAAAACAGTTATAGCCTTTTGATATCGGTCAATACATGGTTTTATAGACCTGATGAGAGTATAAAACCATGTATTGACCTCATCAAAAGGCTATAATTGTATATTATTATTATAATATTAATTATTATAATAATAATTATTATTATTATAAAGTTCTTGTTATCGTGGATGTTGCAGGATAACCTACTCGATCTCGAAATGTTGTTTGAAATATAAAAGCCTCCGCTAACGCCTCGGCTTATAAATTTTAAACAGCATTTTTCAACCTCAATTCACGAAAACTCGTACTTTGGTCAAAAATTAGTTTCCTGGTTTTAATGTTTACAATGCTTCAGTAAGGCATTTATAATGGTCAACCAAAATTTGAGTGTCAGTCGTCGTGTTATAAGCGAGATACAGAGATCATAATTCTTTGTCAGGTAAACAAAGCTTGTACCTAGTGTGAGTAGAGTTATAAGCAAGATACAGAGTAGGATATAGAACAAATATCAAAAACGATAAAATAAATTTTGATCAAAATCATCTTTAAAGCTTATTAAGTAATGAAGTACATTTTTAAAATTTGTTTTCTTAGTGGTGAGATGATGAAAAATTTTAAAAAAAAATAAATCGGAGGGTGTTTAAACCTTCCTAGCTAATTCGGAAAATGACTACGTTTATTCCTATCCCCATGCACGCTCTGGGGTGTATCATGGGGTGGGGTGGGGTGGGGTGGGGGAGGGGGAGGGGTTACATTTACGTGGTTGTCCTCCCATTACTAGCGAAAACATACCACAAATGTTTTAAACTTAAGTAATATAGTTTTATTATCTATATTCTGTGACATACATTACGCATTTATACAATTAGTGTAAGCAAATTTAAGTTTCATATTGAAAAAAACGTAGCTGAAGATCTAGCGATTTATAGAGTAGTCTGCTCTATGGGAAAATTCGAGTTAACATGTCGTAATTTAAACCCTATTTTTTAAATAGAGTAACGTATCTACAGCGATTAACATGAAATGAAATGAATTCCCGGTTAATAATGTTGACAATTTTCGTCAAAGTCTCCTCTGAATTATGAACCTGTTCTGCACTTAGTAATTCGGGAAATATAGCCCGAAATTTGGCGCAGACGGCTGCTTGTTTTGATTAAATTGGGAACTTAATCTCCTGTTCACTTCAATTTTTTAATTCAGATAAATAACTAACTGATTACATGCTGGTTGCACGATATCCCTTTGATTACATCAAACATTCTATTTTGACCATATAAAGCATTTTTTATTGGTACTTTGTCTCCATGAATTCGTTTTGAATTTAATAGAATTTTCTAAAATACCTCTACATTTGGGTTTTTTCCTAACACTTTTCAAGCGAATAGAAACATTTTCCTTTTATTGAGAGGGTGATTTTTGATTGTTGTGAATTAACCGAAGTTGATTTGGAATTATAGGAAGACGAACTTGAATTCACATTACAATATTTAATAATACATGTATTGGTTATCATAGTTGTGTTGTCAATTTCGGTACCTTGCTCTCTGAAGTGAACGACACCTTTCGAGTGATTGAGCCTGATACTTTGCTGTATCTATTTCCCGCTATTATTAACCAGGATCACGAGAACGACGTTGAGTATCAGGCAAGTTAAGTTTACACCCTTTACCCAGCATCCGATATGAACACTGATCATTTATTATAGATAATTCAAACGTGACATTGAAGGTATAGATGTCATTCGAAGTATCTGATCAACCAGGCCCTTCCTCGACCACTACAGCCACGTGCTTTCTGCTGCCGGGCATCATCCGACTACTCTCAACGTACTTATTCTACCCAACATGAATACAGAGAAAATATCACTACGTAAATTTTTGGGTATTCACTTGAGGATACTGCAAAGTTTTTGACGGAGTTCGACAGTTCATGAACTTTTTCCTGCTCGAAAGATAGCAGCCTTCCATATGCACCTTTCTGGATCTGCCAAGATATGGTTTTATTTCCGTCCACAGACAAAGTTTGTTGGGAAACATAACCTGAGAAGTTCCAGAGCAGTATATTACTACCGACAATATGTATAAGCCTTCCTTGATGGTGGAATCTGCAGTATTTTACAAGCGTATGTTGGTGCGTCTCAGTCGCTTGAAGACTACCATAGTGTGGTCCTAATGAAAGATCAACTAGGAAAACTGGAACGCGACATGTTATTCCAGTTTATTGAGAATCTGCCATCCTCCCTATCTTTCTCTGTCCGTGCTGGAATTACCACTTTCTTAACATCTGTCCTTATCTCTGCTAAGTCAAGTGAAGCAGCAGGGTACAATACAAATTTCCCAGGATCCCCACACATTTCGAAGGACATGGCAGTAAAACCCAGTTCTATCCGTTCCACAGAAATTGATGACCTAAAGGACCAAGTCCAACAGCTCCGGAAAATGATGAAAGACCACCTTCACTTTCAGAACCGTCCTAGTGAAGGACCACGTCAGGATAATTGTTGATCCAGAAGTACTAGCCATCGCTGTAACGGACCGGGATATTCACCGCAACTTCTTATTGGCAGGACATAGGAGACTGCGCTAAGACGTAGTGTCAAGTGTCAAGTGTGCAACCAGTACGGACACGACGCATAAGGTTGCTTGTGATTCGTGCAGCCACTTCTATCTGTTTTTACTACAGGCGTGCTTCCACAGACACATACCATCGTCGAGTCCATACCATGCAGGGCCAGTTCAGATCAGACGCTAACTCATCCGACCCAGGGAAACTTCCAAGTCCCGAGGGACATGTCCCGCGGTCACTCGGGAGGACACTAAACCAATGTTTTCAAAATAAAAAATAAGGCATGCGCATGTACAGAGTTCATGTGCAAACACAATGTTGTTCTTGATTTTGTTCAAAGCATTATGGTACTAGAACCCTTAAAGTAAAGTGTAAACAACGTGTAACAGTGTTATTCAACAAAATTTGAATGTATTGTTCAGGGTATATTGTCTAAACACACTGTTATTCGGTTACAGGATGTATGTACCAGCAAGCAAATTTATTTTAAAAATGGTCTTGTTCTTCTTGATTTTTAATTACTGTACATAATGATGATTGTATCTTTGTGAAAATTCTAAATTCCTCTTAAACTTCTGTTACTTTTCATAAAGGGAAATTACTTACAGATTTATTCTTAATGGGCCTTTTAATTTTTTAAAAGCATCATATTCCTTGTAGATTGTTGCCTGATAAAAGGGAATTTCTCCTAACGCATTTAAATGAATTGTTTAAGGGAGAGGAAAGACATAACAATTTTATACTTAAACTAATAAAGTGGTTTAAATCATAACATTTCGTCATACTGTTTTGGAGATAAACTACAAAATTTAGCTTTAAAGCACGTTTAAAGTTAGAAAAACCTAATTTACTGGAGGCTGATATAATATAGAACTCTTTTGTATTAAAAACCAATAAAGTAATTTTTTGATGTCACACCATCTATTTCAATGTATGAAATGTTTTTGATTATTAAACACTGGTTTATGTCTTTCTGTTACTGAAGTAATCAACTGATCAAAATTGATAATGTTTAGGTACACATGTAAATTTAAGGAATAAATATGAATTAAACAGTGCATTTTTATTAAATAACTATGTATTAAACAGTACTTTTTTTTTATTGCATAACTATTAACATCTGTTAAACTGTTAACATTGATAAGCGTTTTTATATGTTGTTGATATATTTCAGAACCGGCTTAAAGAAAACAATTCCACGTTGAGGCAAAACTTACAACTAACAATTTTAGGATCTTCACATTTGGTTTCAATATTCAAGGTTGCAAAATGACCCCCGAGTAAAATGTCCAACCCATGTCAAAATTCTAAATGTTTTAAAATTCACTCAGTATTTCTTAAATTCCAAATTATGTCGAAATAACGAAGCAGACAATTTCTATGATGTTTGACATCTGTTGACAATCCCTACAACTATGCGGGGATTCCTCTGACACCAACGCTCCGCTTTAAGTTTATACACAAATGTATTTGTCAAGTCAACGAACATGCTCTGCTTGTCAATGGTTTGTGATTTAACGGAAGTCAAAAGCAAAAGAACAGTTTCAAATGTTTCCCAGAACTAGTCAGTTTAAAGCAAATATGTATCATAATTAGCTAATACTGATTCTCGAGCGTGATCCGAATGTTCTGATGCTACTTTGATAAAACCGGAATGTGTATGAGGACGATTTATACCCCCGGGGTTGGTGACTCTTTCCTTTAAAGACATGTACACAACATGTTCCATATCAAATATCTGAAAATTACCTGAAACGATTTATTTAAAAAACCCCAAACTGAATATAAAGGTATGCCACTCCGATAGGTAACTGTCACGGAAGTAAACATCGGTCGGGCAATCGGTTTTTGGAACGCAGTTCGCAGTTCGCTATTCGCAATTCAAAAGTGAACTGCGTTCTAGAACGCAGTTCGCAATTCAAAATTTATAATTCATATTTGGGGCCTGAAATTTTCAGGCTCATCTACTAGTGGTATACCACTACCACTGTGAAAATATGGTAATGTGGTCATCTCTAGTTTTTGAGATTCGGGCTTATTCGCAATTGAAATGTGAACTGCGTTCTTGAGCGCAGTTCGCAATTCAAAATTTATAATATATAATTTGGGGCCTGAAATTTTCAGGGTCATCTACTAGTGGTATACCACTACCACTGTGAAAATATGGTAATGTGGTCATCTCTGGTTTTTGAGATTCGTTCTTATTCGCAATTGAAATGTGAACTGCGTTCTAGAGCGCAGTTCGCAATTCAAAATTTATAATTTATATTTGGGGCCTGAAATTTTCAGGGTCATCTACTAGTGGTATACCACTACCACTGTGAAT
>WFKH01007768.1:35132067-35153677 GCA_016163765.1 Magallana hongkongensis
TAGTTTTTGAGATTCGGGCTTATTCGCAATTGAAATGTGAACTGCGTAGTAACAACCGTTAATGATACAACGCCGCTTAATGATATAAATAGCATTAAGCGTTGGAATTGCAACGCTTTATGCAATAAAGTCTTGCATTAACAGTTGACATGTTCAACTGTTAATGATAAATCGCCGCTTAATGATAGAATTGTATCATTAAGCGGCACAAATGCACAGCAGCCTTAACGCTTAATGAAACAAGCAAATATCGACACCCTCAACCGCTAATGATACAAACTTTATATTATTTAGCGTTGCAGTCGCAACCGTTAATGATACAAAATTGTAAATCGGAATTAAATCTTTTCCTTTCTTCAATTTGCTCAATAATCCTAATTTTAAGTTTTTTAAAGATCAATTCTATGTAGAAATCAAAATCGTATATAGGAGTTCCGGCACCCATAGTCACTAATTATCTTTATATTGCATACAATGATACATATTGATGTATTCAGTAGCTAGATAATCGCCGCTTAATGATGAATAGTAATAAATGACTTAGTTGTGTATCCATACTGTATTCATACTGGTATAAGAAAATTATGTATGTAGACATAGTTTAATCTAATCATTTTACGTAATGGATTTAAACAACAATGCTTTAATGATTCAACAAACATTTCTCTTAAATTTACATGAAAATACTAATTATGATGTTAGCTGAAATACTAGTACCCTTATTAATTAATCCATATTTTAAACATATTTTTAACAAATTGTTTGATAAAATTTATACCATGTACATTGAACAAAATTTTGAATGAAAAAAAGCAGATGATACTGTGACCAAATAACAGAAGCGAATGCATACACACTTCACATGATTGCCTTTATACACAAGTATATTAGCGCATAAAACCTTGAATATGTAGATTGTTTGAAACAACTGCATGATTGCCTAGGAGACTGGCTGCTTAAAGGAAGCGGGATGAAAAGTGCTACAGACAGGGCTTTCCTCGTCATATAACTCACGGACTGATTCGTATTCCATTATTTATAAACTAAAGAACTATTTTTTGGATCATGTTATCAAGGAGTTCTAAATGTTATCTTTTAGTCTTTGTTTATTTATTCATTCATTTATTTTGTTATCTATTTTTCTTTTTTTTTTTGGGGGGGGGGGGGGGAGTAATTACGCGGCTTTATTCATCCGGTAAGTTAGAAAATTGCAATTTATTTTTCGATGTATGAAAAAAATTTATGAATGAAGATAGGTACATGTATTGTATATGACGATGATGAATTGTATTGTATATGTACATATATACATGTGTGCGATGTAGACAAAGTTTGGAAGTTCTGTATACATGCCGCCAACAGTTAAAAAAGACTAAATTGAACCCCCTTTAAAATTTTATTCGAATTTCTGTCCAGCATGTTAGACGTTAACATTGTGAACACTATTACAGAAAAATAAAACTAATTCAGTTTAGTGCAACAATTATATTATACAGAACAAAAATATAAAGACTGTGCAATCAAATCATTGACCTCCGCCCCCCCCCCCCCACCCACACACACACACACACATTGACACGGCACTGATGAATCGGTCTTTAAACGCTGTTCGAAATCGCAAAACAAAAGCGAACTATATTTTTATTATTGTTTGCATGTAATGATGATCATGCACGGTTATACACTGTACATGCAATAGACATATATTATTGGAAATAGGTGTTAGAGAGAAGAAATACTTTAACACAATTGTTTTGAATAATTGTTTAATTGTAACAGATAAATATAATTTTTTTCGGCGTTCACACTGGCTTTAGTATTAATGATCATTGCAACAAGTATTCCAGAAAATAGTACACTACTGCGGGTCAAAATCATTTGTGTATTTACGGTTTCTAAAGTAGATATTTTATTTGATTCCTCATAAACCATAAATGATAGTCATCTTGAAGAAATATACGTGTATAGCGAATTCACTAGACTTATCATTACGAATATTCGTTATATGAATATAACGAAGTAAATCCACTGGTCCTGATACTTTGCTATAACCGAGTTTTTCTGGTGTATTATTATGTAGGTATTATCGGCATGTATATTTTCATTTTAATATCACCTGCATTTTTTTAAGGACGATGTCATTTAATGACACAATAAACAAATATTTTTCCTCTCATAACACCTTTGTATTCATACCTACTGATCCTGTTTATTCTTTTCATTAGATATGTCGTTTTGTTTCCCAACTGTGGATCAAAATTCGTTAAATGTATTTAAGGTCTATAAAATAACTATATTAGATTAAATAGGAAGTTTTGAAATCTTGTTTGAAAAATGTGATACACACACTTTTAACTAGTCTAGCTTTCAGTGCGCTCAATATTTTGTTCAATTTTATTTGTAGGGTGCACTGTGACTAAGCATTCAGTTGCGTAACTGTTTTGGTTAAATGACATAAAGCGTTCAGCGTACATGTATATGCTAACTGCCTAAAAAGCGAGAGATTTATATTTCCGGTGATGCATAAACTGTAAACCAACGTTTATTCGCGTGCGAGATATTTTCTTGAGGTCATGAGAGCTTCGTAATCGCGAATATTTCAAGCCACGAACGACTCCTTGTCGTATGATTGTTACATGTATAACAACAGAGGTAAGGATAAGGCTTGGACGCGAACATAAGTCGTCGCGAAACAGTTTATGGGTAAATAAAGTCCCCGCGTCCATGATCACGTGGAGTCGCAAAGCCTGAAACGAGACGCGAAGCGAAGCAAAGTTACTTGTATTACCAGCACTCTCTGAAGTTAATAACGTGGTACACAATCAATATTATTACTTGCGTGTTTAAAGTGTTTATTTGGAATAATTTGTGTTCAATACACAATCAGAATGCGTCACGTTGCATGGCAAAGATCATTACATCAAACTCCATGCTACGCATTACTTCTGATCTGATGATCTGCACCTGGTAACTCCAAGTACAGTGGAGCCTCAGTTATCCGGACTCTTTCGTTCCAAAGTCCAATCGTCCGGATAGGTGAGGCGTCCGGATATCTGAAATGAGTCTATTGTTGTCATAAATGATAATTTATATGTTTATAATGGGTGTTAATGCTGTTTTCTTTGCCTTTCATACTTAATAGCAACAAATTAGAGTTGTCCTTTGAAATTCGCCTGTTTTTAATACAAGGAACCCTGCTTTATATTGTTATTTAATCAGGAAATATTAATAGCCAAATGTAGCTAAATATATTGTGTCCAAGTGTGAAATGTGCCTATTTACGTTCTGTTTTTAACAATCTATATCTAGACACGTCAATTTTTAACCAATGCACTTCCGATCAGTTGAAATGCTTTCCTTTTTGTTTTCTTCCTATACTTCCGGTTTTGACTTAATCTAAAAAAGCATTCTTGAGACACTTCGTTTAAAATAACTTTTTTGAATATAAATACCACAAAGCTATGAAAAACTTCCTGGATTTATTAAGCATATTCTTCCTTTTAAATAGAGGGGTGTGTTAAAAAGTGATTGCACTTGACAGGTGCACAGTGTAAATATACCCAAGCCACGTGCAGTGAGGCGTGACTAATCCTGTCTAACCAGCAATGTCGGTAATATTTGAAAGTTCTTTGAGAAGTCAGAGTGTTTATGCAAGCTACTCATGGGGGCTAGCAGGTGAAAAGGTGTGAAACTCAATTGATAGTCTTAATCTTTCTAATGTATTAATCGGAGTATCATTAAATTTTACCGTCCGGTTAAATGAAGCAAAATTTATAGTTAAACAGTATTTTGTGGTAAAAACAGACCGTCCGGATCTGGAACGCGAAATTCCGGATATATGAGACAAAATATCGTATACAAAATCTGTTCCCAAATAAAATAGTCCGTAAACTGAGGCGTCCGGATATCTGGCGTCCGTATATCTGAAGCCCCACTGTAATCCGGCCCTTTTGAACAAGTTACCGAAAATTTAAAAAAAAATAATTAGTTTGATTTTGGTCATTAAAAAAGTGTTTGGAATTAAAAAAGAAAATGCATCTCTTATATACATTGAAGGGCCAGATGAAAAAAAAAATTATTTGTTCGGATCGGCCAGATGAATTATTTGTCTATAAATAGCAAAAATCGGTGGTAATACATAGTCACCGATTTTCCTTATGTTCCTATTTTAATACCTTAGTATTGGTATAATTATATAAAGATGCAAGACAACCTTGAACTGTTGCCATGGAGACCGGTTGTCATGGTAACAGAGGCACACGATTGAAAATGGCCGTTTTAAGCTTTTTTGGAGACAAATAGCATTAATGATTTGAATGATTAAACATGTTCTCAACTTTCATGTAATATCAGTTGAAGCTGCATTTTAGCAAAATAAATGGCCGTTGCAATGACGTTTTGAACAATTAAACATTTCTGCATTATTTTTTTTACTTTATACATATTTCCTTAGAAAGGTCATTTTAACGATGCTCAATGATGGTTGAATATATTTGATAAATAAGTAAACATGTTTCCCACATATGGCAACAAAGAATGGTTAGTAACATGTTTTAATTCTTATATGACGTGCATATTTTAATTACAGCTATTCATCTTTGAGTTTGGTTCAATAATCACTTCTTTGGTATTTAAAAAATAGGAAAATATATTTTCAAAATAATGGAAACATTCTTTAGAAGTTGATTTGCCCACCAATATTTTTCTATAATTTGAAAATTGATCAATAGTTTATTCAAAATTTTATATTTCCTAACTTTGATAAGCTGAAATTACTTTCTATATTGCTTTAAAGTTGATAAGATTTACCATTTCTGTATCTTTGGTCTCCGATACCATGGCAACGGTAGTCCTTAGCAAAACAAATTTATTTTATCTAGCTACCGAATACATCAATATGTATCACTGTATGCAATATAAAGATAATTAGTGACTATGCGTGCCGGAACTCCTATATACAATTTTGATTTCTATATAGAATTGATCTTTAAAACTAATATTAGGATCATTGAGCAAATTTAAAAAAATGAAAAGATTTCATTCCATTCATTTTTACAATTTTGTATCATTAACGGTTGCGACTGCAACGCTTAATGATATAAAGTTTGTATCATTAGCGGTTGAGGGTGTCGATATTTGCTTGTTTCATTAAGCGTTAAGGCTGCTGTGCATTTGTGCCGCTTAATGATACAATTCTATCATTAAGCGGCGATTTATCATTAACAGTTGAACATGTCAACTGTTAATGAAAGAATTTATTGCATTAAGCGTTGCAATTGCAACGCTTAATGCTATTCATATCATTAAGCGGCGTTGTATCATTAGCGGTTGTTACACTGCGTTCTAGAACGCAGTTCGCAATTCAAAATTTATAATTCACAATTGGGGCCTGAAATTTTCAGGGTCTTCTACAAGTGGTATACCACTACCACTGTGAAAACATGGTAATATGGTTTTTAGATTCGGGTTCCACTCATTAAACACTATTCGCAATTGAAAAGTGAACTACGTTCTAGAACGCAGTTCGCAATTCAAAATTAATAATTTATATTTGGGGCCTGAAATTTTCAGGGTCATCTACTAGTGGTATACCACCACCACTGTGAATATATGGTGAAGTGGTCATCTCTAGTTTTTGAGATTCGGGCTTATTCGCAATTGATGGTGAAGTGGTCATCTCTAGTTTTTGAGATTCGGGCATATTTGCAATTGAAATGTGAACTGCGTTCTAGAACGCAGTTCGCAATTCAAAATTTATAATTTTATATTTACGGCCTGAAATTTTCAGGGTCATCTACTAGTGGTATACCACTACCACTGTGAAAACATGGTAATATGGTCATCATTAGGTTTTTAGATTCGGTTTCCACTCATTAAACACTATTCGCAATTAAAAAGTGAACTACGTTCTAGAACGCAGTTCGCAATTCAAAATTTATAATTCATATGAAATTTTCAGGGTCATCTACTAGTGGTATACCACTACCACTGTGAATATATGGTGAACTGGTCATCTCTAAATTTTGAGATTCAGGCATATTTGCAATTAAAAAGTGAACTGCGTTTTGGAATGCGGTTTGCAATTCAAAATTTATAATTCATATCTGGGGACTGAAATTTTCAAGGTCATCTACCAGTGGTATACCACTACCACTGTGAAAATATGGTAAAGTGGTTCAGTTCGCTATTCGCAATTTAAAAGTGAACTGCATTCTAGAACGCAGTTCGCAATTCAAGATTTATTTTCAAATTTTGGACCTGAAATTTTCAGGGTCATCTACTAGTAGTACTCCACTACTACTGTGAAAATATGGTGATGTGGTCATCTATAGTTATTGAGATTCGGGCTCCCACTCATTATAATGGGGTTTTAAACATCGGGCTTAGAATGATCGATGTTTTCTCAACAAGTATTTTTCGGAGGGTTCACGTCAAAACTTGACTGAGGGAAAATAATTTCCATTTTTTTGTGTTTTTTGCGGGTATTTGCTCGCTTTAGGGGCTGATATATATAATGAGATAAAAAAAAATATGTTAGGTGTAAGAGTTTTCCATTTTGTAAAAATGACGAGATCATTTGAATTTTTTATGTCGGTTATTTTTTTTTTTGGGGGGGGGGGGGTGTTTCGTTTTATCATCAGATGTGATTAGTCCATGGTATGATTAACAATCCTGGATGATCGTATTGTTTCTTTTTCATATTTTAATGGTTTTAAGAGTTGCGGATTTCGAAGGGGATGCTAACCCTCCCACCCCCACTCCCACCCGTCCTTTTGAATACCCCCCTCCATCTAAAAATAAACAAAAGATAGGGAGAGAAAGGGAAAAGAAAATCAACTAGACATGTAAATTTCTAAATAACCTACATGTACATTTTACATCAATAGTGGTTTGCTGTAAATATGTTTGTGCATCCTTTGGTTGTAATGTCGATTTTCATGGAGTACGGGAACACCAATGCAGATGCTAATTTCACGGTTTCGTTTATACTTATTCAAATCTAAAAAAAATTAGGAGCTCCTGAATGCTTCGCTGCCTGGACCTCCTGAATGTAGTTTCTATGCAGCCCCAAACCCCACTCCCTCTGAAAAACCCTGCTAGCGAACATGTACTTCAAACATCCAAATTTCCCATTACCCCTCCCTACTCTTTTGAAATATTTCTGGATCCGCGTCTGTTGAAACTCAATCCTTCCTTTTCTCCTATGTTTGCTGGATATGTTTTATTCGCATATTTATTTTATAAATTTGTAGAATTTGTAGAATTTCTGGTATCAATTACATTACTGTTGATTTATAGGCTAAATTGATCAATGTAAGTTAAAAACGATAAACACATGTATGTAAAATTTCAAATGTGTTTAATCTGTTAATTTTATTGAAATTGATTTAAGATATGGTAAGTTTTTAATATTTGCGTAATAGTCAAATTATTTTCATTGATGATGTCTCGATCAATAAAGAATGCACTCTTTGAATAAGTTTCTTGTCGACGCCGCATAAAGAAACCGATTGACCACATCTGTCCATTAAAGTTCTCTCCGAGCCATGAAGGCGCCAAAGATAGGTACTTGTACTTAATATCCGTGTTGCAAGTGGATGACAGTCATTGCCCCTCACGCCTGGATGAGACATCAGTCTATCGCAGGTTAACTCTCACCGTAAACCGTTCCCAATTTCAGTTGGGTGGACTGAGACATTGTAGATAAAGTACTGTATTGTTAAAAGTCAAAAGTAACAGCAAAAAACATTGAGTGACAACACTAAAAAAGTATTCAAGTAATTTTAAGCTATTCATTATCAATATTAATTTTTAACCTATATCCTCTTACATATCTTTAAACTGTTTTTGTTCAGGACAATACTCAATGTTGATAAACAGTTACTTATATAGTAATCACTTATGAATAATTTTTTCTGTCTTCGAAATCTTATATGAGTTAAATATCAAACAATGATGTAAGTTTATGTGCCATTTATTCACAAATCAAGGTGTTCGTAATACATATCAAAAACCATACAAAAAAATTCTACACTTAGTCAAATACTTTAAGAATAATACTTTCTCAGAATGAAGAAAATTCCACTGGTGATAATGAAAAACTATCTAATAGTAATAGACTTTTGTTTGTAGTGTTATTTTTCAATATAAAAAAGTTGGTCAATGATCCACTTTTTGGGTTAATGGCCATTGAATATATTTTTGAAAAATTTAGAAAAATCCCTTAAAATTTTACACTATGATTCAGATTTTCTTAATTGTAAAAATAGTACATATAATTAAACTCTTTAAAAATGAAATGCAGTTTATGAATGTAAGTGGTACTAAATAAAAACACCGGATTAAGATTGCAGTTTTTTATTTTAAATATTCCAGCTCGAACTTCCTCTATTAGTTTACCAATTCCTTCCCATTTTTGATTAAGTTCAACAAAAAATTGAATGATGAAATACAAAAAATTAATTGAATTAAACTACCTAATATATTGTTATTATTTTGCGGGTATGAAATTTATCCGAGGTCAATGATAAAAATTTTGAGATATGATGTCTTTTATCGTTATTAAGCATTTTTCAATATTTTTGCATTGCGTGTCATGTGGTTTTCTTAATGATTAAGTGAGATATTACCAACAAAAAACATGCAAAATTACATTGAATTATATATAAAAGCTTAACTTTTAATAGTAAAGTACTATCAAAATGGTTTTAGCAGAAAACAAAATCTGCAAAATTTAGTCAAAATTTCCTCTCTTTTGCTGTAAGTCCTTTTTTGTTTGAGCCTTTTCCATAATATAGTAAAAAAAAATATCGAATGTTACGACAAGAATAATTCATTTCATTTTTGTGTTTAAAACAAATTTCATTCATGACAATGATCTTTATAACAATCCGAATTTGACAAATCGAACCCAGAGTAAATAACATCCTTAACTGTAGAACAATTACTCAAATTATATATTTTTAGAGTTTATAGAGTTGGAAATATTCAATATTAGCGTAGGTGTATTTTCAGTAAGACCAGGGTAGGGGCCATCGATTTTTCCGAGTCCGATATCTAAAATCCCATTATAATGAATAGTTAATTTTTTAGGACTCCATATCTCAAAAACTAGAGATAACCACATCAACATATTTTAGGGGTGGTAGTGGTATACCACTTGTAGATAAGGCATGTGGCAACGCACTTTGAAAAAATTACGCACTTTGAAAAAAATTTTTCAAAGTGCGTTAAATTTTGGACAAAATCAACGCACTTTGAAAATTTTTTTCAAAGTGCGTTAAATTTTGGACCGAGTTAACCCACTTTGAAAAAATTTTCAAAGTGCCTTATGAAGGTACATCAACATTTTTTAGTATCGAGACACTTAACGCACTTTGAAAAAAAAGGTATAAATCACAAATTCTGGAATAAATTCCTAATTTGTTGATAGTATGATGATTTGTTAACACTAATGAATCTAATTTACCGTCTTTAAAAACGGGGATAGGGGTGGGGGTGGGGGTTAACCAAAGATACAGGTCAATTACCAGTACTTCATTTCATTGATTACAGGAAGACGGTCCCCTACCCTTCTTTTTTCCTTCCAAAACATATATGATATTCAGCAACTTAGAGTAAATGTATAAAATCGGAAAAAGAAATACGCTTTGTTCTAAATTAAGTACAGTGATATTGAAAAAAAAACCGAGCTGGTCAAACAATTATAATTTCTCCAATGATATGTTAAAGAATCCATAAGTGTTTCAACATAGACCCTCATTTCAAATTCTAATCAAATAAATCGCTTCATAATATAAAAAATTACATGTACATTGACAAACATTAAATTACTATAAACTTAAAAATAAGCATTAGGGTGTGAGTTTTCTTTTTCTCGCACTGATCCTCTAAAAGGTCATATTGTTCTTGATAACCATAACTAACTATCCTTTTTTTCACATCATGTTTGTTTAAAAGCACATGCAATTGAAGACATTTGAAATATTTTATACATTATCTCCATTATCAATAAATAAATTAAATAATTTTCGTTTCTGGCACATCACAATGTACCAGATAATTAGTAATTTTGCTGCATACACAAAAAAGGAAAATGCAGTTGCTAAGCGATGCAGTTTATGTCATATTTGGATAATTCAAATCTCCCGAGTTGTTCTTTATGTAAATTGTCAAACTACGTAAGCTTTTGAGATAAGGAAAAAAAATCTAATAGAGAAACTGTTTATCATATCCTATTAAGATACACAAGGTTAAAACAATTATTAATTGTATCTAAAAATATATATTATTTCGACTAAACCCTGAACAATTTTTTTTCAAAGTGCGTTAATATCGACGATATCAACGCACTTTGAAAAAAAATATTTTTTTTTCAAAGTGCGTTGACTTGGTCCCAAAATTAACGCACTTTGAAAAAATTTTTCAAAGTGCGTAATTTTTCAAAGTGCGTTGTAACAAAGGCACCAAATTTCAGGCCCCAAATATGAATTATAAATTTTGAATTGCGAACTGCGTTCTAGAACGCAGTTCGCTTTTCAATTGCGAATAAGCCCAAATCTCAAAAACTAGAGATGACCACTTCACCAATTATTCACAGTGGTAGTGGTGTACCACTAGTAGATGAGCCTGAAAATTTCAGGCCCCAAATATGAATTATAAATTTTGAATTGCGAACTGCGTTCTAGAACGCAGTTCACTTTTCAATTGCGAATAGGGAACTGCGAACTGCGTTCCAAAAACCGATTGCCGGTCAGTCGGTCATTTTGGTACGATAACAACAGAAAAAAATCGATTTAATTCTATTGGCGCGCAAAAACTTCTGGGGTTTTATCGTACATTACGTCACTGAAAGATGTTGACTTCCATCTCAGTTTACCTAGCTTGTCTTCGAAAACTCGTTTGACATGGTTAAGTAGGTTTACAGAAAAAAGTACATTCATTTCAAAAGCATAATGAGGAAGAGATATATTTACTGCGATAATTTCATTCCGTGCTTGTTGGATATATAAAGCGGATACTACTTGGTACTTATTAGGTTTGTTACTGACTGACTACAGAAATATATCGGGTTGATCAGTCTCATAGACGGCGAGGCGAAATTTATCGGGTTGATCAGTCTAATAGACGGCGAGGCGAACATATATTTCTGTAGTCAGTCAGTAACAAACCTAATAAGTGCTTTTTTCCCGAAGACTAAGTGAGACATTTATTTAACACAAAGCGATGATCTACGCAAATCCATGTAAAAGTGGCCTTAGGCCTTACTTTCAATGTTTTGTTGCAATTTAATATATACCATTTCCTCCGCAGAGGTTTGAGCAAAGCTCGACGCTGCAATTTTACATTGCTCCAGACACAACAAAATGACGTAATTTCAAAGGGCAATTCAAAAGGCAACTACTCCAAATAAAAAGAAGTTATACGAAAGGCGGTTTCTGTATCAAATGATATGAAATGTCGAGATAAGTAGTCGAAGCGCGTTTAGCGTCGGTCGACCAGACGAGCATAGAGATATCCGACAGTCACGTGTCATGTCAACCAATGAAAGTATGACATTTTAGTCCGAGGGAAAAAATGTTTCATAGTCCCAAAATGATGAAGTGGTAGTAATGTAAACAAACCTGAGTGGCATACTTTTCTTCTTTTTATATGTGGTGGGGGGGGGGGGGTTGATTTACATTAATCGTTTATTTTCTGTTAATTTTTAGATATTTGAAATGCAACATGTTGTATACATAATTTTAAAGGAATATCTATCAAAAAAGTCGTTAGGGGGGGGGGGGGGGCCCTGCCCCTAGCGCCCGTGGGGTCAATGGCAGCTCTCATGGCGGGGGGGTATATAAATTCAGCACAAGATCTCTTAGTTTATTCATTGGTTCGGGGGGGGGGTGTTATTGAAAAAATACGATTTACAAACACAGTAGATGTAAATTAATTGATTTATGTAAGAAATAAACAGCAATTTAAAAAGTTCACCGTGATATTAAGTTGGTTGGTCATGTGATCAAATCCTGTGAAGTCCGAAGGGCTTCTTAGTAGATTTGATCACCTAAATCCTCAGATGCAGATTTCCAGAGTTAAATATTAATGTGGACACTTGTAAGCAAATAAAAACCAATCTAACACTTGTGCAAACATTTTTAGTAAATATTCTGACACTTGTGAGAAATATCTTTGTGATACAGCAGGCACTTGTGGAAAGATATGTGATCCACCAAACGTGTCAACTGAGTTGGAAACCCAGTGTAATCCTCTGACAAATCTGATATCGGAAAACTTGAATCAAAAACTCATCTCATCACTTCTATAGAACCTGAAGTACAAAACAACTTGTACCTTATTGTCACTGGTTTCCAGTGAAGAAAATTTAGAGGAACAGACAGACAAACCACAAGATGTTGCTTTTATTTCAGACGACATTCATAGCTGTGAAATATTCCAGCATACTAACCTTGACACGTACATCTGTTCGTGATGTAGATAAATGAAACCTATAATAAACATTCCTTACCTGCAAAATGATAATTTACCTGATGGGCAAAAAGAGGCACGGACTACGCAATCATAAGCGACCTTTTCCACTCGCGAGTGGCCAAATCAAAACGGACAAAGGCTATGTACCACTATCAATTGGCCCTACCACCAGGAGCTACTCCGATCATCTTGCAACTCTACCATGATTCTTTGTTTATTGGCATATAGGAAACCCTGGATAGGGTTAGTGAACATTATTTGTTAATCAATCAACCAGACTTGATATTGAAATATTAGGACCCAACACTCTAAATCACACCTGATAGTTGCATCATAATAATATTGAGAAGATAAGTTATAATGGTAGTTGTAGAGTGTTTTGGCGGTAAAGTAAGCCTCATCAGGGGTCCAATTTTAGTGTACCTATTGTAAGCGAGATTTTATCAAAAGATCTCTTATATTTTTGTGTTTGCTGTATGCAATGATAAGTTCCGTGTCAAATAGCTTTTTGCAAGTTGAGTCCGTCTTCAAGATGTTCCAATACTTCAGTATACATTTATTTTTAAACCTTTGACACGGGGGTTGAATTGTGTATCCATGAAATGTGGATGTTTGAGTTTAGTTTTTTCTTCTCTTTTTCTCAGTAAGTTTTCTTTTTTTTCTTGAGATTTCGTCAATGATCGGATTTATTTCCTTTTTACAATAACCTCTTTTTGATAAATGTCCTTTGAAGTCCTGTAATTATTTTTCAGTGTTATTACAGATGGGGTATTTATCGTTTTTACAGCGAAAATATAAAATGATAAACGTATTTACACAAAGACATTTAGCATAACTTAATAACAAATTATTTTGAGGGTGAACGGATCATTTGTGTTTCTCGAATGCCTGATACGTTCTCCTTTGATGAAACCTTGAAATACTGATGCGTTGTGTGCGCTATTTCTATGAAGATATTGGAAATTATTGGTTGGTTTGGTATAGGATTTGATATACAGTTTTTGACAACTGCTGAATCTGAGGCCCTTGTAGACCGTTGTATCCAGAAAATTCGCGGAGGTTTGATATATTCAAATGTGAATTTTAGATGCTTATGACAGTTGTTACTGATGTCAAAAAACTTAAAGATTTCTTCTCTTGTCTATCAAAAATGATAAATCCATCATCTCTGAGTCTTCCGTAGTATTTTGTTAGAATGCTAAGATTCTATGTATCGAGTAATTTCGTACATTTTCATATCCGAAATTTCTAGAGAGGGTACTGCACCCATGCTACATCATATGATTTCCGTCGAAATCGAAGTAACTGTTTTCTAATACGGATCTGAGCAAGAAGAATAAATATCCGACATCCGGATGTGGTATGTCTAAATTGCTCTAATCAGCGTTGGTAAAGCATTTTCAACAGCATTTAGTAATTCTTCAAATTAATTCCATTTTTTTATACATACTGGTTACTTCATAAGTGATCAGCAGCGCATCAGTAGGGAGTTCTAAAGATTCGATCTTATTGATAAAATCAGTAGTGTCTGTGTCTTTGATATAGGTTCATTGTTTTTGTACGATGGAGATAAGTAAAAGTAATCACAGTATGCTCCGATTTTTCTTGTTAGTGTATTGCATTTAGCAATAATTGGCCGTCCGGTGGGTAGCCGTCTGATGCTACATAGGTCATTAAGGAGGTAATTTCGGACACTGTCCTGAATTTGGTGTATTTTAGGGAGCATGTAGAAATGACCGCATTCAATCAGCGGCTTTTGTTCTTTAAGAAATCGTAAAGATCTTCATCTATGGAACCCCTTGAGTGTTATATTAATTCTCTTTTGAATAAGATCGTGCAAGTGTCGTAAGTTAGGTTTTTGAACTTGCATGTAATGTTTTGAGAGCTCCGTCTCAAAATATACTGATTTCTGTCCATTATAACTATAGAATAACTTTTGTTAGCCTTCATTAAGACAATATTGGAATTGTTAAGCGAAGAAAGTGCGTTTCGTTCGCTATTTGTCAAATTATTTCGGAGTGTTTTGGTTGTTATAGAAGACAATTCCAAATTCGTGTTCAATTACAAGTTTGAGGGGGTTGATACCCCGAGGATTATTTAAACGGGTGGAGTTTTGAAACCGCACCGGTATTAAAGGGATATTTGCATCTTAGTTTTCTAGCAAACTCATCAAAATCTCTCAAAATACGCCTTTTTATATTCTTCTGTTTTGGTGTTGGAATAAATTTGAGCCCTTTGGCAAGTAGTGAATATTCGTTATAGTTGAGATTTTGTCTGGATAGGTTTAAGACAAATTTGGGTGCCTCTGCTAGGTTTTGACATGATTTGTCAAATTTGAGATTAACAAGGTCAGGCTTGATTCGTTGTTTTGATTTAGATTCTTTTTTCCGTCTATTAAAACGTCTTGCCATTTTAATAGAGAAGTTCAATTACAAGTTTGTAGTACAGTAAAACTCGTTTAGTACGAACACGGATATAGCGAATTCTCGGATATTGCAAAGTTTTTGTGAGTCCCCGATAAAATTCTAAACAAATCTTTGCAAAATTTTACGGTTATAACGAATTCGGATATAACGAACTTACGGATATAGCGAACTGACTTTGAGTCCCGCAGAGGTGAATAATAATGAAATTTAACAGCTTTATAATGAAATTCTTTACAGTTTAAAAAGTTTGCACTACTATTTAACAAAATAGTTTGAATGAATTTATTTTGATATAATTTTTTCAATTCACAATCCGATTATTAAATGTATCAAAGTAATGTATTTCTATCTTAAGCCTCAATTAGCAAAAATTACTGTCTGGTGAAAGAAAACATGTATATAATGAATTCGCTACAGATATTATTACGAATTCGTTATACGGATATAACGAATTACGGATATAACGAAGTAGTTCCACTGGTTCCTAGGACTTCGCTATAACCGAGTTTTACTGTATTATTCAAGCTGGAGTTTTGGTTCCGCCTAACACGTTTGAACGTTGTAATAGAAGACTTGTCCATGATTTAGTGAAAGAGCCCGTCTAAGTATCAGAGTGTGATAAGTTAGAGGGTTTTAAAAGTTTCACAAAAGCTACACAAGTTTTATATAATATAATGGAGTGTCACCTGATCAGTGACATGCCTATCAAGTATGACATTGAATGAATTAGTCAACAAAAAAATGGGTATACAAGAGAAGTTACATTGCATTTTATTTAATAAAATAAACTGCACAATTTTCACTCTCAATTTATCCACTGTAAATTTTCAATAGTTAATACGGCTTGTTGCCTTGTGTCTGGTAACGATGGCCTTCAGCGAGTAATGGCGGCGCTGATAGTTTTGTCTGCGGTCCTGTCCGGGTTTTCCTTGGGATGGCCGGTAGGTGTCCTGTACCCGGGGTTTGTCATTTGTCGTTGATATGGAGTGTATTCTGTCCCGAAAGCCTGCAGATCCCTACAGGTGTTTGGCGTTTGTGTTCAAAATAATCTCGTCAAAGTTTCGTCATCAATAAAGTTAGCAACTGCCTGGGCAGCAATTTGTTTGATTTTCATTGTCTTCTTTTAGAAGGTTCAGTGTACCTGGCAGAAAACCATCAGGGGTACCGACCCGTGCCTAGGCCATGATTTACGCTCTCTTTCCGTTTTGAGAGAATTAAATGCTTCTCTAGAGCTTCTTGGATTTCGTTAAGTCCCTGCGGAGGATTCTTTGTTAAGATGAGTTGTGGTGAGAAGTGAGTAATGTACAAGAAGTATATAGGTGGAGATTTATTGTGCAGTTATATTGGGTTTGACCAAATTTCTTAGATTTGATAAGATGGTTGGAATCCAGCGGATGCGATGTTTGTTATCCGATTGTTCGATACAATTTGAATTGTAAAGTGATGTTTCGGGATTGTCAGAGGAGAGTCCCAATAAATCGACCAAGCCGATCGCTGTCATTGAGATGCGATGCGCGGGATGATGTCGTTGGAACATTTTTCCTAGATCAAATGTTTAAAATAAACAACTTCAACCAATCAGACTTGATATTGAGATATTATAGCCCCAAAATTACAGTAATAATATTAGACTATGTGAAATCCTGTTCGAAATGACATAAAGATAACCACTGATATACTGTATGCGAAATCTTTAACACACTATATCTGCAGTTCACGCATATATGCTGACTCACAATCAGTCTTCACAAATCAAAATGACGGACACAGTGTATGCTTAGAGTCATGATGGAACATAATTTTCTGTAGGAGATTATGTCTATCTTCAGTCAACACCTATTGGAACCGGTCATAAGCTTCGAGAGTTATATTGTCAAGGAGACTGTTTCTGCACATTTGACCTTTCTACCTAGAAAAATCTTAGATAAACAGACTTAAAAGTATGTACGTGCATCTTCGCCTAGAAAGCGGATTACAAGTTCAATCTTTAGGGACCAAACCGTTCAGACTTCTAACTTGAATCAGGAACCCAATTATCCTAGTTCTACCAAAACAATGACTGACCCTTCCGTGCAGCACTCTCAAATGTCTAGTTCTCAGAAGTCACACTCAGAGTCATCCACAGAGTCATCAACTCAGTAGGAATTATCTGGACTGTTCATCCGGTGTAAATGACCCCCGTATAATAATGATCGACTTAGAATAATGACCCCCTGTTTACGCTCTTCGTAGAAAAATGACCGTTTTGCCTGAAGAATAAGTGTCATTTTCATAAAAATAAACACCTTCTAAGTGAAGAAAAGTTACCCCCTGTAGAATAATGACCCCCTTATAAATTTAAGTTTTTTTCAGTATCATTTCTTGCTGTACATGTATGTTAAATATTCTCTACAATATTTTCATTTTTATTGCATTAAACAGAAAGTAACTTGAAATTATTATTCATATTCAAATTAACTTAACTTTACTACGAGTGAAAGTAGGAGTGTATTTTAGAAAATAGAAATCCTTTCGTTTTAACAAGATACTGAATTATTGTACCGAGGTAACATGTATAGTTCTCATCACAACGAGTTACATGTATCTCATTATTACTAGTGAAAACACATTAAAATTATTTCCAGATACAAGTCACTATATAACGAAATTCTGTTTATTTGCTAGAAAAAGTAGAATCTATTATAGTCATGAATTATACTTGCATTAACGTTTATAATTTTCCACTTCTACTAACTACTGGGGAGGGGGGGGGGGTGTTGCTGAAACGCGGAACGGAAAGCGGAGCAGAACCGGAAAACGAAATTGTAGAAATTGGACGAGAAAATGATTATTTGATGTGGTTTTTGTAAACCTTCCAAATCGTGTTGTTAAATTGAAAATTTGAATAAATCTCCCTTAACTTTAGCATTGCAATTTGTTTGCATATAAGCACAGATCGGGGGAAAATAAAATGTACTTTCTATATAAATGTACATTGCAATGACTTATAAACTTTAAAGTCAACAATAATATAAAATACTGAAGTTTATCATTCAAGACTAGTTATTTCTAATCGTGTCCTTTTAAAATCAAAAGACTAACAAGAACTAAGTCATCTTTTAGGAGTTATTCTGCATCATGCGATTGTTAACTTTATTACTGATAAATGTTTTTAAATACATGTATCACTTGATTGAATCAAGCAGTGTTTGTTTAGGTCAACGATGCTGTAGTTTGATATATCGGCAATCCTTGTCTAAGTTCTCATTTTCACCCATTTTAGAAAAAAAATTAGATTGTACTAACACTTTCTAGCAATATGAGCCTTATATGTTCACTTTTGCCAAAGCAATTATAATATGCGAGTGGATAACTGTTAAAGTTGTCCTGTTTGAATCAATGCACATATTACAGGCAATTCTCGGAATATCATATACATTTCTAAATAATCCGCTCAAAATTAAATCCTTTTAAAGATTAAATATATTTATATGAAAGTATATCAATGTTAATTGTAACAATTTCTGTTTCAAAAACCATTGCCCACCCATTTATTTCGTAATAAGGGAGTTTTAGGGGCCAAAGTCCTCAAACTTTGAAGCAATATCTGTAGAGAAGGAGACATATTTTGTTAAGCATTGTAGAGGAGAAAATGTTTGTATAGATGATTGTAATCGATTTCTCTAATCGAAACACCAATGGCTGTTATCATTAGGGATCTACACGGCTGGCCCCTAAAATATTCAATAACTTCTTTCTCAAAACGAACAACAGTAACTGTTTTAAATAGGTGTTAGAACTAAACTGTTCGTATGATATGAGAAAAAAGGTCTTAATCCAACTGGAGTTAAAATGGTATGTAACACCACACATTTGAAAGTCCGCATTTATCGATAATATTTTTTAAAGAGCATAGACACGGATTTAATATTTGTCCCTTATCAAAAAGTATACGTACATTATATATGCAATTTTGCTTAACTTTTTTTCACGGCTATTGTTGGCCCAAAATGAAATCATTCTAGTTAAAATTGTTATATACAGAGGAAATCGTCCAGTTTCACCATATACCATGTAACTAGGTGTACAACTTTTCAGATTAAGTATGTTTCAAAAATTTTAAATGGACACGTTCAATAATCTCAATATTTTCATAACCCCAAACTTCACATGCATACAATAAAACTGGTACAACAACTTTATCAAATAAATCTAATTGACAATCAATAGGTAAATTAAAAGTTCTTATCTTCCTTATAACTCCGTACATGGATTTCTGTGCTTGCTTACATAGCCTTTTTTTGCTTTGAAAAATGAACCTGTTCTTGAGAAAATTACACCAAGATAATTAAATTCCTTAACTATTTCAATAGGTAAACCATTACAAGACATATTTGGGTTGACGACCTTTAGAAAATACAACAATTTTTGTTTTACTAATATTCACAGTGAGTTTCCACGTATCACAGTGTCTATAAAATTCATTAAGGGCAAACTGTAAATCTTTTGCAGACTCAGCTAAAATAACAGTGTCGTCTGCATAAAACAGGATAAACATTTTTAAATATAAAAAAGTTCCTTTTCAATTCCCTCAGTAATTGTAGACAGACCAGTTACATTTTTATCTAACAAATAATCTTCTAGATCATTAATATACAAGGAAAACAAGAATGGAGATAAATTTTCTCAGTGTCGTACACCGAAATTACAAGTAAAAAGATCAGAAGAAAAACTATTAATACATATTTTTGATTTTATACCCTTGTACATATTTTTTATGTAAAACATTTACCATTTATTCCACTATTAAGAAGTTTATACCACAGCCCATCCCTCCATACCGTATCAAAAGCTTGTTTGAAATCTACAAATGCACAGAATAATTCCCTTTTACTGTTGATCAGTGTATGAGTTAAAAACTGCAGAACTAGAATATAGTCAAGTGTGGAAAACCCTTTCCTAAATCCCGCATGACTTTCTTTAATAAGTGAAATATCATCTGCAAAATGTTCAATGCGTGTCAATAAATAATTTGTCAACCACAAGCCTAACGTGGCTGTGTTTTTGTCGTGCGACTCTCAGCACTGTGTAGAGTTTCTTACGTCTCTCCTCAATCTCAGGTGGGAATTGCTCGTTAACCCAAATATTTGTATTTTTAAGTTTCTGTGGCGCACGACGACGGACGAACTCCCTGTCTTTGAAGAAACTGAATTTGGCAACGATGTTGCGGGGTTTTGTTTATTCGTCAGGTTTCCCCATGCGATGAACTCTTTTAAAGGAAATACATTCGTCAATTCGAAGCAAAGTTGTTGTTTTAGCAATAACTACACATGTATCTTAGAAAATATTTGCCACGCCCTTTTAATACGTAATTAGAGATAATTAGGGGACTCAAATCTTTATTTTTTATTGTGTCGCATGATAAAAAATTAAAACACTTTGTTGAGCATTGTTGAAGATATAAGTAATCCTATACAGTATCCGAAAGTGGAATGGGGGGGGGTCTGATATTTCATTTTGTCGTTATAACAAAATTGAGACGGAAGACCTATTCGTTACTCGCAACAAGATCGTTTCTAGTTATTATGTTCTTCCGTTTCATACAGGAAACCTGGACTGGGTTGCTCAAAACACTGGTTAACTTTAACCACTGGTTAAATCCCTTATCCAATGGTTAATATTTTGACCAGTGGTTAAACTCTGTTGCTCAAAACTTAACCACTGGTTAAAATGCTTAACCAGTGGTTAACTTTTGGCTAAAGTTAACCACTCTGCAAAGCTGGGTTAAGTCTTCTAACCAGTGGTTAAACATGGCTTCTAGGTGACTGTTTGACATAAACTTTGGCAGACGACACAAGAAACAGCGAGTGTATAGACATTTCGGTCACAATTTTGATGAGATGGAATACAAAGAAAGGTACAGGTTTTCCATGGAATCGGTAAAATTTATTACAGACATTCTAGAACCTGAGTTATGCCGCCCCACCCTGAGGAGTCATTCCCTGTCTGCTATAAATCAGGTTGAAATTGCATTAAGGTACTTTGCCACAGGTGATATGAAAACTGTGGGGGATATGCTTGGTTTCCACAAATCAAGTGTATCTAGAAGTGTACGCGACGTTTCGCAGGCCTTGACTGATGTTTCGTCAAAGTTTATCAAGTGGCCCTCGTCCACCAGGGAAAAGATGGCCATCAAGAAGGGCTTCTATGCTATTGCTGGATTACCCGCTGTTATCGGCGCGGTTGATGGTACCCATGTAAGAATTATTGCCCCTTCCGAGCATGGATCGGTGTATGTTAACCGAAAAGGATTTCATTCCATCAACACCCAGGCGATCTGTGATCATGAAGGTAAATTAGCAATATTTTGATATTTCCTAAAAAATTTGAAATGAATAATTTATGTATATTTTCTAGTGTCTTTGTTTAGAGTAACACTACAAATTGTAACGTATATTCAATGTCATCAATGACGCAAATGACGTCTGTTTGGGTGAAGGCGGGGTTTGTCTAATCATATGAAAGAAAATATCATGTAATGTCAATAATTTAATAAAAACAATTTAAACGTACAATTGTAGGAAATCTGTGTGTGTGTGTGTGTGTGTGTGTGTGTGTGTGTGTGTGTGTGTGTGTGTGTGTGTGTGTGTGTGTGTGTGTGTGTGTGTGTGTGTGTGTGTGTGTGTGTGTGTGTGTGTGTGTGTGTGTGTGTGTGTGTGTGTGTGTGT
>WFKH01007768.1:35158677-35184026 GCA_016163765.1 Magallana hongkongensis
TATATATATATATATATATATATATATATATATAAAAGTACATTTAATTTATTTTTCATCCTATTCTAGGCATGCAGGCCTACATATTTCAGCATGCGCAGTCTGATATTTCTGGACTCAACTTCCTACTAGACTGTAAAACTTGCAAAGTTGCGACATTGCGACAGCGTGTTGTGCAAAATTATGTTAGCGCGACAGTGTGTTGTGTGTAAGTGCAATAGGGTGTTGTGTTAGCACGACGGCGTGTTGTGCAAAGTTGATTAAGTGCATCGGCGTGTTGTGTGAGTGCAATGGCATATTGTGTATTAGCGCGATGACGTGTTGTGCAAAGTTGTGTTAGCGCAACGGTCTGTTGTGAAAAGTTGCATAAGAGCGACGACGCATTTATCTGAACGCGATGTCGCACTAATGCAAATGGTCCTATCCGGACAATAATAAACCAACTTTATTCGTGAGTGAAAAACTTTCATAAAATTCATGAGAGCCTGATTGTCCTGAATATCTTTTTCTGTGAACAAGCAATTTACATATGGTTGTAATAACAACATGGGTTTATTTAAAGCTTAATTGCGAAAATAAGTTGTCACGAATAAAAGTTGGATTACAGTAAACAGCTGACACAGTTCAAATCATTGTTTTATTTTCAAGGATTTGTGCACCCGTAACCAAGGAAAAAATTTCCTTGGATACCAGCCCCTTATCACATGACAAAAATCATTGTTTATCATGGTTTCTGTGTTAAGTAGATTAAAATCAATAATATACAAGCAGCTTTTCAAAAAATAATTTTTCCACTTTCCATGGAATGCTTGATGCTTGTTGATTTTTACTCTTAACTATATTTGCTCTTTTCTTTTGAAATGAAACTTATTTATCCAGAATTAATTCAGAACTACTGGGACTAGAATTTTGTACATGCCCTGTTAAGGCATTTCTGTATTAATTAAAAACTTTACAGGCTAAACATGTCATTAAATATGCATTTGATTAAAGCTTTTCAATCTGTCCACAGATGAACATTTTAAAACTCAGTTGAATGTATTATAAGTTACCTTACTTTCTACAACTGAATTCTGGTTTTTATCTGCTATTTGATTGGGTGAGAAAAAAAATAGTATAAAGATAAATAGCAGTAATTAAATTTTTATAAAAAATATTTATTCAAAAGCTATACTTAATTTATACTTATTAGCTTTAATACTCAATTTATACTCATATAAAATGGGGTGGAACAGTTTAATCTTTAATGCTAGATTATACTTGCTCTGCATGGCATATTATACTGGATTGTGAAAATGTTAAAAAAAATTATAAGTAATATGTAAAAACTAAATGGTTATATAGGTACAGTTGAACTTCGATATCTCGAACACTGATATATCGAATACAATGGATATGTCGAAGTGATTTGTAAGTCCCAACCACTTATTTTCTAAGTATTTTACTCTCGATATCTCGAATACTCAGATATCTGGAAGTTTTTGAACAGTCCCATCTAGTTCGAGATAACAAAGTTTGACTGTATTTACATGTACGTATTAAACCTTCGCCTATTAGTTAATTATAAAATACCTAATTATAAAGCACTTCAGCTAATAGGTGATATATTTTTTACTTTGAGTACTAAATGTTTTTGTTTTTTTTAAATTACAATTTAATTAATATCTCTTAGTGAATTAACTTGCAAAAAGTTATTGATAACCAAAGCCTGGCAATGAAATGTCCTTTATGAACAAATGAATCATACATGTATATTATTAAACAAGTTTCATGTGAAACATCAAAGGTCAAACCATGTAAAGAACCTTTTTTTAAATTAAGATATCAAATTTTGTGTAGTATTTCCCCAGTAAATGATCCCAATATCAATATCATGATCAAATGCAGAGAAAATAAGGCCAATTTGTTAAATGTATAGTTTGACTTTAAAGTAAAAAAAAAAATTTCTTTGGGTTTTTTTTTTTTACAATTTCAAATATACTGAAATAAATATACTATATTTTCAAAATCTGAGAGCGGTTTCTCAATTGAATTTACATGCATGGTTTTCATTTTCGATAACCGATAATTTATGAATTATCATTTATCTAAAATTCTGCTTTTAGGTTTTTAGATTATAGATATTTAAAAAAATTTCGTTTATAAAAAGATGGTAAAGTATTATGACAATTAATAGGTCTGATTTGATTACTGAGATATGAACACATACTGAGAAACATTTTTATTAAATCAAAGCATATTAATCATGTAACTTTAATCCATCTTAAGTGTATTTTAATCTGATTTCTATTACACACAGGCTTCATATGAACAGGGAGACTAGTTGTTTAATCATGATTAAAATGGAGTAAGAAACCAGAGTAGATAAGTTATTCATTAGACTTAATTGGTTGCTTACTTTTTTATGAAGACAAGAAATCACATCCCGACCGGCATGTCTACTATAGGATATTTATCACTGAAAATGCTACAAATCATCTAATTTATTATTACCAAAATGATAAATTTTGATTAAAAATAAAATTTGTTTTCTTTATTATGTGTAAAATATGACTTCAGGAAATTGCCAATTATGTTTCATAATATTTGATAAAAAATTTCAAACTGGCTTTTTCATAGAAATCAAAAGATGGGGGAGATATACATGTTAAGGTGTTTCTAAATGATGTGATGCTTTTATGATGATTATATTATGAATAGACATGTAATATCAAATAGGGTTTCTTAGCAAAAGGGGCTGAAAAACAACCAATCTCTAAAAATTGAGTAAAGATGGTTTACATAAAAATAAAACTGTGAATCTGTGTTATGAAGAAACAAGTGGAAATGGTGGGTTCACTTAAAAAGCCATATTGTTTTAAAACTTCAATGAAATTGACAATATTTGGTATGCTTTTTCTCCAAATTGCATAAGCTTTCTTTTTCTATTTTTTTTTAAATAGAATGTCAGTGTGTTAAAGATTTAGCAGGTGACAGTTTTGGATTAAGTATGATAATGTTTTTGTAAAATTGAGAATATCTGTATTTGAAAGCTTTTAAGTGTTGTTAGAATTCATTAATTGATTTTAAATGATTATCATGAGAGAGAGAGAGAGAGAGAGAGAGAGAAAGAGAGAGAGAGAGAGAGAGAGAGGAGAGAGAGAGAGAGAGAGAGAGAGAGAGAGAGAGAGAGAGCAAGAGAGGCAATATACATTATTTTAATATATATATACTAATGAAATAAAGTTGTATAAAAACAACTTTGTAAAATAAACCGTGTCATACTTTCGTGGGATAAACAAAAGTCATCATTTGAAATGTAATTCATAATCATGATACATGTAATGTAATATTGCATGTAGATTATGCTCAACATTTTGATTTTGATGATTCTTACATACCTTTAAATTACCGGTATATATCATTCTCTTGTTATTTGTATTTGTCTAGGAAAGTTCCTCATAAAAGAAGGTTCCTTTTACTCTTGGGTTATATTGATCACAATTTCAAAAGTTAAAATTCAGTTCATTTTCATTTCAATCCAATTATGCACATTTGCAATGACCCTGACTTAAATTTGTCATATTTCAATAAAATCAAAAGCTTGGTTTAAAGTGAAAAAACCCCAATTTTTGATTTAGTTATTAAAAGGACTTGATATTCTTACTCCAGAAGAATGAAATATTTTTAGAAAAGGAGGAAAGTGAAGATGAAAAAGAAATTGAAAGAAGCATCATGGATCTAGTATTTTAATAGACTACAGTTTATCAAGGAACTTTTTAATAACAATATTTCTTTAATATAATTTAATAACATAAATAGTAAACATTATTAAGTTGAGGAGGTATGCTTTAAATATTAAATGTAATTAAGTTTGACAATTTGTATTACATGATATAAGAATTTTATGTTAGCTATACATAGTACTGCGTTTGATGAGATGATCAAATGCATGTGATGATGAGCATATCTGTAATTCATTGCATAAAAATTTAATTGCCTCCTGCAATGATAATTAACTGTATTTTTGTAGTGTGCTATACATCAAGAGAACAGTCTATAAATCTGTTGTCCACATGAAAGCTTCCTAATTTTACCAAATGCACATAAAAAGAGAAACAAGAGGTAGTCATTGATTAATTTTAAAAGTTTTAAATGATATAATTTATCATTCCAAATAAAATCATTTAAATAGATCAGATAAAACTTCCTCTCTTTCTGACCACTTTTTCATATAAACATTTTTCAAATGATATTTTTATAGTGTAGTTCTACATTGACTATGTACGAGGGTTCGATTCTCTCCCTAGGCATAACTGAAGCTGGTGCAAAGTGGGCAGATAGCCTAGTGGCCCCGCAAAGTCTGAGAACTGCACAATTCTGTGCACTGTGAGGCACAAACTATAAATTATGTAGGGAAGGGGGAATTTAAGCCCTGCTTGCAGGAGACTACAGAAGGGAATTTTTCAACTGGGCTAAATGTAGCATTTAATATACAATCAAGACACTCAGGTGGTCTAAAGCAAATATATTTCCACTATATGTATCAACAATGTAGTGACTTAGCTGTGTGTTTTTACAATGTAGTGACTTTGCTGTGTGTATCAACAATGAAGTGACATTGCTGTGAGTATCAACAATGTAGTGACTTTGCTGTGTGTATCTTCTATGTAGTGACTTGTAGTAACTTCTGTTGTGTGTGTGTGGTAATGACGTAATGACTTGCACCATTGAACAATGCATCTCCTTGGATGAAACAAAATATGTAGATACACGTACATTTTATTGATTTCGTGAAAACTTCGAATATTTTGCTACATGTATGACAACGGTGTAGTGTAGTGACTTGCTGTGTGTATATCAGCAATGTAGTGACTTGTATAACACATGTGTTATAATGATACATGTCTGTCTGTCTGTCTGTCTGTCCATCCTTCTCTCTCTCTCTATTTCATATAAGATAAAGATTTCAATATACATTTTATGCCGTGGGGGCGGGAGCAAATTGAAGGGGGGGGGGGGGGCTAGACTTATCATCAGAAATCAATCTTGACAAGCAAAAAAACTAATTCCCAAAATCGTCAAAATCCTAATCCGTGGAAGGTGGGGGTGGAGGGTGTTATACCTGTATACCTATAACTTCAAAAATCCTAACTCCCAAAATCGTAATTAAAAAAAAAATCTTACCTGCCGATTCATGAAATTCCTAATCCCTGGGTAGGGGGGGGGGGGGGGAGTAAACCTATTACTCAAATTTTCAATATCTCTATTATAAATATTTCAATCTTTTTAAGAAAAATTTAGGAAAATTATGATATGCTTGCTACGAAAAAAAAAGTAGGAGGCTGGACTCTCCCTGATGTTATATGCCTAATGGTAAGGTTTAAGTTTGCAAATAAAGTGGGAGGGGGGTGCTTGGCCCCCTGGTTTCGACGCCTATGTAATGTATTTAAATTGTTTAATCTGTCACCATAGATTCTGTGTGTATGCTGAAGAAAAGATTAAACATAATAATATAAACGACACAAAATAGACTAAGATCAATGCTAAGTTAACAACCACATGTAGAGTTACAATATTCCTATTTTAATTAGTTAATTTTCAAAGTACCTACAGCACGGCTGTGCAAGCTTAATACTAACTGTTTGGCAAAAAATAATTTCTAACTTAGATTATTTGACCTTTTACAGGCCTGCGTCAAACAGTTTTCTGGATTTTTAAAGGTTATTTACGAACCTTTAACCATATACAATTTACTGCAACATTAACATTTGCTCTTTGAAACTGGTCCATTCCCTGAAAAAAGGAATGGTAAATTATAGTTAAACAATTTATAACCATCATTCTGATGGATGGAGAAATCGCACGGAAAACGACCTGACTTCCGAATATTTAAAGCTTTTCACAATACAGTCTCTCTTATAAGACTCTGGAAATTTGAATTCTCATTTGATGACGTCCACTTTATTATATTACTAGCTAAACTCTGGACCATTCCACCCGTTTATGTAGACCAAACCTGCAGAATATATGTCAATATGTGTACAACAACCAGTTCCAGCATGTTGTGTTGGGGTACCCATCCACAACTTATTTAAGGGATTCTCTCTATGACAGTTTGATCAATAATTTTGATGTTCATTTATATGTAGGGCTATAGCAGCTCAGTGAAGACGTTTTTTACAACATTTTGCTTGGAGGATTATAACCCACTACAATATTAGACAAAGAAAACAAGAATTTATCTGCCTTTGTGCAAAATTTGTATGCTGTGCATCACCGTGTTATAATAATCTTGAAGCATATGTAACAATATATAATTTGTTTCCCCATTATCTATGTACTACATTCGTTGTCTTCATTATAATGTTCTATTATTGTACGTTTGACTGCTTTTCTTTATATTGTAATTTATAACATAATATATCCGCATGGGGGAAATAAAGATTGAATTCAACACCAATGCGCGCCGTTGGCTCAAATTCATGAAGGAAAGTACATGTATATGAAAAGACAGATCATAAAGAATGCAGAATCAACAAACGTCAAACATGATTAAAACCAAGATATTGTAGAACATTTTACAGACTGTATATAGTCTCTCTCTCTCTCTCTCTCTCTCTCTCTCTCTCTCTCTCTCTCTCTCTTTCTCTCTCTCTCTCTCTCCACGGTTTATTTTACGAAGTTGTTTTCATACAACATGTCTTCTGCAGTAATAATTACATGTAACCATATTTTGTAGAGCGCAATACACCAATGAACATTGAATATTAAATAAAATAATTTATCAATCAAATATAATTATCTATAAATTGTGAATAAATATTTCTCTTTTTCTGACTACTTCTAGTTTAAAAACATTTTTCAATTGGCATTTTTTATCGTGTAGTTCTGAACTCTGACTATGTACGAGGGTTCGACTCCCTCCCTAGGCATAAATAAGCTGGTGCAAAGTGGGCAGAAAGCCTAGTGGCCCCGCATAGTCAGAACCGTGAAACTCTATGTACAGGCACAGATTTTATAGGGGAAAGACTCAGTCGTGCTTACATAACACTATACACAATTTTCCAAATATAAATGAAAATTTACACCATTGCCAGTTAAAGTTGTAGGTCAAGCTTTTATTTATTGAGTTTATTAATATCAGCTGCATGTAACATTTAACATACAACACACAGACATTCTAAAGAAAATACATTTTCACCATAAGACCATATATGACCCGCCCAAGGACCTTAACAATTAACCAAGGGACCAAGATTTTTTTTAAATTTTAGTAGAGGGTTTCACAATCATGCATTTAGTAAGTTCATCTTCCAACACTGCAGAAGAGCATAAGTGACTGATTATATAGGTACATACGAGTTAAACCATAACAGAGATGATATATATTTGTATCATTTTTCATGAAATAGTTTTGTAAATCCTAAAGCGCTCTTAACTGCATATCACAAACAAATCCAGACACTGTTGACCTAACATTCGTGTGTCGTTCGTTCTGCGTTTGTTCATCGTTGACTGATCGTTCTCTCACTGTTCGTTTGGCGTTCGCTCTCCGTTCAAGGCAATACAACTTACTACATTTGTAACACATGCAGCCTACTATGTATATACCAGTTAGAAAGTTGTATTCTATAATTATCCTTAACGGATTCAGAGCAGCGTAATTTTAAGTTAATTTCTAAAGTAACAGTGTTCTTCACGGGTATCAGAATAAAATTGCCATTAAGTACGGTGTTCCGATGGGGCAACTTTGACCTTCGCACTTTCGCCTTTAGGGCGAAGATACGAGAGTGCGAAGTTGCGAAGGCGAAAGTGCAAAGATGCGAAGATGCGATGGCAAAGAGCTCCACAAATATAAAAAAGCGAAGGCAAAAGTTCGAAGATGTGAAGGCGAAAGCGCGAAGTTGCGGAAGCGAAGGAGCGTTACAACTTCACACTCTCGCCTTCGCACCTTCGCACTTTTGCCTTCGCTTTTTTATATTTGTGGAGCTCTGTATCGTTTAAAGATAATTTTAGCTGTATAAAATGGCATATGAGGCAGAAGACGAACTTTTGAGAGTTTATTTTCAACAGCCTGCGCAGATCGATAATTTTTTCCAGGGAGTCCAGAAGTGAAAGTGTACCATTATCAGTGGCAGATCCAGGAATTTGAAAACGGGGGGGGGGGGGGGGGGTTAAAGGCAGGGGGTCTGGGGGCCGCCGTGAGGCCCCCTGTGGGTCCAGGGCGAAGCCCTGGTGGGGGTCCAGGGGGCGAAGCCCCTGGAAGCTGCTGAAATCTAGATATTTTGAAAGGCAAAATCATGTTGTCTGGAGGGCCAATTTTTACTTATTTTCCCGTCATTTTAGTCACTAGAAATGTTACCAAAATGTTATGAGACATTTAATTTTGAAGTAACAAAAGCTGCAGAAAGTTTCAATTGAGCTCTTACAAATAAGAAGTATTTATTTCATTGTATCTGGGATAAGACTTTTAACTAAATTTTGTTCATTTTGTAGGCTTTTGCAATTTTACTCAATAATATTGTTATTTGTCATAATTGTCCAGGAGAAAATTTGCACCAATGAGTTTGTCGGTCGTAAATAATTAAAATAAATAAAAACAAGAAATACTTCAAAATATCGTACACAATTATAGCTGTTTTATTTAAATGGATTGTTAGACACCATTCTTCTTGGGTTTTTGTTAATGAAGATGTCGACAATTTTCTTGTAGTCTAGGGGAATATCTCTGTGAATTTGGAGAAGAGTAAGGGCGTTTAACCGGTCCTGTCCCATAGTACTTCTCTAGGACGATTTAATACGTTTTATTGCTGAGTTTCCTCGTTCAACAGTAGCACTCGACACAGGAATAAGTAATAGAAGAGTAATTATTCTGTGAATATTTGGGAACATTTTTGCATTTGTTGCCTGTATGAGAGTAGACAATGTTGTGGGGGCTTCTTCAATATTCAGCCATTTCCTTTTCCAGAGTTTTAACTCTTGATCGAAATTAGTTTGGGCTGGCATGTCATCAGAGAAGAAGTCTTTTATGTCCGCAACAATCTGGTCGTTCAAAGATGGGAGAGATCGTGGTAATAAACACAATCCACGAACAGCACACTTAGAAAGATTTTGGAATCGATCTGTGAGTTCAGCAACTAGGTGGTCTATCAGTGGAATAAAAATGGTACGTCTCCAATACTCTTCTGGTGAACTCGCTTCAACATTTCCTCGAAGAGTCTGGCGTTTACATCTTCTGGGAATTGAAATAATTGTGTCAGTATGAACAGCAAGTTTTTCAATTACAGGGAGTATGTTTGATCTGAATTCATCGTCTGCTCTTTCACGAATGTCTTTCAGTTCAGTTACGATCAGACCAATTTCTTCATAAGCAGTCACAACATCCTGATGCGATCCTTGGAGAAGTAGACTCAGTGATTTAGTAAACCCGAACAGATAACGGTTGGAGGCAAATGCACAAAGAAAACCTGGTGTTGCAATCGATGTGAGCAAACCTCTTGCTTCTGAAATAGTCTTAGGATCCCAAGAACCTTTTGACTGCGGATCACATATTCTTGTCATGCATTCTACAACAGCTTCATACGTGTCTTCAAACTCCTCAAGCGATGTATGTCTCTCAACCCATCTTGTTTCACACAAAAGTTTCACCTTTTCAGAATTTCATCGCCTGCATCGATTCGCATATCAAGTAAAGCATTGAAATTACCTTTATTCAGTGAGCAGGATGTTGAATAATCTCTGTGACCTCTAATGGGTATTCCTTGTCTGCCGCAAAATTCCAAGCACTTGATAATAGAATTCAAGGTCGCTACATTTTTTTCAAAGTTCACACCAGCTTGCTCGGTTATCTTTGCGTCAATTCGAAGAGAAGGGTCATTATGGCGAAGCACAAAACTGCCAAACTTGTCCTTTGAAACCTGGTGATACTGACACTTTTCATGTAGTTGCCAGTACTCTAGTAAATGTTTCCAATCTTTACAAGGTGCCTTGACGAAAATTGATTCTCCCTTGTAATACTTTATGTCACTAAGAAACAAAATACACGCAATGCAATACAGCCCATCCTGTATTCGAGAATAGCTCAAATGTTCGTATTTTTCAAGCCATTCTCTCTTACAACGTCTGCTTGATACTCCGCTCTTTCTGCGTTTATCCCTGTAGGTTGTTGCTGGGAAGTTGTGTCCGGCAGGTGGAATTCTATTTTGAATAATGTTAATTTTAGTTGCATCATCAAGATCAGCACCCTCGGCAATATAATTTGAAATATTAAATGCACAGTTCAAGTCATTTTTTCTTGACAATGACGGTATGGATTTAAATTTCTTATGATGACCTACGCTAGGCTGAGGTTCATTTGAGTCAGGCTCCAACGTACCAGTACTAGCAATTTCACTCTTGTCTGCAGTACTCACTGAAGATAACTTTTTTCTCCGAGTTCCTTCTGTGAAAAATGACGACAACAACGACTGCTGTGACATTTTATCTTCCACTTTTTCAAATTCATAACTGTTGCCCTCATCATAAATTGGAACAAGTAAGGCAAAATGATTAGGTTCATATGAGAATCCGGGCTGAGTGTTTAAATTACCATCCCGGGACCATATAATGCCGAACTCAGGCTGTTTCTCGTCGTTAGTTGTTCTGTCCAGAGGATAAATTGTCCGATTAAATAGTGGACGCAATCCTTCATTTGCATTAGGGTACACAGACTCGATACAAACATCCAACACACTACACAATCCGAGTAAATGTACCATAGATGACCATGAATTATCTTCACAAGTTTTCACCGATTCACATATAATAGCATCTTCCCTGTTTCGTGTTCTATCAAAATTTGCACCACCATCATCAGATAATATTAGCGAGAACAGAGTGTCAGAGTGATCAGTAAATATTTTTTTACAGCCAAGAACATCGTCAAGTATTGGATGATCAGCATAATCACTGGCCCGTATAAACAACTCGGCTGCAACAATAATCCTTATCTTCCAGGAAAGACTCGTATCGCCTAAACAAAATTAAATGATTTTTTTCTAAATATTTATGACTGCATTATTTATTTATGTTTTATATGTGTAGTTAAAGCAATATATACAGTGCACTGTGTCCTGTCGAAACTCAATCAAAATTCAAGCATTTTTTAACACTGGTAATTTTTAAGCCACACATTTTTAACTTATAAAAATATATATGATATTATAAATTGATAGTACTGGTATTAAAATTTTTGCTTCTAAAAAATGATCAGGAGATCTAGCCTAAAATTTGCTTTTACTTGTTTAATTTCATTTCCAAACATTAATTTTAAAACAAATTACCTGTTATGAAGATGGAAACGCAGTTGTACAAACAATTCCCGTCACCGGGAACCTTTTTAGCTTCGTAACACAAATTATCATCAGGAATAAGTGCATTTGCCAGCGTGTCTTCTTTCAATCTCTGAAGCATTTCTATTTTGGGACAATCTCTAATGATATCTCGAATACCGTTGATAAGTTGTGCATGAATGACTTGACACTGACTTTTGTCACGATCTAGGACAGACCGCCGAAGTACCAGGTAATTCAAAATTTTCCATGTTATCCATGTTCAATTTGCAGACGCTGCAGCCGAAAGTCAGTCGTACATAAACCGAGTCTTACACAAGAAGTCCACTCATACACAAGTTGAGCCGTTCCTATTTTTTTTTTAATTACTAAACTATATCGAATGAAATAACACTTCTACATGAATATGCCTACAAATTATAAATCTTTGTATTTTTCATTTTACAAATTGAATTTAATATTAAAGTAAAGCATGACTTTATATGATCAGAAAAAAATCATCCACAAAAAAAAAAAAAAAAAAAAAATCAAACGGGTGGGCGCGCGCCCGGCGCGCCGGCGCTGGATCCGCCACTGATTATAGAGGACACGGTGCCTGCAGTAAATCTATGTAATCTACCGAGACTTGCTGAATGCAATCAAAAAAGGCGAAGGCGAAAGTGCAAAGTTATGAGGCAAAGAATCGCATTTTCGCCTTCGCATCTTCGCGCTTAGCCGTCGCATCTACTTCCGCCATCGCAACTTCGCACTCTCGCATCTTCGCCCCAAGTGAGAAGGTCGAAGTGGTTCCATCGGAACACCATTTAGCTAAGTGACAAATTAAATGAGTTCTGTCTAAACACACATGCAACTGACTATATTCAGGTTTTACATTATTCAGGGTCTTCTTGAACAAAGGATTTGAACCAGTGAAATTTGGCCGCGTTTTATTTACACGCAACTTCATACTTTTATTACACACATGCAACTTCCTTACTACATTTCAGTTAAACATTAACACATCACAATAAATCGCAAAAATGTTTCAACCTGTGTCTTTTTAGGAAAATCCTTAGAGTGTTTTAAGGAAGAATCGGAATAAAATTGTCACAAGTTGAAAATTATTAAATGAATTCTGTTTTTACTTTTATGTACATGTATACACACCGACAACTTTCTACACTCTTTAACACACATGCAAATGGATGCATCAAAGACAAGCTTTAAATTCGCAACAAGAGTTTAAGCCAGTAATTATTTGCCTAAGTTTATTGTTAGGACGAAAGTATATGTCAGAGAAATAAAAATGATTAAATTAAAGATCAGCATGACTTTCTACACTTTTAAACACGCACATAAAATGCAGTTAAAATTGTCTTACCTTAGCTTATGCCACATTCATACGACGAAAATTTGCTGATGCATGCTTTACTCATGAGTGAAATTACACATATAAGTAAAAGTTAATTTGTTAAGCGTTTAGACGAGATTTATGTTATATAAGTAAATCCTTAAATTGACATTTCAAATAGGAAGATTGACCGCTTTAGACTCGTGAATGTTCACAGAAAAGGGGTATTTTCTTACTATTTGGGTATAGGACTAGCTTTTTGATGTTTCCGAATCTAGGAAACTAGGAGAATAGACAGACCCACTGATTAATACGACAGAACCGCACTAAATGCATTTAAGGAAGAAGAGTGGTATGAGGATTTTTTTTAACAAAGAAGAACAATTTCTTAAAGTGGCACGGTGACTCAAAATAAAATGTAGATGTTTTACTTTTTGATTATGACAACGGAAATAAGAAGAGCTACCCGAAATTTCATCATACGGAAGGTTTCATGCATCATAAGTCATCATAACTATTGCCATCTGTTTATAGTGTCTTCAGCGGAATGTCGGAGGACTGTAATCTCTTTGATGTTGCTACAACACATGTGCAAAAGTTAACTTGTACCTAGTCCTGACTAGGTGCAGATTTACTTGATTGTGCATGATTTGCATATGAACAAATCAGTTCATACGACAACAATTGCACATGTAAATAAATTTACATATGTATAAAACATAATGATCTACATGTATGCAAATTGTGTCGCATGAATGGAGTATCAGTTGCTTCATTCGCAAAACGCATTCACACAAGTTTCTCGTAAGTTATTTTGTCTGTTATGATGAGGATCAGAATCAAATGAAGGTCACCATGACAAATGAATGAATTTTGTCCACATTTTATGTGCACACACAGTCTACTTGCTACACTATCACCATTTTAACACACCTGCAACTAACTATATACATCTATGTAAAAAAAAATCTTACAGTTCCTTTACCTAGCAAAATGAATTCAAACCAGTGTATATTGGGATATTTTAACGCAGTTGTTTGTTATGAGAATCAGAATACAATGAAGGTCAGCATGACAAGTTGAATAAAATTGGTCCGAATTTTATGTACATGTACACACACCGGCAACTTACTACACACTTTTACACACATTCAACTTACTACATATAAGTTAAACATCCCCAACAGTATCGTAAAATCGCAAGATGAATTCAAACAAGTGTATTTTGAGCTAATTTCTTAAAATGTTTCTAAAGATAATCGGAAAAAGTCACAAGTTAAAAAAATTCAACACATTCTGTTGTTTACTTCTTTTTGTATTCATGCCAGCAACCTACTACACCATTTAACACACAAGCACCTGAATGCATCAAAGTCAAATTTTTAATTTGCAAGATTTCAGGCCAAACTGTATTTATTTATGTTTATTGTTACGACGAAAGTAATTAAAATGAAGTCAAGGTCAGCATGAGAACTAAATGCTGTAGTTATTTTATGTACACACCGACAACTTACTACATTCTTTGACAATCACACACACACACGCAAAATGCAGTTGGGTTTTTTTTTACAGTTTTTTTTACAATTTGCTAAAGGGGTTGAAAAAAGTTTCTCTCAGTTAGTTTGTCGGTTATGAGGATCATAATCAAATAAAAATCACCATGACAAATGAATGGATCATGTCTACATTTTATGTTAACACTCAACCAATTCGCTACACCCTTTAACTAACTACATTTATGTTACATGTAAAAGAGGGTGTTGCAGTTCCTATGCTGTTTTCCCTAAAGGAGTTGCGGATAAAATGGAAGAATCAAATGTACAGAATTCGATCTAAATCTTTTTTTCATGCAACGTTTTATATAAAGCAGTGAAGAATTTTATCTGATAAGTACTAACTTTTATAAAACCATGAACATAAAGAACGTGGGGGAATAAGCCGAGGTAAAAAACCACTTTAGTCCATTTGAAAAACCCACAATTTTTTCCTTACAAATATCACTTTTGTTACATTTATTAAACATATGTAATCATTTGCATTCAGTATTGCCGAAACCTTCAAAATTTGACTTCAAATTTAATTGATATTAAGACATCAAAATATGTATATGCTAATTGAGCAACAAAATGCGAATGAAATCGGATGTTCAGACTAATATTTGGTATAGAGTGGGTCATCATACCATTTTTTAAAGAACGTTTACTGAATTGAAATCAATATGAGGGTGGAAATCCAAGATTTATTCATTTACACTTCATCTATTATTACCCAGAGGAATTAACAAGACCGAAAAAAATTGTAACAAAGATTTATAATGGGAGATGTTTACATTTTTTCTCCATTCGGAAGTATTCGAGACACCTCGCACAATATTTGACCATTATAAACTGGGTACTTTTATGTCTGCTGCAATGCCGTACACTTCATTTTTTTTCTTGTAGTTAGAAAAAAGAAACAGCCAATCGTTTTCTATTTATATTTCCATTTCTTGAAGGTTTCGACCAAATGATAAAAGGGCGTGTAAATTTCATTTCTGTCAGTTTCTACATAAAATTATATCTATATTTACATCTACCTAGTATGATTCCCTCTATTTCTAAAATGGTGGGGAATGAAACCTCTGGTCAAGTGTTTCACAGAAAGTACCCGGTTTACAAAGAAAAATTGTCAACTCACGAAAACAACAACATTCTTTAGTAGGATTTGTTGGAGTGTTTTGTGTAGTTACTTACTTACTTAGGCCTGTCGTTCCGTGAGGAACATAGGCCATCAACAACTGTCCTCCAACGAACAAGGTTCTGGGCTGCTCTGGCGACACTGATCCAGGACATATCTATTGCCTGTAGCTCTGCCTCTGCATCTCGCCTCCAGGAGTTTCTTGGACGTCCCCTTTTCCTCTTGCCCTGTGGGCTCCAGGTAAGGGCTTGGCGTGTAATGCTGGATGGTGGTTTCCTCAAGGTGTGTCCTATCCAGCCCCACTTCCGACGTCTTATTTGCATACCCATTGGTTCTTGTCCTGCTTTCCTCCACAGGTCTTCATTTGAGATCCTCTCAGGCCATCTGATGTTGAAGATGCGCCTGAGACAGGTGTTAAAGAAGGTCTGGATTCTCTGCAGGGATGTTTTTGTTGTCCTCCAGGTCTCCGCTCCATACAGTAAGATGGATTTAACGTTAGAGTTGAGGATCCGCAGCTTGGTGGTAATGCGGATGTTCTTAGAGGACCATATGTTTTTAAGCATGGAAAATGCAGTTCTTGCCTTGCCGATTCTTGACTTTATGTCGGAGTCTGTGCCGCCCAGTCTGTCCACCACACTCCCAAGGTAGATGAAGGACTCAACTTCTTTGATGGACTTGGTTTTAGATAAAAATATCGTTCTGCGCGTAAATATAATTTTCTTCTCATACAGTTAACGATATTATTTGTCTTAAGAAATAAAGATATGAACCTGGAATTAAGGCAATGCGATTATCTATACAAATATTATTTATAAAGTGTACATGATCAAATACATGCACTTTAAACATTGTAAAACCTGGTAAATAGAATATGACCAGAATGTTATTATTCATGATTGTATAATTCTATTATCAAAATATCTGTGTATTTAGCTGTATTAAGATAACTGTGCAATATCGAATGTGGATTAATTTTTTTGAATTCGCTGATCAAATATATGCATATACATGTAGCTTGAAATTTATTTAGAAAATCACATTCAAATCTGCAAAATGTTTTTTTTATATATATAAACAATGATTGAGTTATTGAAATGAAGATATACACTTTTTACATTTGTTAATTATATTTCTTACTTATCGGTCGAGTTAAAAACATATTGTAATCTTATTTCGGATGCATTTACTATCACATTACTTACAATGTTTATGCAAATTCATAACTTACTTGTATGTACAATGAGAGCGCAGAGAAGATATAGGAGATATAAAAAGATGAATTTCTTTAAAATGCGACGTTGTCTTTGTGCGTCGTTTGACGTACCGCGTTCTAAGCGTAGCGTTAAGTTACACCAGTATTGTGCGCGACGTATGTACGCTTGACGTAAGTATGACGCACGTTTACTGTGCGTTCAATTTATATGTTGATGGTGAGCACAAGCGACTTGCAGTCAACGTACGTGCAATGCAAGGGACACGTGAGATCTCCTTACGTCATTCGAGCAAGTCAAATCGTACGATTATCTTACGAGTTGCTTGAGTGAAGCGCAAGTGCAGCGTACGTTTTCAGATCTCGCAAGGAAACCGTGGTGATTGTTGTGCATGTCCAACAGCCACCGTGCGTGCTTACGGGAAGCGTGCGTCCTTCCAAATTCGTAAGATGCACTAGCGTGTCTAGCAAGATTTTCCTTAAAATTCGCCCGTAGACCACCCGTAGAAGCACGTGTGACCAGTTGTGACTAAGGCTAAAGTATGTTAATGTAAGTCAAAGGGTAGATATTATTGGTGTATTAATGTTATACAGTTTGTGAAAACTGTAATATTTTGTTACAAGTATGACAACGTTGCAGTGTAGTGACATTGCTGTGTGTATCAACAATGTAGTGACTTGCTATGTGTATCAACAATGTTGTGACTTTGATGTGTGTATCAACGATGTAGTGACTTTGCTGTGTGTATCAACAATGTAGTGACTTGTAGTGGCATCTTCAGGGTGTGTGCGTGTGATAATGACGTAATGACTTGCACCTTAGAGCAATGTAACACAATATGCAGATATTACTTTTATACTTGTATATTACATGTGTACATGTTTTTGATTTTGTGAAATATATTTTCACGATATGTACATGTATCAACAATGTAGTGACATTGCTGTGTGTATCAACAATGTAGTGACTTTGCTGTGTGTATTAACAATGCAGGGATTTTCAGTAACTCCTGTTGTGTGAGTGTGGTAATGACCTAATGACTTGCACCGTTGATCAATGCATCTCCATGGATGAAACAAAATATGTAGATACATGTACAATACCTGTTATAAATTTCGTGAAAACTTCAAATATTTTGCTATATGTATGACAAAGGTGTGGTGTAGTGAATTGCTCTGTGTATCAACAATGTAGTGACTATTCAGGGGCGTAGCTTGACTTAAAATTCTAATGAGGCAAATCCTATGCGGCCGGGGGTCTGCCCCCAGCAGGTCCAGGGTAGAGCCCTGGTGGGAGGTTCAGGGGGCGAAGCCCCCCAACGGAAAATGAATTTTGGATTTTTAGAATGTAAAAATCATATTTGTCCCGGACAGAAATTTCGTAATTTTACCTGTAGCATTATTGAAGACTTAAGCATGCATGTGATACAACATATTTCAAAACTATTTAATACTGTAATTAAAAAATGATTACTCAAGTTTCTAACACATTTAAAGATGAATACACATATTATCATTTTTTTTTTTTTAACTTTATTTTATAACTTTTAATTGACTGATTTGGTGTCGTTTGGACCCAGCAAACCTGGTGAGTATGTTGTGAACAGAAACAGTCTGGCGTCTGGCGCCTATGAAGTAACAGTAAGGCAAGACTGACAGACGGTTCCCATTAATTCATTGTTGATCACGCCCCCAGTGTTTCAGGAGTCTCATTCCGGAGAAAGAACTAAATCCCGTTATAATGAATTTTGATCCCAAACATACTGATATGAAAGATTTTATAGATTGAATTGTTTAAGTATTAAATAAAGCCTTTAATTTAAAAAAAAAAAAATAAATATTTTCTGCAATCTATAAATTAATTATTTATGGTAAGGGGATTGTGGTGAAAAGTCTACTGAGGCAGTTGCCTCATTGCCACAATGGAAGCTTCGCCCCTGTTATTGTATGTAAAAAAAAATGATATATACCCCCCCCCACCCCCCACCCCCGATATATAAAATAATGATATATACCTCCCATTTTTTCATCTTCATTGTCCTTCGGAACATCATATTAGAAAACAGGAGAACAAAATTGAGCATGTGATCTTAATTACAACAAAAAAATTCATTCAATACACCGGGAATGCTTTTATATATGTTCTTAGCAAAGTATCAAGATTATCGACAGTAAGTAAACATATTTATTATGAATTGATTACTAGTATTTAACTTTTTCATCATAAAACATCGTCACCAATCAGTGGTGTCGGGAGCAAATTGAAAGTTGGGAGGGGGCTAGACTTGTCAAAAATCTTGACAAGCAAATAAAAGGAGGGTTATGTCTAACTTTGCAAAAAAAGTGGGAGGGGAGCTAAGCCACTTCCCCCACCCCCCTAGCCTCCCGGTTACAACACCTATGCCGTCAATATGTCTAAGTAATGTTGAATGAAGTAAAGATCAGCATAAACAAAATCTTTCCACTGCCATTTTGTTTACCGCTTTATAAGGTTTGACCAGATTAAATATATTTCATAACCATGTTGACTGTTTATCTAATAACAGTCCTTACCAATCAAACCCTGATTTTAATAATTCAATCTTGAAACAAAGACCATGCGACAAAATGGTTGTTAATTACACGGTTCCCTCGTCAAGACGTGTAACAACCCTTACATAGTTCTTTTACATTTCCAGCATTTACATTAACAAGAATAGATATGGGTTACCCCATATCCAAGATATTCGACTTTTAAATTACTTAAATTTTCACGTACTGTGCTCAGCCGATCTCTTAAGTTAAAATCACTGAACTTGTTAAGAAACTGACGTTCTTCATGTCCGTATTGAATACTGCCACCCGTCATGAGCAAACAGTGCACACATCCTTAAACAGAGTCTACACGGGTGCGATCAGAAATACAGTGCAGGTGTTGCGTAACCATTCCGTCGTTAAAAAAAAGAAAAAAATTAACACACACTCAAACACAACGAATAATTAAAAGAGATTGTGTGACAACTAACGAACAATAATCATGAAAGTACTAATATAAGTATTGTAATAATATAAGCAATATTCATTAGTGAAACAATTGTCAATCGAAGAATGACCTACATTTTCGTGAAAAAGACTGAGGAGGCAGCTAGCGTATGAATATGAATACTTCACATTTACATTTCTTGGGGTGGTGTGGTTTTTTTTTTTCAAAATAATTTTACGTTAATTTTGTTTTCTTCAACGTATTACATATACATCGATATTCTAAACATTTATTGTAATGTTGTATCTGCTGATCATGAACATAACTATATTTTTCAGCGCAATTGTGTTAAGAGTACCTGACTATAGTAATATATCTTGAATAGATAGTAGGCACTGATCGAATATATTAAAAAGCTGCAAAAGAGACATTGAAGGTTTTTTCCAGTAATGTATTTTTTACGACTGCCTTCGTATATTGGACATATCAAGATGAAATTAAATTGGTCTTTAATAGAGTATGAACATAGGGAACAATTTCTATTTTTTTTTTCTTTCAGTGTTATGAAATTGACCTGTTCTAATGTTGCTTTACTTATAATTGCTCAATTATTTTATTAACTATTACATTTCACCTTTGATTTAATAGACTCACTCAAATTGAAGTTTTACTCTATGAGACATATGTCACTCGTGTTTAACTGCTAATTTCTATTGTTTTCAACTTTTATTCATATTGTGATAGACATGATTGGAGAGAGAGAGAGAGAGAGAGAGAGAGAGAGAGAGAGAGAGAGAGAGGGGAGTTAAGGGTGTAGTTTTTGGATTCCCAAAAATCATCCATACTGACCTAAAGTTCAAATAATTATATAATAATAAAAGTGGTTTTTACCATCTAAAGCATTTTAGTCTTTTATTGTCGCCTGATATACATAAACACCTTAATTCCCCCGTGATAATCCTGAGGATGGGGAGAATGGGTCAAACCCGGTCACATTTAATCAAAGGAATAGACTTATTGCATGTAGGGATAAATCAATGATCACTAAATAAAGCAATATAATTAAAACATATCACTGGTATAAATAAAAACAACAAGAACAAGTTGAGGCAGACCTTTATACTATTGTTTTTGAAGAACATTCTTGCTGGCGCGATGCAAAACTTTCAGATCCTCTTGAATGCCAGCATCAATGAATAAAGTTTAAACAGATAAATACATTGTAACTTCAAAATATTCAGGAAATAAATATGAAAAAGTGTCGTAATTGTGTTTAATCATATGCTGTGGGTTGCATGTGTGTTACCAATAATGTAGTGAGATGCATGCCACTTTGACTGTACTGACTTTCACGTGTGTTTCCATATGTGTGTAAAAATGTAGTGAGAGTCATGTGAATTTCCAACATCTTGTTATTTAAAATAGCCAAAATCGCAGTAGAGACCAACAATGAGGATGCTCAAACCAAACATATTCTGTAGTCAATGTCTCTAAAATCATACTGCAAAGCAGTGTAGTGAGATTCTGGTCAAAAGTCAGGTGTAGTGGTTTGCTGGTGATTACAAGTGTGTGTGTGTGTGTGTGTGTGTGTGTGTGTTAATTGATTCTCCCTACACTTTCTTTACAGGCCGATTCACCAACATAGTCGCCAAGTTGCCAGGGTCAAACCATGATTCTTTCATTTTCCGAGGATCCAATGTTGGAACAGACCTTGAGGTTCATCACAGAGGGATTGATGTTGATGGGGTTTTACTTGGCGAGAGTGGCTATGCCTATCTCGTCAATCCTTTCTTACGACCAGTAGATCAGTAAGTATCAGACACTTGTTAATATGTAGCATATCGTAGCCATCTACTCATTTTTTTTTAAATAAATTTTTCCACTTCCACTTAAATGCCAAAATGAGAGAGAGAGAAAGAGAGAAAAAAAAGAAAGAGGGAGAGAATTCAAGAATTATAGTCTTTCCTCAAACAATTTAATCAGTAAATGTTAAACATCAATAAAACATCTAATTATTTCATTAAAGAATGTTTCATTAAATACCAAATATCTAAACTTAATTTCACATTCTATGCAATTACATAAACACGTAAAATACTACACATATATTTCAAGAGTTCAACAAAACTACAATGCAGCTCATACACAAACAAGAGCAGTAATTGAACGCTGTTTTGGATGGTGGAAAAGACGCTTCATGGTTTTACATGGAGAAATCAAGGTAACAAAATTTTGAATATGAAATTTGTAATGAATTATGGATATTTTTAATATCAATTATATAATTAAAGCACATATTTAAACTGTATATAAAAGTTGACATAATTTATTTATTATAATCAGTGTAAACCTGAGAGAGTATCCAAAATCATAGTGGCTTGTGCTGTATTGCATAATATAGCTTTGGACAGAAAAGAAACAATGGCTGAAGTTGATGATGACATTGCTTATGGAGGGTAATCGTATTCAAAAATCCAGACCTGTAAACTTGTAAATTCAAATATGCAATCGTGTTGGTGTGTGAGTCTGAGTATGAATGTGTGCGATTCTGATCGTGTAACCTATAAAAAACAGACATAAACACTTTAAGATTTGACTCAGTTCCTTCTTATGCAGCTTAATTTTTTTTGTTAGTTAATTTAACCTTCAACTTTGCACATTTTTAATCCATAGTTTCTGCATTTGTATCTTCATCCTCCGATAAAGCACAGTTGACTTGTTACAAATCGACAAATTTAAAGTCTACAAGTTTGTCGAATTTTGACATGACCTTATATGGCAAATGCTCGCTGCGGGAAAAAGCATGCCGTAATCGCCGGAATGGACTAAAATAAACATAAAATTCAGTTAAACTGTTCTAATGAACGATAATATTTTCTTTGGATCAAAATTATTATTTTTAGAAAAAGACATTGAGGTATGATTGAATCTGAACCAAACAAGAAGAGGTGAATGTTTGTAAAAATCGGTGCCGGTGTGACGAATGCGCTAGTTTCTGTAATATAATTCCCATGGACACTGGTACATGTATTATACGATAAGGGTTAACTTTTACTAAAAATGAAATACCTAATATTTATTCTAATATCGCTAAAATAATTTGACATGTAATTTAAACTACAAAATGTAAAGTTGAATACGTACTCTTTCACAGGTGCTTGAGGACAGGACCCAGCCCCCCCCCCCCCCCGATTTAAATCCCTGGGGTAGTTGACTTTTTTGATAAAAATTCCTTTAAAGTCATGTACACAACATGTTCCATTTTAAATATCTAAAAATTAACGGAAAATAAACGATTAATGTAAACCCCCCCCCCCTTTGCATATAAAAAGAGGAAAGGTATGCAACTCCGATTTGTTTACATCACTACCCCTTCGTCATTTTGGCACTATAAATCAAGTATCCGCTTTATATACCCAACAAGCACGGGATGATATTATCGCAGTAAATATATCTCTTCCTGCTATGCTTTTAAAATGAATGTACGTTTTTATGTAAACCTACTATATCATGTTAAACGAGTTTTTCGAAGACAAGCTAGGTAACTGTGACGGAAGTCAACATCTTTCCGTGACGTAATGTACACTCATGAAGGATAAAAAACGAGGAGTCTTTTTGCGCGCAAATTGAATTAAATCGGCTTTCTCAGATGTTATCGTACCAAAGTGACCGACAGATGTTTACTTCCGTCACAGTTACCTAGCGGAGTGGCATACCTTTCCTCTTTTTATATGCGGGTTGGGGTTGTTTTAAATAAACCTTTTATTTTCAATTAATTTTCAGATATTTGATATGGAACATGTTGTGTACATGACTTTAAAAGAATTTCTATCAAAAAAGCGCCAACTACCCCGGGGGTCTAAATCGGGGGGGGGGGGGGGGGCTGTCCTCAAGCACCTGTGGTACTCTTTTCTAGAAATGAGACGGATCAAGAAATTTCCTAGGGGGTTAATATATTTTGTGCGGCATGGGGTTTGGAGACCGCCGTAAGGCCCATATAGCTTCATTGCTTACCTAAATGCTAAGAATTTTGATAGGGAATTTTATATTCCTCATTTATTTAGAATTAAACGACTTGCAAAAAAATTTGGTAATTGTTCGCGGAAAATGTATGTATCTATAGATTTTTTTCAAATATCAAAATGACTTTGTAGTGCAAGTGCATGATAAATAATAAAACAATCTGAAACTGTTATCAAAGAAATCATTAATTAAAGTACAAAATGTTGTCAAAAAATGAAAGGTTTTAAAGAAATAAGAAAGGGATACTAGTATGTTTATATTTTTATAATTATATTTTTCTTCGAAAATCGAATTTCTGAACTTAAGGAACGGGTGGGTTAAACAGATTTGATCCTATATGAACTGGTAGAGTATAAATATATACTGTATTGACAGTAATTTCACAAAACTAATTAGCTGCTTTATGGTAATCAGTACATCTTCACAAGTGGCTGTAAAGCTGTAAAGCTTTCCGGGAAATTTTGATTAACCAACTTTTTTTCATTTAAAGGGGGGGGGGGGGGGGGTGCCGCTACTCATGTCTCATCTAAATTAAAATCTTCAAACTACTGTTTTCAGGTAGTTAGTTTTTTATTATTGAAAACTCAGTTTTTTAATTAATCAGCAGGCCGACCCCGTGAATTTTTTTCTTCTTCGGAGGTTTGGGTGGGGGCTCTTGTCCCAACATTGTGGTAGCGATAAGGATGCTTTTGGTGATATTTTCTTTATTCAGCCGAGCTCTGAGTATACTTTAACGATTTATTACATGTACTCTAAAATAATAGAAATGCGTGTATACATTAAAACAGAGCATGATATGTAAAATTTTTCAGATCTAAGATATCTGAGACCGATTAAATTCTTCACTCGCATCTTTTCTGGATTCTCTTGATATAAAGGACAACGAGCTCATACTAGTTATTTATTGTTCGAAAAATCGAACTTCCTAAAAAAATGTTGTTATCCATAGATAATATGATGATATTATCTATTTTTTGTTTATTCTGTGCCCATTCAGGCGATTACGGCAGGCCTTTTCCTGCAGTTATCTGTGACGTCACTGTTTCCAAATATGGTCATGTCAAAATTCGACAAACTTGTAGACTTTACATTTGTTGATTTGTAACATGTCAACTGTGCTATTTCAGAAAACGGGGATATAAATGCAGAGACTACCGATGGAAAATACGTAAATATAGTGACAGGTTATAGATAATTACAAACAGCATTTTAAAGTTGCAAATGTGCATCTGTAGGAAGTTTACATTGAAGGTCTGCGGAGTCAACTTTAGAGTGTTTGTGTCCGAGTTTTATAGATTACACGATCAGAATTACACACATTCATACTCAGGCTCACACACCAACACGATTGCATATCGGATTTACAAGTTTACATGACTGGATTTTTGAACACGATTACCCTCCATAATTGCTAGAGATGAAGATGACTTGGGAGAAGTTGCTGTTCAGCCCAGAAACGATAACATTCGCCAGTTCATCGTTGACAACTACTTTTAATGTGTTTCATATAACTACGCCTCATTTTCGGATAGGACACTAGTACTGTAAAGTGAAACTTCATATTTCAGTTTTTTAATTTCCAGTGACACTTTCTCTTTCTGCAGCTTTATGAGTTCAGTCTCCTCTTTGATTCTGCAAAGGTCTGCTTGTAGAACTTGTTTCTGTAGATGAGATGCATTTTCTTCACTTTTTCTCTTTCTCTGTTTATCTACAATGATATTTAAAACATGATTTGATGAAAGAAATGTTTTTTCTCTCTCTCTCTCTCAATTTTATATATATATATATATATATATATATATATATATATATATATATATATATATATATATATAT
>WFKH01007768.1:35202353-35237234 GCA_016163765.1 Magallana hongkongensis
TTTGACATCAAGAAAAAGAGGCTGGCCCCTCAAATTAGGGGCCAAAATGGCTCTGAAGTCTTTCTTCCATAGCACTTTACTGAGAAATATTTTGTAATATGTTTAAATAGCAAAAATGTTAATCTTACAGTTATGCATCCATATATGATAAAAAAAATTCTTATATGTTCCGTAACTAGGGGATTTAAGGGGCTAAAAGTCTTTTGATTAATAACTTTTAATTGTGAAATATTTTGCAATACAAGAAGCAATTATATTCATCGAAACACTATACACCTATAAATGACAATTGTTTTCTCATTTGTTACGTAACTATAGGGTTTAAGGGACCAGAAGTCCGAAAGTTTGATTTTCAATATATTAAAATGGAGAAAAATTTCGAATAGTAATATTAAACAAAAGATGCTCAAAATAATGTGCTTAACAATAAGCAACCATCATTGTTTTGTTATCCTAAAAAACCTAAACCTAAAAAGAGTTATAGGCCCGGCTCCTTAAATGATCTCTTCCAGATATCTCGAGAACGGTATATAATTTCTAAACATTTGTTGAACAAAATCTGTTTGACATAACATGAGCTTTCTTTTGATATTAAGAAAAAGAGACTGGGTCTTCAAATTCAAGATCCAGTGTGTATATAAGGGGTATATAATCCTTCATCCATCGCTCCTTTAAATCCCCCGCATATCCCGATATGTTTCGTTTATGAAGATCAAAGGCAATTTCATTTCCTTTTCTAAAAATTGGACGGAAGATCTCCTCGTTGCTCGCAACGAGATCATGTCTAGTTATTTTTTTTTTCTTACGCTTTTTTGTACAAGCGATTTCTTGAAAACGGCTCGACCGATTTTCGTAAAAATTTCAGATCTTGTAGATATTGATAAAAACCTTATATATAATTTTTAATTTTAATGACGTCATTTCCGTTCGTGAGATATTGACGTTCTAGCGATTTTCAGAGGGTCTGCTTGTCCTGTTATCTCCTCCTAAACAAAAAGAGATATTGAGTTCAAATTTTCAGGGATTGTAGACAAAAGATTGTAGATGTGTTTAAGGGCATTTATGATTATCTGGTTTTAAAGGCGTCGAAGCTCGCCTGGACCCGAAAATTGAATTTGAAAAAACGACGTGAATTTTATTGGTTTTCGTTCTTTATCTCCTTTCTTGAAAATATTTTAACATAACATATATTGCAAATAAAATTCATTTTTACAAGAGCTTTCGTTTAATATTAAAAAAAAGGGGCTGGTCCCTCAAATTAGGGGCCAAAAGGGCTACAAAGTCCTTCTTCCATAGCACTTTACTGAGAAATATTTTGTAATATGTTTAAGAAGCAAAAATTTTCATCTTTGACTTATGAAACTATACATTATAAAAATTTCATCATGCATTATGTAATTAGGGGTTTTAAGGGGCCAGAGGTTCAAAACTTTGATCAAATATATCACGAAAAGAACTGATATTTTGAAAAGCAATGTAATAATAATGATAATAATAGAATAAAAGATGCTTAGAATGATGTTTTAAACAATATTCAACCATAAAAGTTTCGTTCTTTGGCCCCAAAAAGGAGATAAGGGGTCGGCCCCTAAAACGTCCAAACCCAGATAGCTCAAAAGCTCAATTTCTAAACACTTGTAGAACAAAATATGTTTAATATCAAAAGACCTTTCATATGATGTCAAGAAAAAGGGGCTGACCCTTCAATTTAGGGGCCAAAAGGGCTCTAAAATCTTTCTTCCATAGCACTTTACTGAGAAATATTTTGTAATATGTTTAAGAAGCAAAAATGTTCATCTTACACATATGGAACTATCCATTATAAAAACTTTATCATGCGTTATGTAATTAGGGGTTTTAAGGGGCCAGAAGTCCAAAACCTCAATCAATTATATCTAAAAAAAAAAAAAGGCAAATATTTTCAAAAGCAATATGGAATAATAAATGCTTAGAATGATGCTCTAATCAATATTCAACCATTGAAATTTTGTCATATGGTCCCAATAAGGAGATAAGGGGTCAGTCCCTAAAACATTCTTTACAAAATAGCTCAAGAACGGTAACAAATTTCTAATCACTTGTTGAACAAAATATGTTTAATATCAAAAGACCTTTCATTTGATGTCAAGAAAAGAGGGCTGTCCCTTCAATTTAGGGGCCATAAAGGCTCTGAAGTCTTTCTATTATAACACTTTACTGAAAAATATTTTGTTATATGTTTCGGAAGCAAAAATGTTCATCTCACATTTATTTAACAATAAATTATATTTATTTTATCATACGTTCCGTAATTAGGGGTTTAAGGGGTCAGAAATCCAAAACTTTGATAACATATGTCAAACAGAACAAATATTTTGAAAAGTATTATTTTGAAAAGCAATATGGAATAAAAGATGCTGAGAATGATGTTTCTAACAATATTCAACCATCAAAATTTTGTTATGTGGCCCCGATAAGGAGATAAAGGGTCAAATATTAAAGTAAAGGTCATATTACCTTCAAAACATCGCACGAAAGACCTCCTCGTTGCTCGCAACGAGATCGTGTCTAGTTATTATTCTTCTTGGTAGACACCTTTAATTTCTCAGCCATTTCTCCATCGATTTTAATGATTTTTACAAGGATGATGTCTTAGGTGAATGTCTCTTTGCATCACACTTTCTGTCTGAAAATTCACTCCCGCTTCTGAATTATCTCCCTCTTTCATGTATTTTGGGACATGATATTGTCCACGCATCTCCTCAAAAACCGTTATAGTTAGAGACTTGAAATTTATATGCAAGATAGAGTGGTTATGGTAGATTTGCTTGCTTGTTTTAGATTTGACCAAAAGTCATTATCCTTAAAGCTCGCCTGAACCTGAAAATGTTGATGTTAACTTTTTTGACAGTTTTGGGGAAATTTGAGATTTGATCACAAATATCTTTCTTCTCATAAATATTTTGTTAACATATGTAGAGCATCAAAAATTTATATATACAAGAGATTTGAACTGACACCAAGCAAAAGGGGTTGACCCCTCATATTAGGGGCCCAGAATGGTCTAAAAGCTTTTATCTATATCTCTTTAATAAGAAATATTTTGTAATGTATTATAGAAGCAAAAATGTTTATCTTCCAGTTATTTATCTATACATGTTAAAAGTTTTCTGATATGTTACATAATTAGGAGTTTTAAGGGGCTAGAAGTCCAATATTTTGATCATTTATATCTTAAAAAGGAAAAATGTTTTGAAAATCATTATAGAAGAGAAGATGCTCAGAATAATATTTGTAATAATATTTAATCACCAAGGTTTTGTTAAATGGCCTTTATAAGGAGATAAAGGGTCGGCCCCTAAAACAATCTTTCCCAAATATTTCAAGAACTTTAACAAATTTCTATACACTTAATGAACAAAGTGTGCTAAAAATAAAAAGACCTTTCATTTGATATCAAGAAAAAGGGTCTGGCTCCTTAAATTAAGGACCAAGAGAGGTATTAAGTTATTTATCCATATCTCTTTAATAAAAAATATTTTGTAATGTAATATAGAAGCAAAAATGTTTGTCTTCCAGATATATGTATTTATCTATACATGTAAAAAGCTCTATGATATGTTACATAATTAGGGGTTTTAAGGGACTAGAAGTCCAATATTTTGATCATTTATAGCTTAAAAAGGAGAAATATTTTGAAAATTATTATAGAAGAGAAGATGCTCAGAATAATGTTTGTAATATTTAATCACCAAAGTTTTGTTAAATGGCCCCTATAAGGAGATAAGGGGTCGGCCCCTAAAACAAATATCCCAAATATCTCAAGAACGGTAACGAATTTCTAAACACTTAATAAATAAAATTTGTTTAAAATAAAAAGACCTTTCATTTGATATCAAGAAAAAGGGGCTGGCCCATCAAATTAGGGACCAAGAGTGATCTAAATGTTTCCAATCAAAGCTCTTATACATGTGTCTGAAACAAAACAAGGGCGAGAAGGTCAATACATTTATGATTTATTTATAAAAAAAAAAAAAGATGAAAAAAGATAAAGAAATAGAAGAAAAATCTGTTCAGAATCAAAGGATCTTTTCTTCTATTTACAAATCATGTTTAGCTGATAAATAGCAAAATTAAGGTCATACATGTATCTCAACTTCAAATTGGACGGAAGACCTCCTCGTTGCTCGCAACGAGATCTTGTCTAGTTATTATTCTTTTTTTTCTTAACACTTTTCTTTAAACTCAAATTTCTCAGACATGGTACAACGGATTTCAATGAAATTTTCATAGATAATAAAGAGGATCAAGATCTTTTATCACGTAGATTTTTGTTGATGAAGTCACTTGCGGTCGGCCGTTATATTCGTTTTTCTTTTTGTGAAAAGTGATTTTGTCCTACCTTTTTCTTAAAAACGATTAAGAACAGTAAATTGAAATTTTCAGGAATGATAGATTTTTAAATTCCTAGGTTCTATTAGGTAAAAACATGATCGTCCGTCACTTCCGGTCCGCTCAACCAGCATTTTTGGAAAATTGTGTTTTAAAAATTAATCAAATTAAAAAAATTACAATTTTTTTCCATCAGAATATGTTTTAAACTTATCAAATTTAAATATGAGCAGGTCGTCCGTCACTTCCGGTCGTCACCGGAATTAATTCCGAAATTTCGATTTTTGGAATTTTAAAGCATATACGTTTTGTAGACACTTTTGTACTGAATACAAAACTAAAAACCGTTTTAAAATCGGACAATGCATTGCAGAGATATTGAAGTTTAAAAATGACCTTATCGGAAATCTTAATTATGCAGTGTAGGTCCAAAAATTAGTTTAAAAGGAGGTCAATATAGTAACTCGTACCAAATGTCAAAATTTTAATTCAACCCTATCATTAATTCATAATCAAACGGAAGACCCACTCGTTGCTCGTAACGAGATCGTGTCTAGTTTTCATACTGTTTCTTATTATTACGGTAGACCTTATTGTTTTCGTACTGTTTCTAATTAAAGTCTTCCGTTTCCAAAGATGACCTTATAGTTTTCGTACTGTTTCTTATTAAGGTCTTCCGTGTCCAACAAAAGACCTTATTGTTTTCGTACTGTTTCTTATTACTTTTTTTTCCACAAATTTTGTGCACGCGATTAATTTGGGGCCAAAATTAAACCCTTTTACGAATAACATAAAAACGTCCAAAATTATCAAATGCATTATAGAAGCGAAGTTGTTGATTTTAACAATATCTGTTTGAGGAACTCACTGCCAAACCCATTTATTACGTAATTAGTGATTTGTAGGGGCCAAACTCCTCAAATTTTGACGCAATTTATCTTGAGAAGGAAACATTTTTTGTTAAGCTTTGTAGAGGAGAAAATGTTTCTAATCGATTCCACTAATTGAAACATCCATACCTGTTCCTATTTAGGATTCACAGGACCGGTTCCTAAAATATTCAATCACATGTATCTAAAAAATGAACAACAATTTTAGATAGGTATAAGAACAATAAATATCGGTAATCTTGAGACCTTTCGTATGATATTAAGAATTGAGGCTCGTAAAGTATATTACAAATAACTTAAAACGATCAAGATTTTGTAATGCATTACAGAAACAACGCTGTTGATCCTAACAATATTTGTATGAAAAACTTATTCCCACACCCATTTATTACGTAATTAGTAAGTTTTATGGACCAAAGGTCTTAAACTTTGTTGCAATATTTCTATAGAAGGAGACGTTTATTGTTAAGCATTGTAGAATAGAACATGTGTGCATTGATGATTTCGCCAATCGAAACTGTCCACATTAAGGATAAACAGGGCTGGCCCCTAAAATATTCAATATCTTGTTTCTCAAAAAAGAGCAACTGTTTAAGAGCGGAGTATATTCAGGAAGTTAGAATTTTTAAAAACCTTTCGTAGGATATCAAAAAAGGGATTGGTCCCTTTATGTAGGGGACAAGAGACTCGTAGAATCTATTACAAATAACTTTAAAACGATCAAAATTTTGTAATGCATTATAGAGACAAAGTTGATTATTAACGTTATTTAACAATAACTATCTGAAAAAATTCATTGTCACGCCCAATTATTACGTAAATAGAGATATAATAGGGACTTAAATCTGTAATCTTTAATGAGCGGTATGTTAAAAATTAAAAACACTTTTTTGTACATTTAAAAAATACATTGGTGATCCTTTACATTATCTGAAAGTAATATTTTTTGGATGGGTGTGGGAGTGGGGGTGTCTGTATTTTTATCGGTATAACATCGTATGGTTTCAAAAAATTGGACGGAAGACCTACTTGTTACTGGTAACGAAATCGTATCTAGTTATTATTATTTCCACAAATTTTGTGCACGCGATTTCTCGAAAACTATTAGATCGAACTCGACCATTTTTCAAAGATGACTGTACGTGATCTGAATTTTGAACGTTTTTGAAATTTTTGATGACGTCATTTCCGATTTATCGTCGACTTTCTAAATTTTTAGGACCCTTTTTGTGCAGAGAATTTCTAATAATCAATGTAAAAATATAAGGATTAAAAGACGATAGGTTGAAACTGACAAGATTACGTTTTATTTGCCAACGGCACAAAGCGTTGGAGCTCGCTAAGGCGAAAAAATTGAGAATAGAAATTTTGTAAAATTTTGCCAAGTTTTATTTTGCCACGTTATTTTTTTCTATAAAATAATATTGAAGACATATAGAACAAAAGTTGTCTAAAATCATGACATATATATTTTGACATATATAATGATATAAAGATATAGGTGCTAGCCCCTTAATTTAGGGACCTATGAGGGCTAAAAAAAAGATTTAAATATCTCAAAATCGACTGAGATTTTGTTAAACATTATTGATGCAAAATTGTTCATCATGACGGTTTACAACTGTTAACCCTTTAAAATGTCGATATGTTACGTATTCATAAGGGGCCAGAATCTTGAATATTTGATGTTACATAACTTTTGAACGGAAAATATTTTGTAAATCATTCAAGAAAAAAAGACGTTCAGAATTCAATTTCCAACAACATGCTATCTTCAAAACTGTCATAGTGACCACCGTTAGGAAGGTATTTGACTGGCCTCTAAAACTGATTTTCTCATTTATCTAAGGACTTGAAGAACAAGAACTGTTGCAAATACCAATACTTTTTAAAAGATATCAAGAAACAATAGGGACTAGCCCCTTAAATTAAGGACCTATAGGGCTTAAAGTATTTTCTTAATTTCTCAAAAACAATTGAGATTTTGTTAAGCATTTAATAAAAAAGAATTTCTACTAGAGTATTTTGTATTTTTAATGAATTGAATGGTACTTAAAAAGATCACCTGATTGCTTGTAGCGCCTGATCCCACCTCCAATGTAATGGATGTCCGTGTTTGCTCAAGGTTTGTATTTTGACCATCAGAAGCAAACCAAATCATCAACGTTTCGTTTTTTCCCTATTATGACATTTTTCAGATTTTGACATTTACCTCGATCATGACATGCCCGATTGTGACAAGGAGCGCACGGCGGGTCCGAAGGGGATGCTTTCTTCTCCTAGACACCTGATCCCACCTCTATAATTTTAGAGGTCTGTGTTGCTCTGCTTTAAATTCGCAGTTCGCTTTATGGATTTTTGAGATGGTTTACAGTTTGTTATTGTCATTTTTCATTGTAGCAAAATTGTTCATCGTGACGTTTTACAACTGTTTAACTCTTTTAAATGTCGATATGTTACGTAATAAGGGATCTTAAGGAGTCAGAATCTTGAACATTCGATGTTACGTAACTTCGTAAAAAATGAAAATTTTTTGTAAATCATTCAAGAGTAAAAGTAGTTCAGAATTTAATTTTAAAGAATAGGCTATCTTCAAAAACGGTCATTGCGACTCTCATTAGGGTTTGATTTGGCTGGCCCCTAAAAACTGATTGCCTCATTTATCTCAAGACAAAGGAACAAATTGTATTGCCTTTAAGAACAAAAAATGCTCCAAATGCCGAAACCGTTTCAAAGATATCAAGAAAAAGTGGCCAGCCTCTTAAAGTAGGGATGTAGAGAGGTCATTTCTAAAACTCTCAAAAACAATTGACATTTTTTTAACATCTTTAATCAAAATTGCTTGACTGTTTCGATATTACGAAATATTTTGTTTAAAAATTTCATCTGAAAAAGGGTCGACCTCGCACATAAAGGTCCTCGAGGGGGACATGTCGATAATTTGATAGTGAAAATTGGACGAAAGACCTGCTCGATGCGCGCAACGATATCGCATCTTGTTTTACTTTTTATTTTTGTGCTCGACTCCGTTCCATATATTTTTCTCCTTTACTCAGTTTTTGTAACCGAATACGTTGTCTGCCCTTTTTTTTAACTTACTCGTTTAATTTGCATTTTTTTCTCTTTAGTTTCATACATTAATACAATTTGATTTATATGGTTCTTTTAATTTTCACAGATTCTGAGAATGTTTTGGGTACAAGAGGGTATTATCACCTTGTAAAATGTATATTTTACATGTTGCGAATATTTTCTATAGTTCTAGCTTGTTGGTAAATTAACTTTATTTACTCTTCTTAACTCTTGTGAAATTCCTCGTGACTGTCATGTGATAGAATGTAAATCAATTTTGATCGACTTCTTAACAGTAATTAAGAAACAGAACATCAAAGTAATCAAATGTAGCTTTAGGTAAATATACTTATTAGAAAGTGAGGTTTGAAGGACAATGGTGGTCAGCTCACATGTGTGTTTGACACTAATAGAGTTAACATAATTACATAACAGCAGATTTACGCACATGAATAAATGGGCTTTTACCTGGGCAATGGTTTGTTTGTTTCAAATTCAGTTTTAGTTTAGGGATAAAAAGTGTTCTCTGATTGGATAATTTATGCATGTCAATATTACAACTTATTGTTATGATAATCAGCTGCTTTGGGTGTTTATGTTTATGTAAACTGTTTTGTGTGTTTTGTATACAGCGCGCGAGAGAGGATGGGTCGTGTCGTCTGCGGGCTTGGGATAAAATGCTGACGATGGACTCGCCACTTTGGAGGGTCCAGAGTGGAGGGGGTGGAGCTTGGTGTGTCAATCTTAATTTAGAGTCCGTTTGATCTGTCATTCCAATTTCATCATGCACCTAATGGGCTGTTTATATAAGTGCATGGTTGTTTACTGAGAAATTAAAAAAGGGGGCGGGGGGTGGTGGGCTAACATTTAATGATTTTAGCAACTTCAAATGAACTTTATCAGGATACATAAATTACTCTATGTTTGTGTTACAATTATTCTGAGTCCAATGAGACTGTGAACATGAAGTTAACTCACCTCCATTGACTGACATTACTAATTTCAACAATTACACAGATTGAAACTTCATTTTTCGTTATCAACAGAGTCCAAAAATCTGATCCATTCAAAGTGTATTGGTCTAAATGCACATCCTTGTTTACATGTGAAACTAAATGTCATCGCTACAATAGTTATAAGCTTTGTGAACAAACAATGGCTACATCAAGCTACTGTGACATATTTTCGGATTATATTCAACAATATAAAGTTAACAAATAACAAAGTTTTCAAATTTGAAAGGAAATATTACTGCTATCTCTCTTATATAAACTGAAATGCCTCGGAATAGAGGGCAAAAAGGAACATCAGTACGAAAAGGCAAAAATAATCAAACTTGCACCGAAGTAATACATTATTTAAATCCAGAAAAAGTAATATGCTAGATCGCGAACAGCCATTTCATTTGACATTTCTTGCTGGTTTAGTAGAAAAAATGCTATGGATGTGGACAATAATTTACAGACAAATTAAGAAAACCACCCAATGATCTTGTTCTCAAACGGTATGATTACCGGAAATATTTAAGTCCAAATTCCAAGTCACCAAGAGTGTCAATTTCGTTGCAAAATTGCTGTCAGAGACAATATCCGTTGTTTTAAATGTCTCGCCATGTCATAAGTGCATTCAGAAATTTCGGCACAATTATCTTCAGGACATAGGGAAATTTTAAGGAAATGTAATATAACAATAAATTAATTATTTTTACTAGACTTACACTTTTGTAGAATAAAATTCATAAGCTGTTATATATTTTAAACATTTTGTCCATTTCAGCAATAATGCAGCTGTAATATTTTTTTACTACATACATCTTGCGTAGAACTGATGAACAATAAAGCAATTAAAATATAATATACTAGTATATATATATGTTCTTTTATAAAACCCAGCACCTAAATGAAAGTGTCTCCATACGTCATCGTCAATTAGGGGAGGATAATTTTATGTGCTTTTTATGTGAATTTTTTGTGCTAAAAATGTTTTGATCCATTGTTTCTGATAACATAATTGGAATGACAGATAAAACGGACACTGAATTAAGATTGACACACCAAGCTCCACCCCCTCCACTCTGGACCGGGTCCATCGTCAGCATTTTACCCCAAGCGACGAGAGAGACGCTTGGACATCGAGGAGGAAAGACGCTCGATCTGTTGTACTCCGGAAATTTGGCCCTGCCGTGCGGATCTGCCTGTGAACCAACCTTGGACTGTGTTTTCTATGTTTTCTGTGAACTGAACCTGTTATCCGCCTTGTAAACAATGATCCTTCCGTGAACTGTGATCCGTGTGCGCGTATGATCCCGTCGAACTGTCCCGTCATCTCCCTCGCCATTCAATCAGCTGAGTATATGTGAAACTGTGTTAAGATTAATTGATTCTGTATTTGTTTATCGTTTGTGTGTTTTGTTATATATGTATTCTTTTAAATGTGTAAACGTTTATAGTTTTAAGTAGTGTCTTTTGTAAGTGTCGCTATTTTTAGAATTGGGAAAGTCGCTTTAGGCTATTTTTTAGATTTCTACATTCGGCGCACGTTACAAATTGGGGGATCGTCCGGGATATCGAACATTAGGCATTTTATTTGGTAATTATTAAAAGGAGTCGATATCTCGAATATTTTGATTGACTATCGCTTTGTATACCTTAGTAAAATATATAAGTATATGTATACACACCAGTTAAAATGGTTTTTAGCTTGGAAGATTTTTTGAAAGCGCCTGACGCTAGCAGGCTTGAATATCTTACAAACTCTTTTTGTTTGTAACAAAGTTTGGTTTGAATGTGAAGCGTCGTTCTAGGAAAGCAGATATAAGAAATGTTGTTGTAGTTGAAGAAGGGGTTTTTGAGTCAAGTGCTTTGTTATTGGTTTTTGAAGTATAAAAATCTGTGAAGAAAGATTATAAATTTAAATTGCAATTTAAACAGTTAGAGACAGAGCAGAAAAAGAAACACGTTCATATGAAAGGGAAACATTTGAACAAGAGAGGATGATTTAGAGAATAGTAGAGATTGGCCAGAGAACAGGCAGAAAGTATGAAAAAGAGAGAAGTAATCGAGAACATGAGCATGCAATGAAACATTTGACAGTCAAAAATTGAAACGAGAAGAACTGAGGCTAATGCTAGATCTAAACCTGACTTTGATGTTGCAAAAAACATGTCTTGTTTCAAGATTTCAAGAGAAAATTTTGACAAGTACTTTATTCATTTTGAGAAAGTGGCACAAAATTTAAATTGGCCTAAAGAAATATGGCCACTCTTGCTTCAAAGTACATTTATCGGGAAAGCTCGTGAAATTTATGGGGCATTGTCACTGCACCAAAGTTAAGATTATGATATTATCAAAGAAAATGTCTTTAAAGCATATGAACTTGTGCCAAAAGCTTATAGACAAAAATTTAGAAATTACAAGAAATTCAATGAATTCTTCAATGAAATTCAATTCCTGTTGAACAGATTTTGAAAGATGGTGCTCATTTAAGATTGTGGGTTCAAAGAACTATATGCGAAAAGGTCTAATTTCTGCACCCGTGTTTTATAATTTTCAAAAAAACATCATATCATAAAGATATTCTGGTAGAACATAAAGCTGAATATGCTAGTTACAGAAATCTAAAAGTTTTACAACATCGATCGTTCCTCGTGCTTCTATGGCGTCACGTAAATGGGCCATTTCCCGCATGTTCTCAAAAGCATGAAAATTTCATCAGTTTTTCTTCATATTCAAGAGTAAGAGGTATAGAGCGCAATGTTGCTCCAAAACAATTTTTAAGGTCTTCCGTTTCCAACGGAAGACCTTATTGTTTTCGTACTGTTTCTTTTTATTATTATTATTATTTTCCCCAAATTTTGTGCACGCGATTTCTCGAAAACTATTCGGCCGATATCGACCATTTTTTCACAGATGATTGCCAGTGGTCATAATTTTAGAAGTTTTTTGAAATTTTGAAATCGTCACTTCCGGTTCCGATTTACGGCCGATTTTGTAAGTTTTTACGACCAATTTTGTGCAGACATAAACTCAGAGACTATTAGAGATATGGCTATGAAAGAACTATATATAATATGTGTCAAATTTGGCCCCCATAATTTGTCATTTTTTAAAGTGTTTCAATTACATTAAATTGTTATGTTATTTTTACGAAGAGTTGATATAAGATAATATTTTTCACCTATTTATTTGATTTATATGCACTCACTGGCAGTATATGACGTCAGAAGTGACGCTATTATTATAATTCAATCAAAATCGGTCAAAAATTGACGTTTTTCTTATCGTTTTTCGAATGGGTAATATAGAGCGCAGCTTTGAACAAGCAAAATTTTTTTGTCACTTATTAGTCTTGGATAGATACATCTTTAATGAAAATATTTTGTTTGTTCAAGCATGCGCTCAATGCTTTCTGAAAGAAAAACTGCTTGAAAACAAGCCGTTTTATGCTAAAAATGTGAAAATGGCGGGAAATGGTTAACTTTATGATGTCATATTTCTAAATTGTGGGCACTTGAATCAAAATGGAAATTATGAAATAACTTCACATGTATATCTGTAAAAGAAAACAAAGAATTACAGTAAAATAATGATGTTCATTTTAAGGGGCAGTTTTAGGCTCAAATCATATATAGTCCTTTTTAGGATAGGTAGTCTATAGTTTGAAGTTGTGCACAATGTAGTTGTTTTACGCCAGTGGCGCCATTTTTTTGAGCTCGCCAAGGCACGAAAATTGGGTACGAATTTTGAATCAAAATTTTCATACGTTTTGATCTCTATCTTTTTATCAGTTGATATTTTGTTAAGACATTTATAACAAAAGTGGTAGAGCATCAAAGGTACTTTCTAACAAAATCAAGAAAAAGGGGCTGACCCCTTTTTTTCAGGGGCCAAGACACTCGTAAACTCTATTACAAATAACTTAAAAACAATAAAGATTTTATAATGCATTATAGAAGCAAAGTTGTTCATCGTAACAATATCTATTAGAAAAAATTATTGCCACTCCCATTTATTACGTAATTAGGGATTTTTAGGGGCCAAAGTACTTAAACTTTCACGAGATTTATCTAGAGACGGAGGCATATTTTGTTAAGCATTGTAGAAGAGAAAATGTTTGCATTGCTGATTCTAATCGATTTAACTAATCAAAACACCAATGTATGTCCCCATTAAGGATCTAGAGGGCTGGCCCCTAAAATATTCAATCATTTGTATCTAATAAAGGAACAACAATTTTAGATAGGTGTAAGAACAAAAAATGTTAGTATTCTTAAAACCTTTTTAAGGAAATCAAGAAAAAGGGACTGACCCCTTAAATTAGGGGCCAAGACACTGTAAACTCTTTTACAATCAACTTAAAAACAATAAAGATTTTATAATGCATTATAGAAGCAAAGTTGTTCATCGTAACAATATCTATCAGAAAAAAATCATTGCCACGCACATTTATTACGTAATTAGGGATTATTAGGGGCCAAAGTACTTAAACTTTGACGCGATATATCTAGAGAGGGAGACATATTTTGTTAAGCATTGTAGAAGAGAAAATGTCTGCATTGATAATACTAATCGATTCCACTAATCAAAACACCAATGTATGTTCACATTAAGGATCTAAAGGGCTGGCCCCTAAAATATTCAATCATTTGTATCTTAAAAAAAACAACAATTTTACATAAGTGTATCAACAAATAAGGTTAGTATTTGTGAGACCTTTTCAACAAAATCAAGAAAAAGGGGCTGGCCCCTTTAATTAGGGACCAAGACACTCATAAACTCTATTACTAATAATTTAAAAGCAATCAAGATTTTGTAATGCATACTATATGCAAAGTTGTTGATCGTAACAATATCTATCCCAAAAAAAAAAATCATTGCCACGCCCATTTATTACGTAATTAGGGATTTTTAGGGGCCAAAGTACCTAAACTTTGACGCGATATATCTAGTGAAGGAGACATATTTTGGTAAGCATTGTAGAAGAGAAAATGTCTGTATTAATGATTCTAATCGATTCCACTAATCAAAGCACCAATGTCTGTCCCCATTAAGGATCTAGAGGGCTGGCCCCTAAAATATTCAATCATTTGTATCTCAAAAATGAACATCAATTTTAGATAGGTGTAAGAACAAAAAATGTTAGTGTTCGTGAGACCTTTCGAATGAACTCAAGAAAAAGGGGCTGGCCCCGTAGATTAGGGGCCAAGACACTTGTAAAGTCTCTTACACATAACTTAAAAACGATCAAGATTTTGTAATGCATTATAGAAGCAAAGTTGTTGTTCGTAACAATACCAGTTTGTAAAACTCATTACCACACCCATTGATGACGTACTTTGGGATTTTAGGGAACTAAAATCTTAAATCTTTAATGTGCTGTAGGTGAAAATGTTAAGCATTGTAAATGATATTGACAATCATATTTTGAAATTGCATTAATATTTTAATCGTATCGTTTAAAAGATTGAACGGAAGACCTACTCGTTACTCGTAACGAGATCGTATCTAGTTACATATATTATTGTCCATGTTGTTTTGCATATCATATTAAAAAATGGTGTTGGAGCAAGCATGCGCTCGATATTTCCTTTTCAAAAAACTGATAGGAAAACCCCCATTTTTGGCTAAAATACGTATTTTTGTGAAATTAGCTCATTATTAACATATCATATTTCTATTATGACCTCGATTAGACAATTTATCTTTATAAACCTGAACTAGATATATGTTAACCTATCATTTAGCAAATTTCTAAAGCTCTATTCATAACTTTGAATTTTGGGGCATAAAAACACTTTATCCCGCACATAGTTCTTTTAAAAAGTTAAAAGCAAATCATTTCGATTGAAGAATTCAAAAATTTCGTTCATCCTCAATCTAGAAGATATTAAGATAAATATAAAGTTAAAACCTTAGAGTAGGCTGCTACTGCAGCATGACTTTGCACTAACTCATTAAGTGTCATTCATAAAACAGAGAAATTCAAATAATGACCTTTCTCGTAGGCGACCAGACAATTCATAGGTAACATTGGTTCAAAATCAACTTCATCAGAGCAAGTGAAAGTCACTGAAAAGAATGGCGGAAATACTAAGTCAGGTCCAGTGTGTAATTATTGTAAACGAAAAGGTCATGTTAAATCAGAATGTTGGGCACTACAGAGAAAGAAGTTAAATTCTGATTGTCCCAGTCCCCTTACTTCTGTACAAGGTAAGTTTGTCTGAAGCAAGTTTGAAAACCCCAAGTAAAGCCTGAATCTGATATTCTTAGGGACGAATTTAAGCCATTTGTGTTTGATGGTTTTGTGTCTATAGATGGTACTGCATTACATCCTATTAGAATTTTGAGGGACACAGGTGCTTCTCAGATTTTGTCTCTATAGAGTGTGCTGCCACTGTCTGAGAAGTCATATACTGGTTCGGATGTGTTAATTCAAGGTGTAGAGGTGTGATTTGTAAAAGTTCCTCTTCATGACTAAAGGTCAGATTGAGTCTCTGGAGTTAGTAGTTGGGGTTAGACCTACTCAACCTGTTAAGGGTGTGTCTCATCTGTTAGGAATTTATTTATTAGGAATTTATTTGGCAGGAAAAAGGTTGTTCCTGACTTAATTGTTTGTAATAGGCCTAGTATCATATGGAGGAGGAGAATAAAGAGTTTTTTCCTACTCATGCAATCACTAGAGCCATGGCTAATAAACTTAAAGATCCTGATCAGGAGGTAAGTCGGGATAAGTTAGATATAGGAAATGACTTTACTATTGAAGACATTTATGTCGAATTTGTTGAAATCAGAAAGTCATACATGTACTTCCTCTTCGAACCAACAGCATGCGTCTAATGATGATGTGCTGGGTTTACATAAAATGTTTGATAAGACACCTCTTACTAGGGATATGTTAATATCTGAACAAGGATCAGATTTGGAATCTAAAGGTCTAAGTACTTCTCTCTTCTCTATGATGGGGCAGAAAAAGGTCCTTATTTGTTTTTATAAAAATCAAGGTGTTCGTATGAGAAAATGGCGTCCCCATGATGCTCCGGTTGGTCATGAGTGACAATTCCACCATCAGATAGCAGTACCTAGGGCATACAGACAAACAGTCATAGGTCTCGCCCCATGACAGTAGGTTTTGGCTCACTTTTTTGGCTTAGATTGAGAAAGGATGTAGTTGAGTACTGTAGATCCTGTCATGTGTGCCAAGTTGTAGGGAAACCCAATCCTGCTCCTTTAAATCCAATCTCTGCTTTTGAGTAACCTTTTACCGAGGTCATAATAGACTTTGTAGACCAATTACCCAAAACTAAGGTAGGTATTCAACACATGTTGACAATCATGTGTGCATCTACACGATTCCCCGAAGCAATTCCCTTGCGCAATATTAAGTCAAAAACAATTGTGAATGCTTTTGCAAAGTTTTTCACCAATGTACGGCTACTCCTATCAGTACAGTCAGATAAAAACTTCACATCCCAAGTCTTTAAACAAGTAATGCGCGAGTTAGGTATTAAATATCACACTTCAAGTGCGTATTACCCAGAATTCCAGGGGGCCCTCGAGAGGTTTCATCAGACCTTAAAGACTATGATGCGTACATATTGTTTGTCAAGTGAGAAAGACTGGGATCAGGGAATCAATTATTTGCTGTTTGGGATACTAAACAGGAATCTTAGGGTTTTAGTCTCTTTGAACTTGTATATGGTTACGCTGTGCGTGGACCATTGAGAAGTGGCTAGGACAAGAAACTAAGACAAGTCTATGTATCCAAATTTAAAGAGAGAATTTCTCAAGCCTGGACCATGGTAAGAGAAAATCTAAAGGTAAGTCAGACAAAAATGAGAAGCATAGTAAAACTAGTGTTTTCAAGCCAAAGTTTTCAAGACAAAGTTCTTGTCTCTTTACCCATTCCAGGTCAGCTGTTTCGTACTAAGTATTTTGGCACATTTGAGGTTGAGCAAAATGTCAATGATGTTAATTACATTATCAAAACCCCAGGTCGACGCAATAGCAAACAGCTCTGCCACATTAGCATGATAAAACAATATCATGACAAACAAGACCAACACGACTGCTGCAAGTCAGAACAAGTAGTTTCTACAAACTCTTCAATTGCTACAGTACAGAACTATTGTCATGATCAGTCCACCCCAAAGTTGAAGAACTCTGACATTTTAGTAGCTGCAGGTCTGTGGCTCCCGATCTGAAAAAATTCGGATGGACGACCTGGGACGGCCTCCTATAGTAAAAATCTGCAATTTACGGCGCACAAAAAATTGCGCTAGTTTTGGACTGATTAACCTTATTTCCCAAAACATTCTATACAAATATTTAAATTCCAAAAAATTTCTCAGACATTTTACTACAGATACCAACACTTTACTTGCCTCTGATATTCTTTTATCCACCATCACCAGCCCCGTAAATTGAAGTGGTGTAGTTTGTTTACATGTAAAAATGGCGACTCTCGATCTCGATGTGAATTTAACATACTTCAATTTTCGAGGTCGGTTAGCGTGTTAGGCAAGTAAATACCGATATCAGTAGTAAATTGTCTGAAGAATTAAATGGTACTAATTTTTTCCACAGAATTTGTGTGAAAATAAGGTTAATCAGTCCAATACCAGCGCAAAGTTTTGTGCGCCCTAAATTGAAGATTTTTACTATAGGAGGCACTGTAGCTCCCAGGTCGTCCATCCGAATTTTTTCAGACCAGGAGCTACAGACCTGCAGCTAACATTTTTGCTGAAACTTGCTCACTTAGATCATTCAAAGATTGATGCTTACAAATCTTATACAAGAATTTTCACACTTGTTCCCGATAAACCCCAAAAGACTTATTTGGTATATTATGATGTAGATGTTGGATATTCATCTCCCATTAAGCAACATCCTTATAGAATGAACCCTGTGAATCAAAACATTGTCACTCAGAGATAGCTTACATGTTAAACATGACATTCTTGAACATAGCAATAGTCCTTGGAGTTCCCATTGTATTCTTGTTCCCAATTTAGATGGTTCATATCGGTTTTGCACTGACTTCCGCAAGGTAAATGCAGTAACAAAGACAGATTCTTACCCTATACCTCGAATTGAGGATTGCATTGACAAGATTGGCAGTGCCAAATATTTAAGAAAGAACTAATGAGATTCCTGTGAATGACGAGATATTATAGGAAGTTTTGTCACAATTTTTCAAGTATTGCAAACCCATTGACATGTCTTTTGAAAAAGAACTCTAAATTTATTTGGAATGAAACATGCCAGCAGGCATTTGAACAAATCAAAGCCATTCTTATGGACTCTGGTTTTTTTCCTCACCTAATTTTGAAAAAAGAGTTTGTGTTACAAAATGATGCTAGTGATGTTCGATGTTGTGCTGTGTTGTTGTAAGAGGATGCAGATGCTGTTTGTCATTCTTTAACATATTTTTCTAAGAAATTTTCCAAATGTCAGCGTAACTATTCAACTGTAGAAAAAGAATGCCAGTCTATGTTTTTAGATTGCAACACTTTGATGTTTATTTATATTTGTCTGCTTATCCAGTTGTTGTTTTTACTGATCACAACCCTCTCACTTTTGTGGACAAATGAGAAACAAAATCAGAGATTAATGAGATGGAGTTTAGAATTGCAAGAACATAACAATGTGATTAAGCTTATTAAAGGTAGAGAAAACATTATTGCAGATGCTTTGTCAAGAATTGTTGTTGATTGCAATATTATTGTGTAGCATTTTCTATGTATACATTGTATGTGTAAAAGTTTTCGTTTTACTCAAACTTTTCTTTAAGGGGGGAATGTTATGATAATCAGCTGTTTTGGGTTTATGTCAGCTGTTTTGACATCATAACGCGCGAGAGAGGATGAATGGTGTCGTCTGCGACGAGAGAGACGTTGGAACATCGAGGAGGAAAGACGCTCGATCTCCTGTAATCTTGTAATTCGGCCCTGCCGTGCAGATCTGCCTGTGAACCAACCTTGGACATGGAGAAGGCTTATATAGGCATTGCCTACTGCCTAATCCATTTATGTAAATATATATTTGCATAATAAAGTATGTTCAAATCAAATCAACCTTGGACTGTGTTTTCTATGTTTTCTGTGAACTGAACCTGTTATCCGCCTGTGAACTAGTAGTAGAAAACAGTAAATATATTTGCCGAGGTTAAACATATCTTTAAAATTCTCATTATTAAACAATTGCAGCAGTTTGAACGTCGATGGTTTTTCATAGAAATACTTTTTAAAGAGGTTCGTTCCTCTCTTTTGGGGTAACTATTTTATGTCACCTCAAGTCGTAAGATTCTGCATCACATATTAATTCTATTTGTATATTTCCTCTCTTTTTGGGTAACTATTTTATGTCACCCTTAGTCTAAAGATTTTGCATCATATATTAATTCTATTTGTATATTTTATATTTTACAATGCCATATAAACCATATTGAATAAAATTGTTAAGAGAAAGTTACAGTTTTCAAGGAGAAAATGAACAAGTTTCATAACTCAATAGTTTTAGAGTACTGTTACTTTAGCATCCTAATTTTCAGCGCAGACCAAACTTCCAGATAGTTTGTGTATTGCGATACATTCATGTTGTTATGAAAAACATATTTAAACAATATTTTGATATTTCTATCGATATATTTTGGCATATTTAGCTTATATATCATAGAAGTCAAGAAAAAATTAACTCCAATTCTTTACTAAAATTAGCTTATTTCATGCCATATCTCAAATTTTTGAGATGTGACCCCTAATTTTTATAGTTTTGCGTGAGACACTAAATGTTTGTCTATTTCTCTGCAAAGTTTTGGAAATATGGCATTTCTAATATTTTTTTTATTTGCGTTATAATTTGATTACTCTAAATTTTGTAACAATCTTAACAACTGCTGTTGTGTTCATTATGTACTGGCATAGTAAAGCAAGGTTTATTAAACTTTGACTTAGATATTATTTTTATAGTCACTACATGTGTTGAACTTCATACTTTATTGAAATCAGAATTAAATAATAGTTCAAACTATAAATATTTGTTTCATTTCTTCAAATAATCAATTTCCATGCCAAATTTTAGCAATAATTAATTAAGTCTACACTAATTTTTAAATTTATCTTAAGTATTTTTTTTAATGATTTCTCTGTGTTGAGAAAGGCAATCTACTAAAACGTATTAGGTATCCATTAAAAACATCAGCAAATTATGCAGATTTTTCTTGCGACATTCTGATTTTACCATTTATTGATGTGTCACTCAGTTTTGTGATAAAGGGGAATTAATACATTTTATTTTGGCCCAAATATTTTTATTTTGGAATCTGGATTTATAGTCAATACTTAGCAATGAGGCAATGCAGATATTACAAGATGACTATTCAAATGTATTTGGGCATTGTCATTTACTCATGCAGCGCTATTTCATTAGACTAAATGAATGCCTGCATTAAGCGAAGATTGAGAAGTCGCTCAATGCAGGCATTGTATGGACCATTGTAGAGTCGCTCGACACCTGCATTGAACGAATGAATAGTCCTCACTCAATGTCTACATTGAGCGACTGGAAAGCCATCGAATGCAGGCATTGGTCCACTGTGAAGTCTTTCAATACATGCATTAGCCGACAATGAAGTCAAACAATGCAGGCATTGACCCACTATGAAGTCATCCAATGCATGCATCGGACAACTGTGAAGTCATCCAATGCAGGCATTGGCCCACTGTGAAGTCTTCCAATGCAGGCATTGGTCCACTATGAAGTCAACCAATGCAGTCATTGGCCCTTTATGAAGTCATCCAATGCCTGCATTGGAGGACTGTGATGTCATCAAATGTAGGCATTACGGTCAACAGTGAATATTGAATTTTCTTTAATGAGCAGTAGCAGAAAATGATCATTTCTGTTTATTTGATGTATACAAAGTTTGAATACCTATGTTTGGACACTGATTTTTAATTATTTCGTCAACCCCCTTATCAATCAAATTACTACTAGATCATAAATGTTTGACATAACTCAAAGGCTGATATTGAAGATATTTTTATTCATTAACTCAGCATGCTGATTATCCTCCTTTTAAATAAAGCCAAAATGCAGTTTACCAGAATTACATACGTGTGTCGTGTCTTTCCACTGGATCAGGAGTTCAAACGTCTGGATGTATCAAACACAGAAGAGTTGCGTGAAAAGCACATGCGCTCATGGATTGTTATCCCGAAGTCATCATTGTAAGTACGGATAGTTAATCTAATCAGTGTTGGCATATTGAGAAATTAGTTAAACGTAGCCTAGTATAAAGGCAGTAAATAATTATAAAGCAAGGTGCAATATTCGGGGATATTAATTACTTAGGTTTAAGCCTTTTATTCACAACAACAAATAACATACTTTTACTCTCTTGAAGTCTAGATGAAGTTTTACCAGTATTTTTTTTTGTCACAGCTAGGATGCTGAGTATCTGTTAAAGACATCAAGAAACACAAACCTGAGGATCCTGTCAGCTTTTTTGGAGTCTGGCAATGAAAACAAGCAGTTGTGTCCAGCCCCTGCTGTTTTCAATGAGGATCGTAGTAAGTTTTTACAAATACTCTTTATTTTTAAACATATCTTTTTTAATATATATACATTTGCACATATCAGTGGTAATTATATCAAAGAGGATTTTTCATGACTATGATAATTCGAACAACATTTGTGTGTTATAGAGTAATCAGACTACACTTTATTGTTGTCTTTTAGTCTGAATGGCAGCCTCTATGGACCTCTTTACATAAGGAACATTGGTGAAGAACATCAAAAGCACCTCATGGGGAGGGGGGATTGTCAAAGACATTAAAAGTCGGTGGAGGTGGAACTGATGTTTCCATCTAAAGTAGTGACAGTCATTGGTGACCACAATGAAAAGCCGGGTAAGTTTATTATGAGTAACTAAGCACTGATCAGAAAGTTTGGAAATGAAGAAAATTGAAATAAATCATGCTTTAAATGTTAAAATTATCAGAAAAAGTCTGATAGATATTAAACATATTCCTTTTAGGTAATACATGTACTTCCATGTACCCCTGTTTTGCTCTGGCCACCAGGAACCATAGAGTACTGCCAGTGTTGATTGAAGGAATATTCAAAACGCTTTTCACAATGTGCACAGGGAAGCTACCTAGCAGTTAGTCATGCATTGTGGGAAAGGTATGGTCAATGGGGAATATCATAAATTAGCTTACAGAATTGCAAATTATGAGCATGTAATGAGTATATCAGTGATAAAAATATGCAGCTTTTCATTCTTATAAATTCATGTACATGTAAGTAAATGTGTATCAACTCTTGACATATATGCTGTAATATACCTTTATTATGTTTGCAGGAGGCCATTGAAACCTGGATTGAAGAGAGAATTGAGAGTGATGGGGACTGACCCTTGAAAAGAAATATTACTTTCTGTCACAAAACTTGTCCAATTATAAATCATAATATAATTTTCTTAAAGTGAGCCTGTCTCTGTTTTTTGCATTTCAATATCATTTTCATACTACATTTATATTATGTAACCCTTGACATTACCACAAGATGGCTCTTTAATGCTAAAATAGGCTAGTCAAGATTCACAAGACAGTTTTACATACCTCCAAAAGGTCCTCAAATCATAAAATGTTTACTTGGTATTGTATAGAAATAGTTCAAAACACTTTTTTTTTACTTTGTGAATTGATTTGATATAAGGCATTCAATGCATGCATTTACATCATGAGTGACACAATCCTATAATTCACAAGATAAACAGATGATACCTCAAATGGCTCTAGAGAGAGTCATTCAATGCCTGCATTGGCTCGAGTGAGTCGCTCAATGCATGCATAGGCTCTAGAGAAAGTCGTTCAATGCCTGCATTGGCTGTAGAGTGAGGGTCGTTCAATGCATGCATTGGCTCTTGAGAGAGTCGGTCAATGCCTGCATTGGCTCTCTCTCCCGAGAGGGCTCTTGAGGGAGTTGTTCAATGCCTGCATTGGCTCTAGAGTGTATTTGTCTATTAAATGAGAATTGACAATATACCAAAGGTTGTTTTATGTCTATAATAGCTTATATTATAATAAACCCTATTATTTTGCTTCAAAGCAGGTAAGATTAGCTAATTTTTCATCTTAAGCCTCAGTTACCATGGCAAGGGTTACCCCAACAACAAATTTTTAGTGTTTTTTTGCATTTTACTCTAAGGTGTATCCATGTATGAAATATTAAGAAAATCGGTGACTATGCGTGGCCAGACCCCTATATAAATCTTTGATTCTTACATATAATTGATATTAAATAGGGTCATAAGTAGGACTTACGCGGAATCTTTGGACCTGCCTAAGTCCTACTTAAGTATGTCTTATACCGTAACATAAAGTAAACTTAGCAATGTCTTAGTTAAGTTATGCTTATGTTGAAAAACGAATCGTTCATTTCTTTTATCGAATTTGAATGTATTGATAATAAATCATTATCTTGGGTTTTTATCTTGTTTATTTATTGATACAAGACACAAGTGCTTGGTACCTCAGATGTTACATGTAAATGGGGGTAGAAGTTAATGTACATTGTGCAGACACAAAAATCAAGGTGGTATGGGCATATTGTAAACGTACCTAACATTTTGATATACATGTACCTCAAAGCGATGGATCCATGGCAGTGTATTCAGTCTTTTATTGTTACTCCTTTATTTACTAGTTAAATCGTCCTCGAGACTGCCTGTGGCGTTATATCGTGATGTCGTAAGACCTTGATAGAATATATACTATTTGGACTTCTTTTTATTTTTCGTTCTACATCTTACCTCACCTATTCACATACTCTGAGTAAAATTTCTTCATCAAGTCGATATCTTAAAATGAGGCAATTTTTAAAATCACTGAGGTGTTTCAATTTATCAACGTCCTTTTTTAATTTCTCAAGTTTCGCGTGTTTACATATATAGTTACTTTTTGTAAACTGACCAGTACGTGTTAATAACTTATTAAACAGCCCACTTGCTTACTAAATGGCTCATTACGATCACCGTTAAAATTTGTATCAATTAAACAAAAACTTTGATATTAGTAAATATTAAGATAATTTTTTTTAAATTATGTGATTAATACACTGTATTCAAATGCTGAATTGCAATAATTGACGATAAAACTTCTGATGATGCATAATTAATGATGCCACCAACATAATAATCAAAAAGCGATAATAATGTTTCATGACTAGACATAGCAACAAAAAGGTCTTCCGTTCCTCATGTATTAATCTGTAAAAAAAAATTGCACTTCTCTTGTAAAAAGATAATATATACTGTAAAGGAATTTTCCAGTAATTATTTCTATGTAAAACAAAACAAAAAGACAAAAAGTTATTTTTGAGTACTTTCTGTGACGACCGTAAGTTTCGCCGGATCTAACAGAATATGGTAAACATATTCTCATACATTGTTCTGTATTTCCTCAAAGTTTGGATGTTCAGATTTTTGTCAGTTATGAGATCTCGTTGAGAAAAGGTCTTTTGTCTCGGGACCGGAAACGGACAAACGGAAGTTATTAAAGAAATTAAATGAAGTATTTTTAGTACATTTACTTACAATACATAACTGTTCATTACACAAAATAAAATAGTCAAAGAAAAAAGTCTAAAGTTATTAAAAGTTCATTTGGTTGCACGCTTCCGGAGAGAACCAGAACTGGCGGAAGACAAAATGAAACCCGTTACACACATCTTCAATCAAATGTCTATCATCCATATAAGTTTTGTATCTTGGTCTCTATTGTATTGTATCTATGAATGATAAGTTATTACCATGCCAAAAAGGAAAATAATTTAAAAAACAACAACAAATTTTAGAGTACTTCCTGTGACGACCGGAAGATTCGTCGGATAAAACAAAATAGTGTAAGCACATGTACATTCACAGATCTATCATTCCACAAAGTTTGGTTGTTCAAGTCTTTACCATTGTTGAGATCTCGTAAAAACAAGGTATTTTGTTTCGGGACAGGAAACGGACAAACGGAAGTGCTCAGTGAAAATAAAAGTTAGTAATTTATGTATATTTTTTTACCGTACATTATTGTTTATTAGGCTAACTAAATCTGTCAAAGAAAAACAGATTAACTTATAAACAACTTGATTTGTTTGAACCCTTTAGGATCGGAAGTGACGGTCGACAAAATGAAACCCGTTAAACACATCTACACATCACATCTATCATCCATACAAGTTTCGTGTCTTGATCACTTACAGTTTCTGAGGTCTCGCGGGTACAAAATTTGTTTCAAAAAACCTACCTGAGATAATTAAGATATCTCACCGGAAGTAGAATTTTTTTGTTGAGATGATATATGTATAGATATATATTTGTATAGATGTATTGATATTTATTTATTCTATGGAAAATGAGTAAATACATTAAAAAAATTTTGAAGTACTTCCGGTGACGACCGGAATATACGACGAACAAAACAAAATAGTTTCAAAACATCTGCAACTATAATACTATCATCCCACAAAGTTTGGATATTCAAGTCTCTACTGTTTTGAGATATCGAGGTGACATGCTTTTTGTCGCGGGACAGGAAATTGACGAAAGGAAAAACTTTAATAGGAAACCTCTAGATAGTTTTATCCATAATTGATTTCCGTATGAAGGGTCTATAACTTATGTAGTTTACTTGACGTATGACCATCACCTCCATCTTTCGATACATAATATATAAACAAAACAAGACATGGTATATGTTGCTCTTTGCCACCAGCGTGACTTTAATTGTTACATAACATTGTAACACATTACGTAAAATTATATAAAATAATATTACGTAATACAACAAACTGAAATTTAATTGAATTATGTCACAATTATGCATTTGATGTAATTATAATAAATTTCCGAATAGAAATTAATAATCATACACAGATATAAATTTTATTAATTGGCTGTATTGAGAAACTGAAATCGAAAATTGGTTACATAATATCGTCAAACAAATTCCTTGTGGTCTAAAAAAGCCATGGACTTGATTAAACGTATTAATCAAGTTCAGACCCCAAGGAAAATAAAAGGAGGAAATAAATACTGGTGGGAAAGAGCAAACTCAGAGTTTACGGGATAAACATATACCCTTGGCTATTTCGATGTTAGAACTACAAATAATTACCATTAACCTAGCTAAACATACAATGAAATAAACATATATTCAATGCAACAAAATTAATAACGTACAAAAATATAACTGGAGGGATAAAAATATGCCCTTGAGTAGCCCAACAATAATGTCGACAGAGATAAACAATTGCTCTGGATACAGCGTAATAGAAAAGTAAACACAGTTTTGACTAGACTGGGTAATTGCATCTTATTACACGAATTAACCGGTCTGATGTACGATTTAAAGTCATCTGATTTCCAACGTCCCAGGAGACTAATTTTACCGTCGCTAATTCCGCAGTTTGCGCAGTGGGAAACCATGCCAATTCGAAATGAATGACTAGTAATTTTCCCCATCTGGATATTAGCGAAAGATAAACAATTCTTCAGTATCACAGAAAAGTTGATCCTAGTCACGGGTGTGCACGGTACGTAGCAAAATAAAGGACCATCTTGCACTCCTTTTTGATGAATATAATTCTTAAGGCACTGAACTGGGCAATAATCTGAGTCCTTAGCCCCATGTATTGTTAGAAAGAAAGATTTTCCCAGGCTATGCCTATATGATACAAATTTAACCAATATTGTGTTATTTACGATAGAAATTTGGTTAAAATGTAGCAGATTTTTATTTGGAACGGTTAAGCTGGACGTAATTTCGCCGATTCTAAAAAAACCCATAAAAAGCTAACGAAAACAATGCTCGAAATAGAATTTTTTCATATAGATTGGATATAGTATGTTGTAAAGAATCAAGGAGTTTGTGCAAGATAGCCCCAGTAATTGGTATTCTCACATCAGTTGCCGGTTTGAGCTTAGGAGCTCTAGTAAATACTTTTTGTACAACAAATGACGAATATGGAACTTGGAGACCATTGAGTTTATGGACGTGACTGATGGCCGAAAGATAAGATGTTATCGTAGACGGTGCGTAGTCTTGTGAGAAAAGAAAAGCAACATAGAGAACAAATATGTGTTGTTGAACAGGGATATCCATTAGTAAACTGTACTTTTCCACAAAGTTCCTAAACGTCGACCATGCGTGAGTGTACGTTGATGAAGTTGACGCAGTCAAACTGGAATCCAGGAGTTTGTTCACAACCGGGGTCAACTTGGATACATGGCGGAAGAAATTGTTGTACCTTGGAACGAGAAAGCACATCTTCGCAAGCCAAGGGTTTTCGGTCCACTTCGCTCCCCATAAACCCTTGGCAGATTTCATTACGAAAACTCGGTGATGCGGTGGCGCGATCTAGCGAGCAACTTGAGTTGAGCCCCTTGTATATTTACATTTTAATCGAATGAAACAACGTGTGATATACATGCTACGGCATAAATACAACTTGAAAACACGTTGACTAGCGAGAATAGGAACATAATTAACGATGCTATTAAATAGGAATGAAGATATAACCTAGAGAAAGCAAGGAATGTTTTATTTATAGTGTTTGTAGGGACCTGTACCGGGAGTGAAAAAGTCGCTATGTATGAAGGCATTCAAGCTATATAAACAGGTGTTGTTGTCGTAATCATTGTGGACAAAAGAAATTAAATAAAATAAAGCTCATTGAACCTTTAAAAGCAATAACCATAAGCAAGGGACGTATATACTAACGCAACTTCTTCATTCGCCATGTTTACTTCCCATAGGCCTACTACGATCACACGAGCCTTGACAAGTTCGTAAATCTCTGTTTAATCCAGTTAAATATATCGTTTTTAATAGTGATCTGGTTAGATCATCCTTTGTGGAGGTACTGTATTCGAGCACTTATGCATCAACCGACCGGATGTGTATTTTCAAAAATTAAAAAAAAAACCTAACAGCATCAGGTAAAAACACGTTCACCCTGAAAATTTGGACGAAATCAAACCAGCCATCTCTGAGATATCGTCTGCACAAAATCGGTAATAAAAAAAAAGAATAATAATAACAAGACTAGACACGATCTCGTTGCGAGCAACGAGTGGGTCTTTCGTCCGATTTTTGAGTAGATGAGATAAAACCCTTCACTTTTAAGACAAAATAGTTAATCTTCGCAAAAAATTAGAATTTTTTTTTCGGCACTCAGGGCTTGAACCCGGGTCGCCTGGGCACATGTCCACGACTCTATCGAATGAGCTACTCAGACTCTCGCTTCAGGACTTTGATGCTTAAAATCTCGAGAATGCGTTGATCGATTTTAAAACAAATTACATATTCTGAATCAGTAAAAGAGTCACTATCAACCCTACAGAAAAACATTTTAAAACAAAAAAGTTGAAATATGCATTTTTTTAAAGTTGCTTCAGGTGACGACCGGAAGTAACAGCGGACATTTTCTTGACCGAGGTACACCAGGAAAATGGGAGATCTATCATCTCTGAAAATTTCGAGTGGGTGTTCCGTCCGATTTTTGAAAAAAGAGGAGACAAAACCCTTCACTTTTAAGTCACAATTGTTAATCTACGCAAAAAAATTAAAAATTTTTTTTTCGGCACCCGGGACTTGATCCCGGGTCGCCTGGGCACATGTCCACGACTCTAACGACTGAGCTACACGGACTCTCGCTTCAGGACTTTGATCCTTAATATCTCGAAAACGCGTTGATCGATTTACAAATTTTTTTTTACATATTTTGAATAAGTAAAAGGGTCACTATAAAGTGTAAAAATTTCAAAGAAAAATATAAAAAAAATAGAAAAGTTGAATTTTTCTTTAATTACCTTCCGGTGACGACCGGAAGTGACGGCGGACTTTTTCTCGACCGAGGTGCACCAGAAAAACGTGACGTCTATCATCGCTGAAAGTTTCAGCCCGATATCTTTACTCGTTTTTGAGAAACGTGACAGACAAAATTGACTTTTAAAAATCGTTTAACGACGATAACTTCCGACCGGAAGTGAATTTGAAAAACTGTCACGGCGGTACAAACACGAATAGCGAGGCCTCATCCCTGAAAATTTGAAGGAAATCGCACGAGCCATCTCCAAGAAATCGCCTGCACAAAATGTGTAAGGAAAAAAGAATGATAATAAAATTGAAAAAGAAACAATAGAATAATAGAAGGGTCTTCCGTTGAAGACGGAAAACCCTAATAAAACTGAAAAAGAAACAATAGAATAATAGTAGGGTCTTCCGCTGAAGACGGAAGACCCTAAAAATAATAAAATTGAAAAAGAAACAATAGAATAATAGTAGGATCTTCCGCTGAAGACGGAAGACCCTAATAATAATAAAATTGAAAAAGAAACAATAGAATAATGGAAGGGTCTTCCGCTAAAGACGGAAGACCCTAATAACTAGACTCTTGTTGCTATAGCAACAAAAAGGTCTTCCGTTCTTCATGTATTTATCTGTATAAAAAATCCATTTCTCTTGTAGAAAGAAAATGGATAAAATATATAGTGTAAAGGAATTCCCTAGAAATTATTTATGAGTTAAACAAAACAAAAAGACAAAATGTAAATTTTTGAGTATTTTCTGTGACGACCGGAAGTTACGCCGAATCATACAGAACAAAGCAAACATATCTTCATACATTGTTTTGTCTTTCCTCAAAGTTTGGATGTTCAAGTTTTTGTTTGTTATAATATCTTGTTGAAGAAAGGTTTTTGTCTCGGGACCGCAAACGGACAAACGGAAGTGATTTAAAAAATTAAAAGTAGATATTTTTAGTACATTTACCTACGGTACGTTACTGTTCATCACACTGAGTAAAATGTTAAAAAAAATCTAAAGTTATAAAAAAAAGTCTTTGGCATGAACGCTTCGAGTGAGAACCAGAAGTGACGTACGACCAAATGAAACCCGTTAAACATATTTTCTATCAAATGTCTATCATATATGTAAGTTTTGTGTTTTGATCCCTTACAGTTTTTGAGATCTGGCGGATAAAAAAATAGTTTTAAAAAGCTGCTTGAGATATTTGAGATATCTCACCGGAAGTATTTGACATAGGTAACCATTTTTTCTCATATAATCATTCTATTGAAAATAACTAATTTAGTTTAAAAAATAATTTTTGAAGCGCTTCCGGTGACAACCGGAAGTTACGCCGAACAAAGCAAAGTTGTGGAAACACATCTACATACATAGGTCTATCCTCCCACAAAGTTTGGTTGTTAAAGTCATTACTGTTTTTGAGATCTCTAGAATTTAAGGTTTTTTGTCATGGGACAGGAAACGGACAAACGGAAGTGCTAATTGTAAATATAAGGTAATATATCTTAAGCATTAGAAAATAAAACTTTATTGCCTAACAATTTATCTAAAATTGTCAAAGAAAAAATGTTAAACTTATAAACAACTTGATTTGTTTGAACTCTTCCGGTGTGGACTGGAAGTAACGTTTGACAAAATGAAAGGGATTAAACACATCTTCTATCAAATGTCTATCATCCATGTAAGTTTCGTGTCTTGATCACTTACAGTTTTTGAGATCTCGTGGGTACAAAATTTGTTTTTAAAAATGTACCTGAGATAATTGAGATATCTCACCGGAAGTAGAATTTTTTTGTTAAATTTAACATCGCATAGATAACATTTGTAAGATCTCTTACTAATACATTTATTCTGTGAAAAAGAAATTTAATACGTAAATTAAACAATTTTTTACTACTTCCGGTGACGACCGGAAGTTACGATGAACAAAAAAAAAATAGTTTAAACACATCTTCACATAAAGGTCTGTCATCTAACAAAGTTAGAAAGTTCAAGTCTTTACCGTTTCTGAAATTTCGAGGTAACAAGGTTTTTGTTGCGGGACAGGAAACGGACGAACGGAAGTGAATTTTTGAAAACTTAAATAAGAAATCTCTAGATATTTTTACTATCAATTGATCCTTAAAGTTTAAAGAAAATCCATTCAGACATCTCTGAGAAAAACGCTTGACAAAAAGGAGGGGGAAAAAAAAAATAAACATTACAATCACTATAAGGTCTTCCGTTGGAAACGGAAGACCTTAATAATAATAAGAAGAAAAGTGAAAAAGAAACAATAGAATAATAGAAGGGTCTTCCGCTGAAGACGGAAGACCCTAATAAGAAAAGTGAAAAAGAAACAATAGAATAATTGTAGGCCTCCGCTGAAGACCCTAATAAAAACTGGTCTTTCTTAAATATTTTCCTATCGTACATTATTATCTATCAAACTAACTTAAACTGTTAAAGACAAACAGTTAAACTTATAAACAGCTTGATTTGTTTGAACCCTTTCGGAGTGCACCGGAAGTGATGGTCGACAAAATGAAACCCATTAAACACATCTTCAGTCAAATGTCTATCATCCAAGTAAGTTTCGTGTTTTGGTCACTTACAATTTCTGAGATCTTGCGGGTACAAAATTTGTGTTAAAAAAGCTACCTGAGGTAATTGAGATAGCTCACCGGAAGTAAAATGTTTTTGTTTATTTAACATCGCATAGATGACATATTTGAGGATTTATATTAATATATTCATTCTATGTAAAATAAATTAAATACGTAAATAAAGGAATTTTTGAAGTGCTTCCTGTGACGACCGGAAGTTACGACGAGAAAAACAAAATAGTTTAAACACATCTACAGCTATAGGTCTATCATCCCACAAAGTTCGGATGTTCAAGTCTTCATCGTTCGTTAGATCTCGAGGTGACAAGCTTTTCGTCGCGGAACAGGAAACGGACGACAGGAAATGAATTTTGAAAAAATGAAAAAAAAAACGCCTCGAGATATTGTTTTTCTCTAGCATCTCTGAAAATTTTAGGAAAATCTAATCAGCCATCTCTGAGAAATTATGCCGACAAAAAGGGGGAAAAAAAGAAGAAAGAAAAAATACTACAATCATTATAAGGTCTTCCGTTGGAAACGGAAGACCTTAAGTCCTCCGTTGGTAACGGAAGACATTAATAATAATAAACATTACAATCACTAAAAGGTCTTCCGTTGGAAAGGGAAGACCTTAATTAAGTAGCATGCCTCTGATAAATATTTTCCCTTAAAGCGTAATTGAGAGAGTCAAGAGACAAGTCGTTCGTCTAATCTGTTAAATTTGATCTCACTGTCGTATGTAGGTTAACATAAAGTTATAATTATTAATCAGCGAATTTCCCTTTTAGATATAAGATAATTTTTTTACTATGCCCCAAAAACTGCTCAATCATGGCAGAAACACTTATATTGCCCTCCCGGAAACAGTTATATTTCACAGAAAATAGTTATATTGCCCTCCCGAAACTGTAATATCACCCTCGCGTGCATTATTTTGCATATTTATTACGTTGGGTTCGAAATTCAGAGAGCCATGCAGTTGCTAAGCAAACGAAAACAGTTCCCCGAAAATCAGAATGTCAGAACAACCTCTGTGATTCGTTTTAAATTCCGAGGTATTTTGATTGTTTAATTGATTAGAACAATCTGATAAATACAATGATAGCAATCAACTCAAGCCTGACCGTGCTGAAAACAACAAACGTCAACTTGGCCTTTATCGGGGAAAAGAAAACAGCCTTCCGAAATTTCATCCAGTCCCAGTTATGCATTTCAACAATAACAGCGTTAATGCAGATTATCATTATTTGATTTATTGAAACTAACAAGCAAAACTTTTTTTTCAAAACATTTTACATTGATTTGTTTACATTGATTATTACTTGTTTTCTTGGGCGACAATTCCAGAATATTTGTCCCTCGGTGACAGGAAAGCCCTGGAGTTTTATGTCGTCCTCTGCCTTCGGCAACCGGCGACAAAACACTCCAGTGCTTTCCTGTCATCTGGGGGCAAATATTCGTGTATGTCGCCCACGAAGCCATGTAATATATGTATAATATTATTGTGTTATTAACTGGAATAAATGTAGAAGATACAGCGAGTGTTGAGCTACATGTAATTCACTAGTAATCGTCCGATAAGGAAATACTGGGAACAAATGTACACCTCTTGATGGCAAATCATTGAAATGAGCCTTACTAAAATTAAACTGTCCATAAAAATGGTCTGAAATGAGCACTACTGATAAGCCAAAATCCACAATCAGCAAACAGCTTGAAGGGCACCTGGAATAGCTGCCATGACGGTTAGTGGGAAAGCATGGGTTCCTGAAATGAAATCGAAAAGCAAGAGCGCAGAAAAACTAGTACGATATAACATATAGCTATAACAATTTCACGTGACCCATCAGTCCATATAGATTTGGTATTTTTTTTACCCTATTTACCAAGGTCATTTAAAGATGTTTTATCATGTTGAAAAATTCATATCTGAAAAAAATTCTACTGCTGATAACTTTGATGCTCTTTGGTGACAATGGAAATACATGCTAGAAACATAATTTGTTTCTAAAAACCAAATTATTCTCTAATCTTGCTTTTGTTCTGTATTTTCTTTTTCTTTTTCTATAAAAATTAACAAAAGTTGCGTATAATTTCTTATTTTTTTCTTTTTCTTTTTTTTTTTTTGTATCAAAATAGCGTGTAAACTTACCTAACAATTTATTTTGTATATCTTGGTATGAGAGAGGTGTGCACAAACGGTTGTTTCTCACGATCTTCCAATGCTTAAACAGGCACCAGTTGCACCGATTTATGTTTAAAGTGTGGGAAGTAGAGCGTATAATCATTTATCTGATTTATTCAACTGAAACTTAGATGTTATAAAAACACACTTGTAGCATTAACGTTCAGACATTATTAGAGTCTAATTTCTGGCGTGGATAAGTGCTTCCCACAATTTTATGGATCTGAAACAGACAACATTGTTCCCAAAATCTGTCGAAAGCTTGCAAAGAACACCGAATAAACACTTACAGAAATAATTGAATATTAAAAAAAATATAAGGGTTATAATACCTCACATTTATAATAATGTTGACAATGTACTGTTAAATAGTTTAATTGTTGATGCAAATGTCTTTTTTGCACAATCTCGGGCAAAGAAATGCAGCAGTTTCACCAATTTGTTAGTGCGTGAAGTGGATCGAATAAACCCGTATACGAACAGTTGTTAACTGAATAATTGGGGTTATAATAACACACCTCTAGTCTAAACCAGGACTTCTGCTAATTAGTTGAGACTACCTTCTGACATAAACAGATGATTCTCACGATTTCACAGGGCTAAGAAAGGCACTTGTAGCAAAGGTTCTTGTAGAAAGTATGTCAAAAGACTAATCAACCCTTATAGGATTATTTGAAAAAATTGAATTCCAAAACATAAGGGGTCTGTCCCGAAACTGGAAGTTGTGCTGAGTAGGTTAAGCAACATTCTAGAACAAACGGTTGTTTCTCACGATCTTGCAACGCTGAAACATGATCCAGTTGCACCGATTTATGTTTTAAGTGTGTGGAGAACACCCAATAATATGTATTCAACTGAAACTTAGCATTTATGATAACGAACATGTGACTTCAACTAGGACTTACAGTCGTTATT
>WFKH01007768.1:35253820-35269631 GCA_016163765.1 Magallana hongkongensis
GATAACGAACATTTGGCTTCAACTAGGACTTACAGTCGTTATTTGAATCTAATTTTTTGTGTAGACAAGATTTTTTCACAATTTTATGGAGCTAAGACAAACAACAGTTCTCCCGACTTCTGACGAGAGCGTGCGGAGTTGACCGAATGAACGATTATTGAAATAATTCAATACTAAAACATAGGGCTTATAATGCCTTAAATTTATAATAATATAGTGCATATTTGATTATACTAGTTTATTGTTGATGCAAATGTCTGTTTTTCATATAGTTGGGCAAAGACATGCCGCAGTTTCACCAATTATTTTTTAATGTGGGAAGTGAATCGAATAATCCCGTATAAAAACAGTTGTTTACTAAATTATAGGGGTTATAATAACGCACCTCTAGTCTAAACTAGGACCTGTGTTAATTAGTTGAGACTACTTTCTGACATAAACAGGTGATTCTCACGATTTTCCATCGCTGAAAAGGCACTTTTTGCATCAATTTGTGTAGAAAGTGTGTCAAATGACTTATTAAACCCTTATAGGATTAAACTTAACGTTGTGTTGATTAAATGAAACCATTTTCTAGTGCAGTCGATTGTAACTGACGATCTTCTAGTGCTGAAACATGAACCAGCTGCACAGAATTCTGTCCAACTTATGCGAAGAAGACTGATTTAATCCTGATAGGATAAATTCAATTCTAAAACATAAGGGGTATAACAGCGCACCTCACGTCGAAACTTGAAGTTGTACTGATTAGGTTAAGAAGTATGGGACTCACGATTTTGAATCTACCGCGCAACTCCGAATGACGTAAACCAATTTGCTGTCGTTCAATCTGTTGCTTCAGTTCTTAGGTATTAAACAGTGAAATTTATTGTGGAAAAGAATTTCATTGTCTCTATTCAAAATAAAACATGAACATAAATGATGAAAAAGTTAATTTAACCCAAAAATCTTATTTTACGGCATAAATATCGGTTTTCGGCAATGCAGAGGAAACGTGGATTTGAATCTGCTGAAAAGACCCAACACTACATAAAGGTTGTTAAAGCTCAGAAAAAGGATGGTCTAGTGCGAACGTGGACGCTATCTTGGGCAGACCAATAACATATTTTGATATTACAACTGAATAATTCTCATCACAGTTGGAGGAAGATGACTCGACGCAAAAGCGATCTGTCCAGGTTTGACCTACATTCATTGATACTTAGCAATTTAGAAAATGTGTATTTAGAGTAAAAGTAATCTCAGCGAGATTCGTCGAGACTGAAAAGTTTTGACGGACGTCTCTTCTCGTTTCGGAAGAGACGTCCGTCAAAAATTTTCTGTCTCGAGGAATCTCGCTGAGATTAGAGTAAAAGTTGTTTCAGTAAACATGTTTTATATTAAAATTGGTATGGGAATTATCGAATTTGTCTTATGCTATTCCGGTGTAATGCACTAGTGCTTGCATGCATGGGTCTCTAGCTCTCTGCTCATGAATGCTAGTGTGTAAGATACCTATGTATATGTTTGTAGGCATCGTGAGCAAAGACCCAAGCACCTGAGGCGTAATTTCATAATAAAAAAAATAATTATAATCATGTATACAAGTCTTTGACAGTATGGTTCAATACAAATATTCGAACCCAGTAGAATTCTTAATGTCTCTCATCATTAATAGTTAATTCTAAAATATATCAGAAGTTGTATCATGTCGTCACATGTTTCAGATAGTCATAATGTTTCCAGTATTCGATTTTCAACGCATGAGTTTATCCCAAAATAATGTCATACGACACCTAGGAAATCTCCTGTCGTCTCTGTGCATAGACATTAGTCGAATTATGTGGCATCCAGTTTAATTATATTGTAGCTAGCCTACATGTAGAAACTGCTGCATATGATGAAGACTAACTTTGATTTTGTATCGGTAATTTCTGATGCTATGTCTGAGGTTAAAAATGATTTAGTTTAGATAAATTTGTTAACTGACATCCATTATGTGTATAGTTATGTGTTAGACTATTGGAAACCAATGACGTCAGAAGATGTATTTTAAAATAGAAAGACAGATTGAACACTTAAGATAAATATATTTGCTATGGTATACACATATTGACAGCAAAATAAATTTCAAATAGGGTCAAGTACATTCTGTTGTTATTTAAAACTCGACCTCAGTCTTTCACAATAATGCTCCATCAAAATTACTTTTCACAGCCCCATGCCCTTCTTCATGTAGAAAGATTAGCATGTACATATTTATGTATCTGATTGGAGAACAACTAATTTAAAAGTGAAGATTTTAGAAGTGTCTAATAATAACTATCCCTCTCCCAGTAAATATTATGTTGATGTTTGTTAGATCTGAGTTAACCTCTGTTTATGCCTTTATAATATCAGGTACATATGCATATATTTTTTTACTGATCAACTTGGCAACTCATTAGTTTTCCAGTTAATATTCTCTCATGGTGCAAAAATTCCTGATTATGTAGCTTAATATTACAGATGTTGACCATGAAGAAGTTGTCGAAATGTCTGATTGTGGTTGGAGACAGTGGAGGAGTTTTGTGGAATTAGGGATGTTAGCAGATGCATATATTAAGAGGTATTATTAACAATGGTCGTGGCCATTTTTAGACTGTATTGATCTTCTAAGGAAGAAAAGCTTTATATAAAAATATAGAAACATACCCAAATCAAAAGGTAAAATATATAGTTTTTCTTCCCTAACATAATTTTTTGCTAGACAAATCATATGTTAAAATTTTAAGTAGATCTGATGAATGATTTGTTGACCATCCAGTCTCCTTCAGGCATGCATGGAATGTGGCATGCCTTTGCAACTTCCACATGCTATAAGTATATAAACATTTAATTAATTCTGCCACTGATTATTTTTTTCTCACTGTGTGAACACAAATTTATTAATGCAATGGAAAGTATCAAATAACCCAGTTATGGCAATAGTATTAATCTATCATGAACATATTTTTTACAGGGGTATTCATATTTTTGGAGAGAATGATGCTAGTCATACATGTTATATATCATATTTCACAATGTTTTAAAATATTGATGCACATTTTTCAAATAAATACATTTAGAATTGTTACATATTGACTGTTAATTACCTTTTTTAATAACTAGATCTATACATGGAAAAAGATGGATTGGTTGTTAGTGTTGATGCTGGTTTGCAGAAGAGATAGAGCGAGTGGGAGGTCATGGCAGTTTTTCAGGTATTTGATAAATTACATAAACTACTTTCGATCGGTATCAGTGTGATTGGTTTAATGTTCATGGATTTCAAGGGTATACTCTTTCATATCAACAAATTTAAACCCCCACCACCACCCCCCCCCCAAAAAAAATCCCCAATCTTCATTAACTGTGCAAAATAATCCATGAAATTGCATCCTAATGATCCTTTAATAAAGGATAACAATTCCCAAAAATTAGACCTCACAAAATTCAATGATTCGACTGTAGGGTAAAAGTTAACTGTACTATTTCAAATATTGTTGACTGAAATCTATAGTCCCAGAGATTATCACTGTGCCATTTATTTTCATGGATTTTATTGTTTAATACTCTAAGCATGAGTGTGCCAATCGAAAGTATGTCATTTAAAAAAGTTCATTGTTTATTTTACAAGTAACTTTTAAAATATGTAATTTTTTTTAATGATTTTTTTGTTTGTTATCCTTAAGTCAAGGAATTTACAAGATAAAAATTATTATTTTCATTTATAACATATATAATGAGAAATATTAAGGCTGATCTATGTTTAATCAAATCGAAAAAAAAATGAATTGTAGCATTTTGAATAGAAATCGAAGCAACTGATTAAACCCTGAATTGTCCCAGCCCTAATCTTAATGAGCCATTAATTGTACATCCTAAGAAATCCTAGTGTTTGAATGTCACAACAGTTTTTGTATATATATTTCTCTATACATGTATATAAGTATTTTAAATGATGCTATTTCCTATCTTTCAGGTCATTCATCTATGACCAGGACACTTTCTGGAAAAAAAGTAAACTTTTCAACAAGATCGAAATCCTGTCGCACATGTACTCTGTCTCTTAATTCCAAATCAACACCTCCACATGATAGCAGTATCAACTGGAACGCAAATACGAAGGCCATGGAGAGTGACATGATAGAAGATATGGTCAAGGATGTTGGTCTGTTCGTATAAAGACAACACTTGTAGTTGGTGATGAAGATAGCACAATGATTTCCAAACTTCGGACAAACATTGACACAAATATTGGTAATACATTGGATGCTAACCATGTGAAAAAAATCTCAGAGAACCATCTATATGTCTTTGTGAAAAAATAACACAAAACTTTAACTTTCAAAGTCATACAGTATCTCAAAAGATGTTTTTACTACATGTGCATCCTTACCCAAGGAAAAGGGGATGCTGCAAAGATAAACCAAGGACTTGTGCTCTTGCCTATCATAATTGTTCGCTTCAATATTTATGTTAGATATGTAATAAGAATGTTGAGAGGGGTGTTCATTCAGGTGCGGTTATTGTCAGCTTCAATATCTATTCTAGATTGGTAATACATGTAATAATGTTGAGAGGGCTTTTAATTGGGTGCATTAATTTTATAAGTTTGCTGATCTACTACATGTACTTGTAAGGAGTTAAATGTCCAGTATAAACTTGATTAATATATAAAAAGAATCATAAGATAATATATGGTTTATGGATGTTACAGTAATGGATGTTGTTCTACCTAATGGCTTAGAATTAAATTTGCCCTATGTCATGTGCATATTGTACATGATGTAATGCTGATTTTGATCCTTTTATATGTTTCAGAGTTGAAAAAATAATTATGAGATACATGTAGCAAATCATGAACTAAAATTTATTCATTTATACCTACTAATATTATTTTATTCCTACCTAGTATCTTGTTATAAAGTGCAAAAAGTTTTAAAATTTGTAGTTTAACAGAGGAATTTCAAGTTAAACAGAGGAATTTGGGATTTAAATAGTTTTTTTTTTTACTTTTTTGGTGAATTTTATCAAATACTAGCATTTTAATAACGAGATTTTTACAGTACCCGCAACGTTATTTTTTACAAGATAAACGATAGGATAGGATTAACGCACGATAGGATAGGATTAACGCACGATAGAACAGTATACAAGCACGATACGATAGGATTGATACACGATAGGAAAGGATAAACGACGTTCATGATAAACGTATAATCGCTTTAAACGATCTTCATGAATAACCTGATAATGGCATAATTTGGGAAAGAACACGTACAAATAAAAATTTACGTGGAATTTCTTTTTAGTAACAATTGCCGAGTTGTTAATCATCGCTGCGTCATTTATAGAATGTATAAAAATGACAAGTTAATTTTATTTAACAAAAATTATGAGCTTAAATGATCAATAAATTTTCTGTATTGTTAACATTGCTTTCATTACCGAACACCCTAGCCGATCGCCGCGAATATTGCAGCCCAAGATCAAATCACACGGAAAATAGCGGGTAATATAAAAATCCAACTCTTGTTTAAAGTAACTATAAAATCTATCATAATTACATTTCTTTCTGTATAAGAAAATGATGCATTAAAAACGAATTATTTGATATACAATTTAAATAAATATTTACGCAGATACACATTCCGCGTACGATTTATTAATATTGTTTTCATTACCACACATCCTAGCCAATTGCCGAGAACATTTCAGCCCAAAATCAAATATCACACGGACAATAACGGGTTTAATTAAGGACGTTGGATCCTGCGATCAAAAGTCTTAAAGTTTTTTTCTAAAGTATTTTTTAAAAATCTACACACATAGCTTAACCAAAATTCAAAACAAAATTTTGGGGTCTATATGCTTCATTTGGCGCTACGGTGTATTAATATGACCTTTCTGCCCTGAAAGTGCAGATTGCACATAAATCGCTTTTCCCTCTATATTTTATTATCGGAATGAACCATGGCACGAAATACAAATTTATACTATTTGAAATAAATAAAATTAAAATTATCATAAAGAAAAATGTTACAATTTCCTCACCTAATTGATATTTTGACCTTTTTGCACTGATAAAACGCTATTTTTATCCATTACCAATTCAACATGTAATGAAATTATTTAAAAGTCTCAAACTTTTTCTCAAATTATGATAAACTTGTCAGAAAAATCTTAAAATTTCAGAAAATCAAACAAAAAGTATGGGTCTATTATGTAAAATTTGAGATATGGCATGAAATAAGCTGATTTTAGGCAAAAATTTGGATTCGTTTTTCCTTGACTTTTATGAAATATAAGTTAATTTGCCAATATGTGTCGATAGAAATATTGAAAAATTGTAAAATTATGTTTTTCGCAACAAAATGAAGATATCCTAATGCACATACTATCTGGAAATTTTGTTTGCACTGAAAATAAGGAAACAACTGAGTTATGAAAAATGTTCATTTTCTTCTTAAAAACCTTCCGCCACAAAATATAGTCCCATACTAAACTCTGTAAATATGTAATTTTTCCATTACTATTTTATTTAAGATAGTTTAATTGGCATTATAAATTTTGAATTTATGGGTAGAATCAATATATGATGCATAATTTCTAGAATAGAGCTGACCCAAAATGGCTACCCAAAAACAGAGGAACGAACCTCTTTAAAATACAACTCTGGTTTTAATTAGATATAAATTATATCATAAATACTTTTGTTTCTGTAAAATATGATGCATAAAAAACGAATTATATTGCATAAAAGTTAATGTTTACGCAGGTATACACTCCGCGTACGATTTAATATATTCGATATACAGGTAAATATGTTACCTTGTTCCTAAGAACTTCGATAGTTTACATTATTTTTTTTTATTTCCAATGCTTACAAATATGATTTACATGTAATATTGGTTAATTTTGATCTAAAAAATTAAGAAATTAGAATCATGATAGAATGCTGGATAGGATGTTACAATTCTTGTTCGATACATTTTCTCATACGGCGCACTGAACGACTTGCAACTTTGAAATATATTTACTTGCTTATGAAAAGACACGAAACGATTAACACGAAAGAATAAACGGAAAAACTGTTAAAATTAAACGATAAACCTGATAGGATTAACGCACGATAGGATAGGATTAACGCACGATAGAACAGTATACACGTACGATACAATAGCATTAACGCACGATAGAACAGTATACACGCACGATACGATAGGATTGATACACGATACGATAGGATAGGATTGTAAAAAATAACGTTGCGGGTACTGTAATTGACTATATGTTTATTGAACAAAAAGTTAGAAATTATTTATTTATCTAGACTAGAATAGTGTTTAAGTGAAATTGGTGCGAAATTGAAAAAACAGACAAGAGGAAATGCAGACTGCAATATCTTTTTTTCTGAGTCATTGACATATAAGTTTCTCATTTTCCAGTGAAAGCATAACATTTGACCATTTCATTTTAGTTCAAAAATAAAACTTTTAATTATATCAAAACATATTTTTGACCATTTTGCATTGAAGTACAACAAAAAAGCAACAAATTTGAACCATGCAGAGAAAATTCGGTGGCACATTGTAAGATACTGAGGAGGCTTTTACAGTGTTTTTTTTTATATAAATTATTTTTCTATCAATGTATTATTAATAGCATATAAGAAAAATGAAATCAATTAATTACATACTCTGTAGCATTGCTTTATTTCTGTTGCAAGTGGTTTATTTTGATGAGCGGAAGTATTTCCAACAAGGGTATGTTTGGATACCGTGGATACTGTTACCATGGAAACAAAAATATTGACCCATCAAAAAATTGTTATATTCTGTTAGAAAAAATACAATGCTATTTGTTGGACCAAGATTTATGTTTTTTTTAATTACTTTGGTGACTGTCCCATACTTCCTTAAGCCAAATTCTAGTACAAACTGTTGTTTCTCACGATCTTTCAATGCTGAAACCGGCACCAGTTGCACCGATTTATGTCTAAAGTGTGTGAAGTAGAGCGTATAATCACTTATCTGATTTATTCAACTGAAACTTCGATGTTATAAAAACACACTTGTAGCATTAACTTGCAGACATTATTAGAGTCTAATTTCTGGCGTGGACAAGTGCTTCCCACAATTTTATGGATCTGAAACAGGCAACATTGTTCCCAAAATCTGTCGAAAGCTTGCAAAGAAGACCGAATAAACACTTACATGAAATAATTGAATCTTAAAATATCAGGGTTATAATACCTCACACTTAAAATAATAATGGACATTTATGATAACGAACATGTGACTTCAAATAGGACTTACAGTCGTTATTTGAGTCTAATATTTGGCGTACACAAGTACCTTTTAAAATTCCATGAAGCGTGCGGAGTTGACCGAATGAACGATTATAGAAATAATTCAGTACTAAAACATAGGGGTTATGATACCTCACATTTATAATAATGTTGGACATGTACGGTTAATTTAGTTTAATTGTTGATGCAAATGTCTGTTTTGCATATTCTCGGGCATAGAAATGCAGCAGTTTCACCAATTTGTAAGTGTGTGAAGAGGATCGAATAAACCCATAAAAGAACAGTTGTTTACTAAATTATAGGGGTTATATTAAAGCACCTCTAGTCTAAACTAGGACTTGTGCTGATTGGTTGAGACTAATTTCTGACATAAACAGATGAGTCTCACGATTTCACAGGGAAAAAAGGCACTTGTAGCAAAGGTTCTTGCAGAAAGTATGTCAAATGAACTAATCAACCCTTATTGGATTATTTGAAAAAATTCAATTCCAAAACATAATGGTTATAACAGCGCACCTCTCGCCGAAACTTAAAGTTGTGCTGAGTAGGTTAAGCAAGATTGTAGTACAAACGGTTGTTCCTTACGATCTTCCAACGCTGAATCATCCACCAGTCGCACCGATTTATGTTTAAAGTGTGTGGAGAACACCCAATAATACCTATTCAACTGAAACTTACGGATTATGATAACAAACATTTCGCTTCTACTAGGACTTACAGTCGTTATTTGAGTCTATTTTTTGGCGTACACAAGTACTTTTTATAATACTATAAAGCTAAACCAAAGAACAGTGCTCCCGACTTCTGACGACAGCGTGCGGAGTTGACCGAATGAACGATTATAGAAATAATTCAATACTAAAACATAGGGGTTATAATACCTCACATTTATAATAATGTTGGACATGTACGTTTAAATTAGTTTAATTGTTGATGCAAATGTCTGTTTTGCATATTCTCGGGCAAAAAAATCCAGCAGTTTCACCAATTTGTTAGTTTGTGAAAAGAATAGAATTAACCCGTATAAGAACTGTTGTTTACTATATTAAAGAGGATTATAATAAAGCACCTCTAGTCTAAACTAGGACTTGTGCTGATTGGTTGAGACTAATTTCTGACATAAAGAGATGATTCTCACAATTTCACAGGGCTATGAATGGCACTTGTAGCAAAGATTCTTGTAGAAAGTATGTCAAATGAACTAATCAACCCTTATTGGATTATTTGAAAAAATTCAATTCCAAAACATAAGAGGTATAACACCGCACCTGTCCCGAAACTGGAAGTTGTGCTGAGTAGGTTAAGCATGATTCTAGTACAAACTATTGTTCCTTACGATCTGCCAACGCTGAAACATGCACCAGTTGCACGTATTTATGTTTAAAGAGTGTGGATAACACCCAACTGAAACTTAGGGATTATTACATGAACATTGGCTTCAACTAGGACTTACAGTCGTTATTTGAATCAAATTCTTGGCGTACACAAGTACACTTTACAATTTTATGGAGCTAGAACAAACAACAGTGCTCCCGACTTCTGACGAGAGCGTGCGGAGTTGGCCGAATGAACGATTATTAAATTATTCAATACGGAAACATAGGGCTTATAATGCCTTAAATTTATAATAATATAGTGCATATATGGATCTTATTAGTTTAATTGTTGATGCAAGTGTCTGCTTTTCATATAGTTGGGCAAAGACATGCCGCAGTTTCACCAATCATGTTTTAGTGTGGGAAGTGGATTGAATAATTCCGTATAATAACAGTTGTTTACAAAATTATTGGTGTTATAATAACGCACCTCTAGTCTAAACTAGGACCTGTGCTAATTAGCTAAGACTACTTTCTGACAGAAACAGGTGATTTTTTACAATTTTCCATCGCTGAAAAGGCACTTGTTGCATCAATTTGTGTAGAAAGTGTGTCAAATGACTTATTAAACCCTTATATGATTAAACTGAACGTTGTGTTGATTAAATGAAACCATTTTCTAGTGCAGTCGATTGTAACTGACCATCTTCTAGTGCTGAAACATGCACCAGCTGCACAGATTTCTGTCGATTTTATGCAAAGAAGACCGATTTAATCCTTATAGGATAAGGTCAATTCTAAAACATAATTGGTAGAACAGCGCATCTCACGCCGAAACTTGAAGTTGTACTGATTAGGTTAAGCCAGATTCTACTACAAACTGTTGTTTCTCACGGTCTTCAATGCTGAAACAGGCACCAGTTGCACCGATTTATGTTTAAAGTCTGTGAAATAGAGCGTATAATCAATTATCTGATTTATTTAACTGAAACTTAGATGTTATAAAAATACATTTGTAGCATTAAGTTGCAGACATTATTAGAGTCTAATTTCTGGCGTGGACAAGTGCTTCCCACAATTTTATGGATCTGAAACAGGCAACATTGTTCCCAAAATCTGTCGAAAGCTTCCAAAGAAGACCGAATAAACACTGACAGAAATAATTGAATATTAAAATATAAGGGTTATAATACCTCACATTTATAATAATGTTGGACATGTATTGTTAAATTAGTTTAATTAATGATGCAAATGTCTGTTTTGCATATTCTCAGGCATAGAAATGCAGCGGTTTCACCAATTTGTTATTGTGTGAAGGGGATCGAATAAACCCGTATACGAACAGTTGTTTTCTAAATTATAGGGGTTATAATAACGCACCTCTAGTCTAAACTAGGACTTGTGCTGATTAGTTGAGACTAATTTCTGACATAAACAGATGATTCTCACGATTTCACAGGGCTATGAAAGGCACTTGTAGCAAAGGTTCTTGTAGAAAGTATGTGCAGGTAGGTTAAAGCAACTTAGAGTTTAATGATCGCCGATATTATGGTCATTTTTAAAATTGTTTATTTTTATGAAAACAGTGCTGAATATTAATATCAAGGGAATGTATTCAACAAGATATTATATTTTTACTTCGGAAACAAGTCGATCTTTAAAGCTGCCGTGCCATGGTATCACGTGACAGTTAAAAATAGATCATTTTTGTACCTTAACAAAAATTCAAAAAGTGTAACACTACCCTGAAGTTTCTTTGTATGTATGATACAATAATTCGATCGGCAATAAGTTCATGTTTATTAATATTGCTGCTAGAATCCTATAATTAATAGCATAAAATAAATATTGTCATTATTTACCGGAAACCTCCTCAACTTTTTCAATTTCATTGAAAATACAACGTATTTTTCATTTACAGCAACATGCCAAAGGATTCTAGTAGCATTTTTCAAGTATTTAAGGTCATGTGCTTTTGATATTTGCCAAATTCATCTTTCATTATATTCGGGGTAATGTTACACTTTTGTCTTTTTTGTACACACTGACAGAGGAAAGGCCGGTCATGCCACATAAATGTCTATCTGCTTACCTTATAACACTCGCTGATAAAACAAAATATCCATGCCTGTATTATCCTGGTTATATCCTAACGATCTCCCAACGCTGAAACATGCACCAATTGCACCGATTTATGTTTAAAGTGTGTGGAGAACACCCAATAATATCTATTCAAATGTAACTAAGGGATTATGATAACGAACATGTGGCTTCAACTAGGACTTACAGTCGTTATTTGAGTCTTTTTGGTGTAGACAAGTACTTTTTAAAATTTTATGGAGCTAGAACAAACAACAGTGCTCCCGTCTTCTGACGAGAGCGTGCGGAGTTGACCAAATGAACGATTATAGAAATAATTCAATATAAAAAACATAGGGGTTATATTACCTCACATTTATAATAATGTAGGACATGTACGGTTAAATTAGTTTAATTGTTGATGCAAATGTCTGTTTTGCATATCCTCGGGCAAAGATATGCAGCAGTTTCACCAATTTGTTAGTTCCTGAAGAGGATCGAATAAACCCGTATAAGAATTGTTGTTTACTATATTATAGAGGATTATAATAAAGCACCTCTAGTCTGAACTAGGACTTGTGCTGATTAGTTGAGACTAATTTCTGACATAAACATATGATTCTCACGATTTCACAGGGCTATGAAAGGCACTTGTAGCAAAGGTTCTTGTAGAAAGAATGTCAAATGAACTTAACAACCCTTATAGGATTATTTGAAAAAAATCAATTCCAAAACATAAGAGGTATAACACCGCACCTGTCCCGAAACTGGAAGTTGTGCTGAGTAGTTTAAGCATGATACTAGTACAAATGGTTGTTCCCTACGATCTCCCAATGCTAAAACATGCACCAGTTGCACCGATTTATGTTTAAAGTGTGTGGATAACCCTCAATAATATTTCTTCAAATGAAACTTAGAGATTATGATAACGAACATGTTGATTCAACTAGGACTTACAGTAGTTATTTGAGTCTAATTTTTGGAGTAGACAAGTACTCTTCAAAATTTTATTGCGCTGAAACAAAAAACAGTGCTCCCGACTTCTTACGAGAGCGTGCGGAGTTGACCGAATGAACGATTATAGAAATAATTCAATATAAAAAACATAGGGGTTATATTAACTCGCATTTATAATAATGTAGGAAATGTACGGTTAATTTAGTTTAATTGTTGATGCAAATGTCTTTTTTGCATATTCTCGGGCAGAGAAATGCCGTAGTTTAACCAATTTGTTAGTGTGTGAAGAGAATCAAATACACCTGTATAAGAACAGTTGTTTACTAAATTATATATAATAATGCACCTCTAGTCTAAACTAGGACTTGTGCTGATTACATGTAGTTGAGACTAATTTCTGACATAAACAGATGATTCACACGATTTCACGGTGCTAAAAAAAGGCACTTGTATCAATAGTTCTTGTAGAAAGTATGTAAAATGAACTCATCAACCCTTATAGGATTATTTGAAAAAATTCAAATCCAAAACATAAGGGGTATAACAGCGCACTTCACGCCGAAACTCGAAGTTGTGCTGAGTAGGTTTAGCAAGATTGTAGTACAAACGGTTGTTCCTCACGATCTTCCAACGCTGAAACATGCACCAGTTGCACCGGTTTATGTTTAAAGTGTGTGCATAACACTCAATTATATCTATTCCACTGAAACATACTGATTATTATAACGAACTTTTGGCTTCAACTAGGACTTACAGTCGTTATTTGAATCTAATTTTTAGCGTAGACAAGTACACTTCACAATTTTATGGAGCTAGAACAAACAACAGTGATCCCGACTTCTGACGAGAGCGTGCGGAGTTGACCGAATGAACGATTATTAAATTATTCAATACGGAAACATAGGGCTTATAATGCCTTAAATTTATAATAATATAGTGCATATATGGATTTTATTAGTTTAATTGCTGATGCAAATGTCTGGTTTTTTTATAAAGTTGGGCAAAGACATGCCGCAGTTTCACCAATTATTTTTTAGTGTGTAAAATGGATCGAATAAACCCGTGCAATAACAGTTGTTTACTAAATTATAGGTGTTATAATAACGCACCTCTAGTCTAAACTAGGACCTGTGCTAATTAGTTAAGATTAATTTCTGACATAAACAATTGATTTTCACGATTGTAAATCGCTGAAAAGGCACTTGTTGCATCATTTTGTGTAGAAAGTGTGTCAAATGACTTATTAAACCCTTATAGGATTTAACTGAACGTTGTGTTGATTAAATGAAACCATTTCCTAGTGCAGTCGACTGTAACTGACGATCATCTAGTGTTGAAACATGCACCAGCTGCACCGAATTCTGTCGAAGTTATGCGAAGAAGACCGAGTTAATCTTTATAGGATAAATTCAATTCTAAAACATGAGGGGTATAACAGCGCACCTCACGCCGAAACTTGAAGTTGCACTGATTAGGTTAAGCCAGATTCTAATACAAATAATTGTTTCTCACATTTATAATAATGTTGGACATGTACGGTTAATTTAGTTTAATTGTTGATGCAAATGTCTGTTTTGCACATTCTCGGGCAAAAAAATGGAGCAGTTTCACCAATTTGTTAGTGTGTGAAGAGGATCGAATACACCTGTATAAGAACAGTTGTTTACTAAATTATAGGGGTTTTAATAACGCACCTCTAGTCTAAACTGGGACTTGTGCTGATTAGTTGAGACTAATTTCTGACATAAACATATGATTCTCGCGATTTCACAGTGCTAAAAAAGGCACTTGTAGCAAAGGGTCTTGTAGAAAGTATGTCAAATGAACTAATCAACCCTTATTGGATTATTTGAAAAAAATCAATTCCAAAACATAAGAGGTATAACACCGCACCTCTCGCCGAAACTTGAAGTTGTGCTGAGTAGGTTAAGCAAGATTGTAGTACAAACGGTTGTTCCTTAGGATCTCGCAACGCTGAAACATGCACCAGTTGCACCGATTTATGTTAAAAGTGTGTGGATAACACTCAATAATATCTATTCAACTGAAACTTAGGAATTATGATAACGAACATGTGGCTTCAATTAGGACTTACAGTCGTTATTTGAGTCTAATTTTTAGCGTAGATAAGTACTTTTCACAATTTCATGGAGCTAGGACAAACAACAGTGCTCCCGACCTCTGACGAGAGCGTGCGGTGTTGACCTAATGAACGATTATAGAAACTAGTAGACTAATTGTTCTCGAACAATTAGAGGTCTTTTCACCTCATTATTTTTTTATGTTTTGTTTCAATATGATTAATAAAACGTTTTTTCTGTGTTACTTTATAAAAAAAAGTCAAAAACTTAAATATGCCAAAAATGTATTTGACCTTGACCTTTTACCTTTATGTCATATGGACTGGTAAAGGTCAACATTTCAATTTGAAGTGGTCTGATGGCCCTTCGATGTAAGGTTCAAAAGTTGTAAGTGTTTTTAACAAAATTAATAAATTTTCAGGGGCGATAGAAGAGGGCCTCGGGCACTTTCGGTGTGAATAGATCGAAGAAGCCCCTAAATGTACTGAACACATTTGTAAAAGTTCCAAGTCTCTTTCTCTTATGGTTTCAGAGGAGTAGCGATAACAAGCATTTCGTACACAAGGGCAATAACTTTGTAAGTTCTGGGAGTTATCAAGCAAAGGGTCTTTTGTTACCATAACTTTTTATGATCAATAACATAAGGAAAAAATTGTTTCGATATCTCTTGAAATAAAAAAGCTGTCCCTGGAAAAAAGAGAAGAAGAAAAAAATAATAATAAAACTAGTAGACTAATTGTTCTCGAACAATTAGAGGTCTTTCCACCTCATTATTTTTTTATGTTTAGAATATTTTCATTTCAATTTAATTAATGAAATATTTCTATTGCGCTATTTTATTTAAAAATTTCCGAGAGATTTAGATTGCAATTTTCTTTTTTGCTTGACCTTGACCTTTGACTTTTATGTCAATTTGTTTGGCCAAGGTAGAGGCTTTTGACCGAAGTTGTCCGAAGTCTCTATGATAGATAGTAAAAATATTTGAAAGGATTTTTTTTCGAAATTTCAATATTTTTAGGGGCGATAACTGCTAGAAGGGGGCCTCAGGCCCTTTTTGTATGAAT
>WFKH01007768.1:35319318-35336471 GCA_016163765.1 Magallana hongkongensis
ACATAACTTTGACGTTGTGCTTATGCTGTTCCTCGTTGCCACGTTTCTTAAACTTATATCCATCTGAGAGCACGTGTTCGATTTTTGCTTCTTGCCATTCTGCAATAATATTTTGATTCTCGCGGATGTTTTGTTGTACTGCATTTAGTCTGCTGTCCAAGAGCTGTGAAAAACTGCTAAGCATTTCATTATTTGTACGTTGTAAAGTTTGATTAATTTGTCTCTGTACTGCCTCGGCGTCCATTGCGTCTATCGAGCACAAGCGGCGGCTAGAAAGTGATTTACTCTACTAAATCATAATACATTCCTAACAATACCTTGCCGCCCATTGGTCAATACCGGACCATAACAATTTGTACAACATGACTACCGTGAATACAACATTTTCCCGCTATACTGACGAAACGCGGGAAAATACAATTCTTAGTTCTACTCCTCTCCCCTCTCCAAAACCACAGTCATCCTTTTCTCCATCTTCGCTAGCCAAGGGTTTACGATCCACTCTGCTCCTCTACAACCCCTTGCAGATTTAGCCAATGTTTTTAGAAATATATCACAGCGCCGTCTAGTGATTGAGTTAAATTGGAGCAGCTAAAATACGTATTTTTTATCTAAGAGGTATTGGAAGAAATGGTCATGAAAAAAAGAAAAAAAATAAGAAAAATTTAAAAAACCCATTTATTTGTAATTATATATCATATGTAATTAATAAATCATGTAAAAATTGTATGATTAATGATTGTATTTAAAGTTTGTATGAAAACACAACGATTTATACCGCCAATTAGTAGATTCCCTGCGATGATCATCGCGTTGCTTTGCAGCCAATCAGATTCCATTGCGCGAGTTTTGATTTTGTCGGCTTAATCTGCCAAGGGTTGTAGAGTAGCAGAGTGCTTCATAAACCCTTGGCTAGCGAAGATGCCTTTTTTCCAGGTTGTGATTTTCATCATTTTCATCTTTTAAATTCTCAGGATAAATGCATGCCGGAATGGGTAAATTGTCACCAATAAGATCATCATTTATGTAAATCGCAAAACAAAGCAGCTATTACTCCAGGTACCTGAGCTGAAATGATTTTTCAGTGAGTTTAACATGTAATCAAAGTGATTGAGATTGAAATGGAAGAATTATTTAAAATTTGTACAATGTGACAAACAATGGAATTTATCAATTTTAATTAACAGTGTATTCTGTTTAGATTTTCATTTAGGTTTTGCACAAATTCAAATACAGCTTTAAAGCAGCTTTTTGTTTTTGATTTGAAATGATTAACACCCCCACCCCTTGTATGTGAAAGATTACTTGGATCCCTTTACTGGTATTTTACTTGACCTGACGTACTTAAAAGTGCACTCTTTCTCTCTCTCTCTCTCTCTCTCTCTCTCTCTCTCTCTCTCTCTCTCTCATGATTAATTATTGTACTTGTAATATGTTATTTACAGTACATTGTAATAGTCTTACATGTACATTTTATTCAAGCCTTTTTTTCAATTCAGTGTGACACTTTTCAAATTACTCTGCAAAGAACGCAAAATAATCATATGAAGTTATTATATAATACAATGTATATATAATACACATTTACATGAATACATGCATAGGCATACATGTCAACAGTAATTTGATCATTTTGTTAAAGGTGTATTTTAAATTGCATGGATGGGTAAAATGACCAACACTTTAACTTTTATTTGAAAGTTACACAATACACATTCTAAACAAACTTGCATATAAACTGCACCAACATTCTCCCATGTCCATATATATTCCTCATTTAGAGTAATCAGATGAAGTTACATTTATTTGATTATTATTTAGCGTTTTATTAGCTATAGTTCAGAAGCATAAATATATATCCATTAGGTGACAAGATTTCAAACAGTGTTATGATTCTGTTTTGACCATTTTTTAGCAAGATGATAGTATCATGTCCTGATTTTTTAAAAAAAAAGATTGTATAATAATAAAAATCAAAGTATGGAAGTACTGAATGGAGTTGATTTTATGGATTATTATTTGGTTTAAAATCAATGATACGTAATTTCGAATGGCGAGTAGTTTCTTAGCTGTATAAAAATTTCGCACATTTTTTTTTCTACTACCAGTATGAATTTTGGGGGTTTTCCGACAAAAATTCTGATAAAATCCCACAGGAATCATGTTCTGTAATATTTATAGATAGAATTAATTTCATCAAACTATATATGTATCAGTAATCGAAATATTTCTGGATATTTATGGATCCGAGCAATATTGAACTCTTGTCATGTTCAACCAGACGCTTGGCTGTCTCCGTAAATCTCCGACTAGCAGAGAGACTCTCTGCTTGTCAGAGATTTACGGAGACAGCCGAGCGTCTAGTTGAATGAGACTATTATGAACTCTGGCGTAGGAATTATTCCTACGCCAGAGTTCAATATAGTCTCATATTCCGAATGCATATGACTACAAAATTATCTGAATTGTCGTACCATTTAAAATCTGACTATTTTCAAGGTATTTATAAATAATTTTCCTTGAAAAACAATACTTCTGAATACATTACATCGAATGTATCTACTATTTTCAAGTACTAAGTCTTGTCAGCGGTTATGATTTGTGCTTAGGTCCAAACACTATTTCACTTCCGGTTTGACAGAGTAACTGCATAGGAGAGTTGATTAGAATCAACTACCAAAAATGTGCATGAACATTTTATATTATTTGGAAATTAGGTTTTGATTAAAATACCATTATGTGGCTTAAAAATTAAAAATAAATATTAAATACATGTGTAGTCATAAAAGAATTTTTAACACAGCAGAAACATGGATCAGCTGTTCATCAACGGATCAACTGATTTTCAGAAAATCAAATTAGTTGTATAATATTTTAGCCTGTACTTTTGAATGGGTCAACTGATTTTCATAAAATCAAATCATCTGTTTTCACATAGTCTTTAACTCTGTTACTTACAAATTGGAAATTAAAACCAGTGAATTAAATGTAAAACATAAATTGTCAGTACATAGGCTACGAACTGACTTGTGTCAGTTGGTTCCTGATAAAAATGAAATGTTTTGAACGAAACAACAGAATAAGTTGACCAGAAATTCATCCATTGCATAAAAACACATTACAATAATCACTTAGCCCATTAAACATTAGGTAATCAAAGATTACAGAGCTCACCGAGATGAGGCATCACCTTTATGAGACTTCCTTTATCATACTATTGATATTAAAATAGCATATTGAATGCTTTGACACATCATATCATATCATATGCAATAATATATTGTGTTGTATAAACAATCTCATATTATATCATATGATACAATATCATAGCATATGATACTATACAAATATTGACTACAGGGGTTGAGGGCAACATTGATATTAGCCTCCGAGGGATGAAATATTGCTTGAGATGAAGCTGAGGCAATATATTCATCTTGAATGGGCTAATATAATCAACGTTGCCCAAAAACACAGTCAACATTTGTTTTGTTATTATAATATGAAGAAACAAACCAAAAAATCAAAATAGGGTTTGAATATAATTGGTCATAATTTTCTCAGCTCAGCATAGAATTCACGAGTTCAATTTTGCACTCAGTCCATTTCCTAAATATCATTGGCATCAAACGGTCTATGATGATATTTTGCCGCTCGTAGGAATTATGCTACGGTTGTGCTACATGTACCTGTTTTTACTTTTCAATAATTCGCAATTCCTTGTATCTGTAATGTTAGTAATCCGGTGCATTGCACGTCCGTTGTTTACTTGCCTTGACTGGAGGCCTATTATGATGTCACCTAGTTTTGGAGTCGCGAGGATTTATTTATGTCACCGTCAATGAACCAATGAATCAGAATGAATATGCCGAAAAAGCTAGCTCTAGCACGCCAAATGTCTTCAATGAAAATCGTACAAGCGCAGACAGCGGTTTCTGAACTCTTAACCCTAAAATCATTACGTCTTTTAGCTCCAATAACCCAATGGGCTACCGTTATGCCACAGCAGCCGATGATGTAACTGTCGGTTTATATATATATATATATAATATATATATATATATATATATACACACACACACACACATATATATAATATAATATATTATATATATATAAATAATCAATTGATTAATTTGAACGAACAAATGCTAACCTTGCTTTTCAGCTGGTGATTATTTTTAGGGACTTGTTCGTCAACACTCAAACGTCAAAGCTAACTACTTATAGCAAGGCACATCAGTATACAACAGTCAGCATAATAATAACAATAGTGTAGTGTTGTGCATGTACTATGCCTAAATAGTAGTCAGGGTTTGAAACATAGTGCACACGCCTCCGGCTCATGCACTATGTATCAAACCCTGACTACTATTTAGGCATAGTACATGCAAAACACAACACTGTTATATAAATATTGTATCTTGATTTGATACATTATATATTGTATCAATTATATGATACAATATATATGATACAATATTGTATCATTTTATACAATATAATATCATTAAAATTATATATTGTATATTATATAATACTGCATCATATGATATGATATTGTATATGACATGATGATGTATATGATCTGATATTGTAAATATAAGATGATGAAATATTGTATGATATGATATTGTATCATGATTAAATATCATACATTTGATAACATATCATCACCTGGTATAGTATCATATGAAACAAATGTCATACAAATGATACAATATTGTATCATACCATACAATGTTGTATTATCATTTATATGATACAATATAATTACATGATTCAATATATCATTTAATAAATCATATGATACAATCATATGAAACAATATTTTTTCATATAATATGACTCAAAAATGTATAATATGATACCATAATGTATGATACTATATTATATCAAGTGGTCAAATATCATATCATATGATATAATGTGGTATCATGATTCAATACAATATCATATTTTATGATACATTATTTTATTTTATACCCATCAGTTTTCCCTTTTTGATACTGTTAATTTTACAGAGTGTTATCCGATTTTCCGGATCACCACACTGTGGGTTTCAGATTCCGATTTCCGATTCCGTAACACCACTCTCTGAAACTGATGACGTAGTACGCATTAAATAACGTCTGTATTTTAGCGCGTTTTAAAGAGTTCGTTTCAAAATAGCTTTGTTATATAAGTAAACGTCATACAGTTGATTTTAAAAAGATAGTTTTGTAATTAAAACTTTAAAATAGACAAGGGTATATAATAAATTTATCATTATAACAGTAACTTGATCCAAATTATATCAAATGGTAAAATATCATATCATATGAAATAATGTGGTATCATGATTCAATACAATATCATATTTTATGATACAATATTGTATCAGACGATACATATAAATTATTATAACAGTAACGATCCAAAGAGCCGGATCACGTCGAGTTGCCAGGCACGGATCATCGGATCAAAAGAGACGCTTCTCGTCTCTTTTGATCTGATGATCCGCGCCTGTCAACGAGACGTGATCCGGCTCTTTGTTACAATGATAAATTTATTATATATCCTTGTCCATTTAAAAGTTTTTATTACAGAACTATCTTTTTTAAAATCAATTGTATGACGTTTACTTATATAATAAAGCTATTTCAAACGAACTCTTTTAAAAACCGCGCTAAATTACAGACGTTATTTTATGTGTACTACGTCATCAGTTTCAGAGAGTGGTGATATGGAATCGGAAACCCACAATGTGATGATCCGGAAAATTGGATCACACTCTGTAAAAGTGACAGTATTAAGTAAGGAAAATTGATGGGTATATAATAAAATATGATACTGCTCATATGATGCAATATCATAGGAATAGGAATCATATGGATCAGAGTATTATTTGAATTTGGAATTATTTTGATTCTTGGAATTTAGGGCTTTTAAGAAAATTGCCCTTAGTTAGACTATTCATAAGGGAAATTCATGTTAGTTGACTAAGTTAGTTAAAACTAACACATCAAACAATAAAAATTCATGTTAGTTGTCTAAGTTAGTCTAACTAAGGGCAATTTTCTTAAAGGCCCTAAATTCCATAAATCAGAATAATTCCAAATTCAAATAATACTCTGTTTATGATATATTATATATCAACAGTCACATTCATCAAATAAGTTTAGGTGAGGTAATTAGGAGCAGGTTTTCTTAGCATCCTTGATAATGGAGATCAGGCTCTGTATCTAAAGCTAGCCTTATTTTTCAAATCTAAGTTACATGAACTATGAAATTTGGTCAGAACAGCATTTTCTTCCAATATTTAAACCTGCTTTGAACTACTCAAAAACCTTGAACTAATGCCCTAGCATCCAAGTTATGTATCTAAAGTGTAACCTCTATGTTACACATCAACAGTTTTATTAACTGTGCAAGTCCAATTAAGTATGAACATAATTTACTTCATTATGTAACCAGTTTCAAGACCCTGACACAATTTGAGTTGTTTTAAAATCTTTAATCTGCCTTAGCATCCAGATAATCAAAATCACTTTCAGTATCTGAAGCATGAAGTTATCCTCAAGAAAATTATCAAAATAAAGTAAAACTTGTCTGGATTTACTTTCTAGTATACTTCAATACATGCTAAAAATGAAAATGTTCTGTTATGTTTAATCTAAACCATCGACCACAACAGTTGATAAGTTGTTTATTTCGTATTTCTGTATGCAAGTGACTGATGTAGAGGACATCTTAATGATGTTTAAAAAAAGCAAAAAAATTCATTGACAAATAATTTTACACTGCAATGTCCTGATCCCCCTTAAAATAATTATTAAACAGTCGACCACAACAGTTGATAAGTTGTTGATTTACTTTGTATTTCTGTATATGCAAGTGACTTTCAAAAACTATGAAGGAATTTTGCTCAGATATACAAGAACTAATGTATATCATGGATCATGAACATGCAACTTTAAATAATATAACCTTGACTATTAGATACTTGACTATTCAACCAGCCAGACAAGACAAAAAAACTTATCCAACAGTTAATAAACCTAGAATAATGCCTTTAATATATCTGTTTCAACTTTAAACAGACAAAAACATGTGAAATGTTGTTACAGCCATTTTAAAACAAAACATCTAATTTACATCAATGTTTAATGAGACAAAAAGTGACTCAAATTTAGAGGTACAATTTTCAGAAACTTGGACAAAACGGAAATTTACGATCTTCACTTGAAATTCCTGAGAAAAAGTTTGGAGTTGGCGGTAAAAATTAGGGTTGGTCGGGAAAGTGGAAACCAACCAATTTTTTTTTCTTTGGCATAATGTCATAAAATCAAAAATGTTAAGAAATTTATCTCTCAGCTAGTAAACATTTGTTATCACATGGTTTCCACCTTACCTAATAATTTTTTGCCCCCTTCGAAGAAGGGAGGGCATATTGCTTTGCTGCTGTCCGTCTGTCTGTCTGTCTGTCGGTATGTCGGTCGGATGGTTGGTCGGTCCACCAACGGTTTCCGTTCATTTTCTTCGCAGGGGATGAACATATTGAAATAAAATTTGGTATACATGTTTATCATGATAATATCTAGGTCAAGTTCGAGGTTGGGTACGATCGAACAATTTTCGACAGAGTTATGCCCCTTGGACTTAGAAAAATTCCAATTATTTGCAGTTTCCGTTCATTTTCTTCGCAGAGGATGCACATATTGTCATGAAATTTGGTATAAAGGTTTATCATGATAATATCTAGGTCAAGTTCAAGGTTGGGTACGATCGAACAATTTTTGACAGATGTATGCGCCTTGGACTTAGAAAAATTCCAATTATTCGCAGTTTCCATTCGTTTTCTTCGCAGAGGATGCACATATTGTCATGAAATTTGGTATAAAGGTTTATCATGATAATATCTAGGTCAAGTTTGATGTTGGGTACGATCGAACAATTTTCGGCAGAGTAATGCCTCTTGGACGTAGAAAAATTCCAATTATTTGCAGTTTCCGTTCATTTTCTTTGCAGAGAATGCACATATTGAATTGAAATTTGGTATAAAAGGTTTATCATGATAGTATCTAGGTCTATTTTAATTTTGGGTACGACCGACCAATTTTTGACAGATGTATGCGCCATGGACTTTGAAAAATTCCAATTATTTGCAGTTTCTGTTCATTTCTTTGCTGATGTTTCAATTATTTGCAGAGTTTCTATTCATTTTCTTCGTGGATGTTTCCAAGGGAGGGGGGCATAAGTGTTTTACAAACATTTCTTGTTAAAATTTGAATTTTACCCCTGAAATCCAGACTACGGCCGTCTGTGAAAACCATGATTTTTTAGTGGGTATTTTATTCGTTTAAGTATTCATTCTAGGAACATCTATGAATACACTGGATTGTACACAAGTTTATTTCACACCTCTTTTGTCATCATTTCTTTTACTTGAAATAACAGTATAACATTATGTTTTGTATTTATTGTGAATTCATATGCTTTTCTTAAACTGAAACCAAAAATTCTTTTGATACAGACAGTTTGGTTTGCTTTGTCCATATATTTTAATGGGGATATATAAAATGTTTGCTTTTCTATATGCCCGTGGTTAAATGCTTTGAAAGCAGTAATTTATGTATTTAATTATGTTCTTCTTCTTTTGTGCTTCATGCAGGTATGAAGGTAGCTAGCATTGTAAACAAGAATAGATATGGGTTACCCCATATCCAAGATATTCGACTTTTAAATTACTTAAATTTTCACTGTGCTCAGCCGATCTTTAAGTTAAAATCACTGAACATGTTAAGAAACTGGCGTTTATAGTTCTTCATGTCCGTAGCAAATACTGCCACCCGTCACTACTGTAGCACACATCTGTGCTTAAACAGAGTCTACACGAGTGCGATCAGAAATATGGTGGATGTGTTGCGTAACCATTCAGTCCTTTAAAAAAAGAAAAGAAAGAACACACACTCATACACAAAAAATAATTAAAAGAGATTGTGTGATAACTAACGAACAATAATCATGAAAGTAATAAAATTATTGTAATAATATAAGCAATATTTATTAGTGAAAAAATTGTCAATCGAAGAATGACCTATATTTTCGTGAAAAAGACTGAGGGGGCAGCTAGCATATGAATATGAATACTTTACATTTACATTTCTTGGGGAAAGGTGTTTTTTAAAAATGATTTTACGTTAATTTTGTTTTCTTCCACGTATTACACATACATCGATATTCTAAACTTTTGTTGTAATGTTGTATTTGCTGATCATGAATGGAACTATATTTTTCAGCGCAATTGTGTAAAGAGTACCTGACTATAGTAATAAATCATATATAACACCGGTATATTATTTCCTGCAGTTTTTGCACATGTGAACAGTATTAGCTCTTTAAAGATAAAAAAATTTCATATATTTTCTAAGACGTATATCAGTTTAAAAATCAGCACCCATTGTGGGCCTACCTTATCATGTGTAATCATAATTTGAACATGTTAAATCTACACAATTAAAGGATGCCAACATTTTATTTCATTTATTCTATTATCTATTTTATATGATGAAAATACTGGAAAAGGTGGTTACCATTTACCTGCAATATTTTTTGTTTGGTGTATTGGTATTCATGAAAAAAAAAATCAAACTTAAATTAGTGTAATTTTCATTTTCCACATCTAAGTGAATTTTTGTGTGTGTTTATTTAAGATGCTAGGCTCTATGAATATACCATGCCGATGAGATACATTTCATTTTCACAGCTCGTATCTCATATGTGAAAGTTAACAAAGATTGACTGACAGAGGATCGCCAGATAGTCTGGAAGCCAGTACACAGTGTTTGAACTCTGTGGCAAAAGTTGCTAAGGCTAAAGTCAAAAACTTAATTGGTCTTCCCTTAAATAATTGTTTACCTGGTGTAAACTTGTGTGACGTTTTATAACCTAGCTTACTCACTTGATCGATGAAAACATTCGACTGGAAAATGTTGTCACATGATATGTTAAAAAGCTATATAATTCAATGTATTGTCAGGCATACAGGTATAATTTTTGTACTAAGGCCCATTAATTATTGTCATCTTTCCTCAAAAACAACAAATGGCTACAAACCAAGATGATTTTCTGCTGCAATATTTTCTTAAAAATAATGATAATGCAGATATCCTCATAATTATAATGTGTCAGAACTGTTTAAAAGACATTTTTATTTACTCGTTTGAAAACTACCAAAATTGTTGCAGATTTCATATAATTCATCAAATGAGAAGGGACTCCACAAAGTAGTTATAGCACATCATCCTTTTGATTTTTCTGTACACAAGTATTTAATGTTTAGTAAGACAATTCTAATGATCAACAAACAGCGTCAGTCGTAGAATTATAAGCAACTTTTAAAAACTTACCCAATTTGTTTAATTTCATTTTTTTAATGTATACATACATTATATAGATAAAATGTTTTGTAATAGAGTTAGCCAAGTGACACAAAATCAGTTTATGCACTTCTGTGTATTTTGGAGGCATTAGTCCTACCCTATTTTCCAATTACAACAGTTAGGTAGAGGATCTTTTTAATTTTGAAGATAACTGTAAACAAACGGTTTTGCATTAATTTGGCAGAGTTATTAACTAATTACAAGGTACCAACTAATTGTAATATCAACACGAAATGTAATAAATATCGGTTGTAATTTTCAATGCACGGTATGTGTTTGCATCACCCGTATTTATAACCTCTAAAGATAAGACAGTCGCGGGTGATTAATCACAATAGGGTTTAACTGAGGCTGTGAAAACGTCTTTTCAATTACATAAACATCGTTTTATTGTCTTTGGAGTTAATTTACACGATTATGAATTCGGAATACATGGCTACTTCAAATTCTCTTTCGGAGGAAACTCCGGCGAAGTTACCGATCAAAAATCGATTATTTCTACCAAAGTCGCCCTCTTGTTTGGTCCTTGTTGACACTCAGAAATTAATAAACAATAAAAACAGGGGGAAAATGCACTTAATCAGAAAGAGCACAATTTATTTTTAAAATCATATATATCTACATATCTCCATCAATGAAAATAATGTTTGTTTAAAATGAATAGACTCGAGAAAATGCTAGGCATTTTAACAAAGCACATTGAATTAATCACCATTGCGACCCCAACGATTGCTCAGAGATCATACCGAATTACCAATTGAATGAAATATCTTTTACAATGTTGTTCCATCAGATTTTATCATTTTTGCAGGTAAACAATCAACTGCCTATTTACCAAAGTCTATGTTTGATTCGTTACGTAAAAATTCCAAATACCAGAATACTAAATACAGGCAATCGTTCCCCAAGTTAAAAAGCAAAATGAAACGAAAATCAAAACAAGCTGAAACCACCGTCACAAGTGAAAATTACAACGCGTTGAAATATTTAACCTCAATTTACTTCACAATAATCGGCCCCAATATATCTTCCATGTTTCATAGATTATATTCGCACGTGAACTGTTGCACAACAAACATATTAATCTTTGTAGGATTGACAACATGCATCCAAAATGGCTGCTTCAAACAAAGAACCTCGTTTTCGAGATACGGTAGACTGGTCCTCTGTCTCTATCGTACCCTGGCAATGCCTGTCAGAGGACCAGTCTATATCGTATGAAATTGCCAGCCTACGAGATATGGAATAACGAACCATCTTTATTAGTATTTTTGTAATTAGCTCAAATTTGGAACATTATTAGCCCTTAATTTTTGCAATTTATATTTTCTTTCCATAAGGATGATTTATGCTAAATTACGTTAAGATTAACTCAGTAGCTAGTTCTTTAGAAGAAGATTTTTCAAAATGCACCCCCCTTTTTATGCCCCCTTCGAAGAAGGGAGGGCATATTGCTTTGCTGCTGTCCGTCTGTCTGTCGGTCGGTCGGTCCACCAATAGTTTCAGTTCATTTTCTTCGCAGAGGTTACATGTATTGAAATGAAATTTAGTATACAGATTTATCATAATAATATCTAGGTCAAGTTCGATTTTGGTTACAATCGAGCAATTTTCGACAGAGTTATGCCCCTTGGACTTAGTAAAATTCCACTTATTAGCAGTTTCCGTTCATTTTCTTCATAGAGGTTGCACGTATTGAAATGAAATTTGGTATACAGATTTATCATGATAATTTCTAGGTCAAGTTCGATTTTGGGTAGGATCGTGCAATCTTTGACAGAGTTATGCCCCTCGGACTTAAAAAATTCCAATTATTCGCAGTTTCTGTTCATTTTCTTTGCAGAGGTTGCACATATTCAAATGAGATTTAGTATACTGATTTATCATGATAATATCTAGGTCTAGTTCGATTTTGGTTACAATTGAGCAATTTTCGACAGAGTTATGCCCCTTGGACCTAGAAAAATTCCACTTATTTGCAGTTTCCATTTATTTTCTTTGCGGAAGTTGCACATATTGAAATGAAATTTGGTATACAGATTTATCATAATAATGTTGAGATCAAGTTCGATTTTGGTTACAATCGAGCAATTTTTGACAGAGTTATGCTCCTTTGACTAAGAAAAATTCAAATTATTTGGAGTTTCCGTTCATTTTCTTCGTGGATATTTCCAAGGGAGGGGGCATAAGTGTTTCACAAAAATCTCTTGTTTTTACAGTTTCGAGGCTTTCTCCGCTTTGAATACAATCTGGCCTTTTATTTTTGCAATTTATATTCACCTTCGTATAAAGGATGCTTTGTGCCAAATTTGGTTGAATTTGGCCAAGTGGTTTTAGAGAAGAAGTTCAAAATGTAAAAAGTTTACAGATGGATGGACAGATGGACGGACGGACAGATGGACGATGAACAACGGGTGATCAGAAAAGCTTACTTGAGCTTTCAGCTCAGGTGAGCTAAAAATACATAACTCACATTATCAAATTATATACTGTAGATTCCTAATTAAACACGAGGAATTAATATCCGTGTAAAATCGCGAAAAGCACCACTCGCGGATTTTAAAATCTAGCTTTTATTTCCTGAGAGTATAGAACTAAAAGAGATTAAAATTAAACTTCCGCATTCGCGATTTTATATTCTCGCAATTTGATACAAAACAACGGGATTGCGAATTAAGTACTCGTGTAAAATAAGGAATTTACAGTATATAAATTTCCAATAAAGTGAAGAACTGGTACAGTTTTGAAATAATTTAAATAATAATCATCCAAAATGAAAATTCATTTTCCGCTACATCTTCATTTTTGTGACGTTAAATGAACACTTGCTTTGAGACTTTACTACCTAACATATAATTAATTATATAATTAACCCTTACAGAATTGCAGCAGATACTGCAAAGGCAGTATACGCTGCTATAGCGCTGCAATTATACTCATATCTACTGCAAAAATGAAGTATATTTGCAGTACTTATTAGCATAATGTACTGCGCAGCAGTATATGCTGATAATATTCTGTAAATATACTGAAAATGTGCTTCAAAAACTTTCCTAATTTTGTTTTTGTGACACAAAATTACATATGCTGCTTTTGTACTGCAAAAAGGCTGCATTTCTACTGCATTATCTTTATTATTGAGATATTGGTAATAAAGGTATACTGCATTTCTGCTGCATTATCATTATCATTCACATATGTCTGTCATAGGTGTACTGCATTTGTACTGCATTATCTTTTATCATTTAGATACAGGCATCAAAGGTACTGCATTATCTTTATCACTTAGATCCTGAGGGTATACATGTACCATATTCTGCAAATATATTAATTGGCTATATTTGCATTATCTTTAACTGTAAAAAAAATAATAATGCAGAAATAATTAAAATCAAATGCTTAAATTACTACAGCTGTTTTGATAGGGACTTTTTAATTGAAAAAAAAAATAATATATATATATATATATATATATATATATATATATATATATATATACAGTGGCCTCCGGGTATAACGAGCTCGGATATTACGAGGTACCGCTTACAACGAGATGATTTTTTGGTCCCAAATTATTTTTTTATTATTTCCTTTTAAAAAATTCCGGATACAACGAGATCGCTTATAACGAGACTCCGTATATTACGAGGTAAAAATTTGTGCCCGGTAGTTGTAAGCTCTATCGGATATAACGAGGTACTCAAGGCACGCTTGATTGCACACGCTAGTCCCAGGTAACTAACGGTATGGCCTTGTAATTTTCACAGGTATGTATACACATGACAATAGATTAAAAGTATTCAGAAATAATGATGAGTTGTTTTTATTGCAATGTTCACAGTCATGGCTTCGAATTCAATGAAGAGGAAAGTAATTTCGCTAGAAACAAAAGTACTTACATGTATTTAGAAATAATTAACGCAGTTTTAAAAGAATTATAAACAAAAAGTGAAATTGCAAAGGACTATGTCGGCAGTTACTCCAGAAACTCCAGAATTTTCTACCTACAAAAGATGTGTTAAACGCGGTAACGATTTTACAAACCTTCTTCATGCAGAAAATGCAGAAAACAGACATCGAAAATTCCAATTTAGTGTTTTACAAAAGCTGATTGACATAATTGAAACTTACCAAAGAATAAAATAATAAAAAAATTAATAAAAATAACAACCGTCCATCACACAGTTTTTGTCTCTCGTGAAGTGAAAGTAACACGTCCTTACGATTGTACATGTAATTATTTCATAAAAATTTACATGAATATGCTGTAAGTATGTTACTTTAGAACAAAGGTTGAATAAATTATATTTATTTTATTATGAATTGTTTATAATACTTCATTATTACTTGTAATTTGAATTGTAAAGAAAAAACGAGCCCGTGTCACCTTGGGAAATGCCAACCTCGGATATAACGAGTATCGGTTATAACGAGAAATAAAATTATGTCCCCAGCATCTCGTTATACCCGGAGTCCACTGTGTATATATATATATATATATATATATATATATATATATATATATGATGTCTTAAAGACATTTGCATAAAATTTGAGACAAAATAAAATATCAGGTGTTCAAAAGGGTTTGTGGGAAATGCAAAATACATGTATAAAAAAACTGTTTGTTCTGACATTGAAAATATACTAATAGACATGATGTTTCAATATTAATGAATCTTTTATTATATCATTTTCAATAAGACTTCACTTGGATAAAATTCTACATAGTTTTTCTTATCAATATGTGAACTTGCTCACTACCTCGTCAATTGTTAAAGTGAAATAATAAAATTAGTTTGTTTCATGTCCCTGGTTTATAGTATGCACTGATTTCTTAATAACTTGAAGTGCATTTTAACAAGTTAGTAAATACATGGTCAGTTGTGTATATCAGTAGCTTATGCATGTTATGTGTACAACCTGCGAGCCTACGAGAACGAAAGATGCATTCCGTTGGAATTTGGACTCCGTCGCGAAATGTTATATTTATATGTGAATGGCAGGGTTTGAAATTAACAGTCGCCCACTCGCCATTTGCTACTAAGTGTTCGTGTGGGCGATTTGAAAATGCAATTTCAGGGGCCCACATGGCGATTAAACAATTCCTGATGCCAACGCATTTTTTTCCAAATTTGTCCGAATGTTTCGTATTTTCATTTAGGTTGATTACCCAGACGCTTATCTTTATTTATCTTCACTGTAAAGCCTAAACGTCTTGATGATCAAGACTGCTGAAGGTCATTATCAGTCAAGCGCTACGTAGTGTATCAAGTAACATTACTTTTTAAAGCGTCTAATTGATTTTGACAATTGTTATAATATTTCGATTTATGGTAATGGTTGTATCAGCCAGCCAAAAGAAAAAGATTTTTATTTGTAATAGGAGATGGATTAACCAATACAGCTGTAAAGGAACAAAAAGACATGACTGTGGTTGATTCAGATGATTTGGGTTATGAGATTTTAGAAAATGAAGTGTTTGAAAATTTTAATAAATTTAAAATCGAAATTCAATATGAATTTATATATATGTACAATGGCATGTAATTAAATAAGATTAAAAAATAAATTCTTTTTTATCTTTTTTAAATTAAAAGTGTGGGCAACTAAATTTTGATGTGGGCCCCTGGAATGACGAAGCTTATAAAAATAGTCTGTCCCAAGATATTTTTGCCGCATATTTTCTTAAATTATTTGATATTTATGATGTTCATTCAATAGTATGAAAAAATCCCAAGATTTCCCCTTTGAAACGCTCCCTCTAGCTTGTCGGGTATCAATACACGGCTAAAATTATAAAGTCTACGGGGATTTTCCATTGCCAAGGAGATGAAGACGCCCGGATGATAACGTTAAAAAATTGCGCGAGGTGTCCCAAGTACTTCCGAATGAAGAAAAGATATCAACATTCCCCATTATAAATCTCCGTAGGAAATCTGTTTTCGTTCCTGTGCATTTTTACGAGGGAAAAATGATAATGTGTGAATGAAGTTATCTTGAAAATTTTCCCTTTCATCGATTTCAATTGCACTTCTTTCACAGGTATGTGTATTTCTATTAAAAATCGTCCAAATGTGCAGCATAAATATCTTGGGACAGACTAGGCCAAGATAAATTAATAGTTTGTTTCCTATTCCAGCTTTAAAAAAAATAGGGTTGAAGGTAGGTAGGAAAAACATTTTATTTTATTTTAACATTTTATTGTTTTTAATTTCAACTTCGACAAAAACCGTTTTGAGAAAAACCAGGGTTCATTTCTTTTTCTCTGTAAGGTAGATTGCTATTGGAAGTTAAATTTTCAATGAGAGTACAAGTTATCACAACAGGAAGAAAAGTTAATACTGGTTTATATGATTTCACCTTCTTTTATTCCATACTGAAAACAAGTGTCTTTCCTCAATATATCTCTACTGTAGACTAGTAAGATACTCTCACAGTAGATGTACATATATATGTTTTTTACTTTAGTCTTTATCCTCCCAACGCTGACATTTATATTTTCTTATCGTACTAGACTGCTAGTAACTGTAGATCTGAAGTTATACATAAAATTTGTGTTGATATGCAGAGTAGCTACAGGTTCTCTGATACCAACAAACTTGCAATTGAAATAATTTCTTTACACAATAGTTTTTGGAAATACTTCTTTCAAAAAATCTATAAACATTTTACCGAGCTCAACAAGGCTTTATTCTAACATGTATACATGTGTGTGTGTGTGTGTGT
>WFKH01007768.1:35382454-35393713 GCA_016163765.1 Magallana hongkongensis
TAATAATAGAGGAAAAGAAACAAAGCAATAACAATAAGGTCTTCCGTTGGAAACGGAAGACCTTAATAATAATATAGGAAGAGAAACAAAGCAAAAACGATAAGGTCTTCCGTTGGAAACGGAAGACTTTAATAAGGTCTTCCGTTGGAAACGGAAGACCTTAATAATGATAGAGGAAAAGAAACAAAGCAATAACAATAAGGTCTTCCGTTGAAAAAGGAAAACCTTAACAAGATACTACCTCGTTACGAGTAATGAGTAGGTCTTTTATGTGATTTCTTTTTTAAATGATATGATGAAAGATCGATTCAATTTCATAATTAACCCAACCCCTCCGCCCCACTTTTACATAATGATTAAAAATCCCTAATTACGTCATCAATGGGCGTGGCAATGATTTTTTGAAACAGATATTGTTATGATCAACAACTTTCCTTTTATAATGCAAAATCTTGATCGTTTTTAAGTTATTTCTAAGAGACTTAACAAGTCTATTGGTCCCTAATTAAAGGGGTCAGCTTACTTTTCTTGATTTCGTTGGAAAGGTCTTAAAGAATACTAACATTTTTTTGTTTGTACACCCATCTAAAAATGTTGTTTATCTTTGAGATACAAATAATTGAATAGTTTAGGGACCAGCCCGGTAGATCCTTAATGGGGACAGACTTTGGTTTTTTGATTAGTGGAATCGATTAGAATCATAAATTCAGACATCGTCTCTTCTACAATGCTTAACAAAATATGTCTCCTTCTCTAGATATATTTAGTCAAAGTTTAAGGACTTTGGCCACTTAACATCCATAATTACGTCATAAATGGGTGTGACAATGATTTAATGAGTTTTTCAAACAGATATTGTAACGATCAACAACTTTGCTTCTTTAATGCATTACAAAATCTTTATAATTTTTAAGTTATTTGTAATAGAATTTACGAGTCGCTCGGTCCCTAAGTAAAGGGACAAGCCCCTTTTTCTTGATTTCATTCGAAAGGTTTCACTAATACTAACATTTTCTGTTCTTACACCCATCTAAAAGTATTGTTAAATTTCGAGATACAAATGATTGGATATTTTAGGGGCCAACCCACTAGATCCTTAATGGGGACAGAGAATTGTGTATTGATTAGTGGAATCGATTAGAATCATCAACGCAGACATTTTCTCTTCTACAATGCTTAACAAAATATGTCTCCTTTTCTAGATATATTGCGTAAAAGTTTAAGGACTTTGGCCCCTAAAATACCTAATTACGTCATAAATGGGTGTGGCGATAAATTTTTCAAACAGATATTGTTACGATTAACAACTTTGCTTCTATAATACATTACAAAATCTTTATCGTTTTTAAGTAATTTGTAATAGAGTTTAAGAATCTATTGGCCGCTAATCAAAGGGGCCAGCCCCTTTTTCTTGATTTCTACGAAAGATCTCTCAAATACTAGCATTTTATGTTCTTACACCCATCTTATATTATTGTTCATTTTTGAGATACAAATGATTGAATATTTTAGGGACCAGCCCTGTAGATCCTTAATGGGGACAGACATTGGTGTTTTGATTAGTGAAAGTTTAAGGACTTTGGCCCCTAAAAATCCCTAACTACGTAACAAATTGGTGTGGCAATGAATTTTTGTTAAACAGATATTGTTATCGTCAACAACTTTGCTTCTTTAATACATTACAAAATCTTTATCGTCTTTAAGTTATTTGTAATATACTTTACGAGTAATTACAGGGTCCAGCCCCTTTTTTTTGATTTCGTCGGACATAACTTTTGATACTCTACCACTTTTCATATATATGTCTTAACAAAATATCAACTTATAAAAAGATATAGATTAAAACGTATGAAAATTTTGTTTCAAAATTTTTACCCAATTTTCGTGCCGAGACGAGCTCCAATTTTCCTAAATTACTGTATTTATCAATGACATTATGTACATTAAAACTGTATGACCATTTTGGACCCACCCAATCAAAACCCCTAACTCGGGGACATGAAATTTACAAATCTGTAGAGGGTTTTCTGGTCTACATAACTATATGTATTCAGTTTTTCTTTTAGACGGGCAGAAGTAGAGTTCCTCTTACCCCAAAGATGCTTCATGAAACGTATGAAAAAAAATTAGCCATGTAGTTTTTAAGAATAAGTTTAAAATGTTCAATTGTTGACGCACGGCGAACAATTGCAATAATGGCATAAAAAGATTTAAGATCGTCTGCTGTTTTGTAACAAGCTTGGTTGATATTAACTCAGTAGTTTTGTGGAAGAAGTTGAAAATGAACAAGAGGCCCATGGGCCACATCGCTCACCTAAGCAACAATAGACATAACTAGTAGACTAATTGTTCTCGAACAATTAGAGGTCTTCCACCTTAATATTTTTTCAATAAATTGCTAGATTACTCAATAAGGTATACATAAAATTATTATACCTGTGACATATGTTGTACTAGAAATTAAGAAATCCACAACGCCATAGATGATTTTTAAGAGATTTTTTTGTATTTCAAGCCATTGCTTTAAGAATTTCCTGTTGTTTATCGTATATATATGAATTACTTTTCTGAATTTCTTTCCACTTACTCTGAACAAAACTGATGTACTCGCCAAGTAAATATTCTTTACACAAGCATATAAACAGAAAACCTTACAATAGAAGAGTGTGTCCTAGAGGCTAGCTATCTTTGTACAATATGAATGAGTTGACTGTAAAAACAATTTCCACTTGAGTAACCACAGGACCTTGATGTGATACCTGCCGGACCAAATTGAATACCTTATTCCGCAATCCAGCAAGCTATTGAAACCCTATGATAAATCATTAATAAACAGATTTCAAAATGACCTTGACCATTGACCTTTATGTCATTTTGTACGGCCAAGGTAGACGCTCCCATCCCAAGTGGTCCGAAGTCTCTATGATAAATAATAAAAAAGTTGGAAGTGATTAAATCGAAATTTCAATACTTTCAGGGGTAATAACTACTGGAAGGGGGCCTCAGATCCTTTCGGTATGAATAGATTGAAGAACCTTCTAATTGTACTGAAGACTTCGGTAAAAGTTCCAAGTCTCTATCTCTTATGGTTTCAGAGGAGTAGCGATAACAAGCATTTCGTACAATAGGGGCAATAACTCTATAATTATTCAAAGGTAGGAGCCACGGGGCTATATTTTGAAATGTCTTGAGATGTCCTACTACATCCATGAAAAAGTTTTTCTCTACCACCCTTAACAAAAGAGATCTAAAAACTCATTAATTAACAGATTTCCAACTGACCTTGACCTTTGACCTTTATGTCATTTTGTTCGGCCAAGGTAGACGCTTCCATCCCAAGTGGTCCGAAGTCTGTAATTATTCAAAGGTATTAGCCAAGGGGCTATTTTTTTAAATGTCTTTAGATGCTCTACTATATCCATCAACAAGTTTTTCTCTACCACCCTAAACAAAAAAGATTTAAAAACTCATTAATTAACGGATTTCCAAATGACCTTGACCTTTGACCTTTATGTCATTTTGTTCGGCCAAGGTTGACGCTTCCATCCCAAGTAGTCCGACGTCTTTACGATAAATAATAAAAAAGTTGAGAGTGATTTTATGGAAATGTAAATACTTTCAGGGGCAATAACTAATAGAAGGGGGCCTCAGATCCTTTCGGTATGAATAGATTAAAGAACCCTCTAAGTGTACTGAAGACATTGGTAAAATTTCCGAGTCTCTATCTCTTATGGTTTTGGAGGAGTAGAGATAACAAGCATTTCGTACAATAGGGGCAATAACTCTGTAATTATTCAAAGGTATGAGCCAAAGGACTAAATTTTAAAATGTCTTAAGATGTCCTACTATATCCATGAAAAGTTTTTCTCTACCACTTTAAACAAAAGAGATCTAAAAACTTATTAATTAACAGATTTCCAAATGACCTTGACCTTTGACCTTTATGTCATTTTGTTCGGCCAAGGTAGTCGCTTCCATCCCAAGTGGTCCGAAGTCTTTATGATAAATAATAAAAAAGTTGGAAGTGATTTTATGAAAAATACTTTCAGGGGAAATAACTGATAGAAGGGGGTCTCCGATCCTTTCGGTATTAGTAGATTGAAAAACCCTCTAAGAGTACTGAAGACATTGGTAAAAGTTCCAAGTCTCTATCTCTTATGGTTTCAGAGGAGTAGCGATAACAAGCTTTTCGTATAGAAGGACAATAACTTTTTAAGTTCTTTGGGTCATTAGGCACAGGGTCATTTGGTATCATTACTTTTAATGTTCAATCACATAAAGAAAAATTTGTTTCAATATCTCTTGAAATAAAAAAGTTTTCCCGTGGAAAATAGAGGAGAATAATAATAATAAAAAACATAAGAAATACAAAAGGTCTTTCACCTGAAAGGTGGAAAGACCTAAAAACATAAGAAATACAAAAGGTCTTTCACCTGAAAGGTGGAAAGACCTAAAAAACAGTACTAGACTAATTGTTCTCGAACAATTAGAGGTCTTACCACCTCATTATTTTTTAATGTTTTTTTTTCAATATAATTAATAAAGCATTTTCTCTTCATTCAATAATAAAAAAAAGTCAAAAATTTAAATATGTAATTTTTTTTTGTTTGACATTGACCTTTGACCTTTATGTCCATATTGACTGGTAAAGGTGAACATTTCAATTTGAAGTGGTCTGATGGCCCTACGATGTAAGGTTCAAAAGTTGTTAGTGTTTTTAACAAAATAAAGAAACTTTCAGGGGCGAAAACTGCTAGAAGGGGGACTCGGGCCCTTTCGGTATGATAGATTGAAGGAGTGCCTAAATGTACTGAATACATTAGTAAAAGTTTCAAGTCTCTACCTCTTATAGTTTATGAGAAGTAGCGATAACAAGCATTTTGTACAATAGGGGCAATAACTCTATAATTGTTTCAATGTAGGGGCTGAAGGGTTATATTTTGAAATGTCTCCAGAAGCTCTACTATGTCCATGAAAAAGTTTTTCTCTACCACACTAAACAAAGGAGATCTAAAAACTCATTTATAAACAGATTTCCAAATGACCTTGACCTTTGACCTTTATGTCATTTTGTTTGGCCAATGTAGGCGCTTCCATCCCAAGTGGTCCAAAATCTTTACGATAAATAATAAAAAAGTTGGAAGTGATTTTATAGTAATTGAAATACTTTCAGGGGCAATAACTACTACAAGGGGGCATCAGATCCTTTCGGTTTGAATAGATTGAAGAACCCTCTAAGTTTACTGAAGACATTGGTAAAAGTTCCAAGTCTCTATGGTTTCAGAGAAGTAGCGATAACAATCATTTCGTAGACAAGGGCAATAAATTTATAAGTTCTGGGAGTTATTAAGCAAAGGGTCATTTGGTACCATAACTTTTTATGGTCAATAGCATAAAGAAAAAATTGTTTCAATATCTCTCGAAATAAAAAAGCTGTCCCTGGAAAAAAAGAGAAGAAAAAAAATAATAATAACTAGAGCAAAGCTCGTTGAAAAGCAACGAGTGGGTCTTCCGTTAATGTCGAAAGTAAAGTTAGAAGTTCCTCTAAGAAGCAGAGTCCTTCAACTAATAAACATAAGAAACTAAAACAAAAAGAAAAAAAAATCGAATTATACTTGGTACGAGTGAACAAAATCTGAATGATTCTAAGTACGAATTAACAAAAACCTTATCGATTTCAAGAACGACTTAGCAAATACAAAATCCGAATGTGTTTAACTACGATTTAACAATTATCGAATTATTTTAGGTACGAGTTAATTTAACTTTGAACATAACACTATTTTCTTAACCAAGAATGTGGAATCAAAATTTCGGGGAAAATCAATTTTTAAACCCCTTTATCTTTGAAATGCATCGTCCGATTTTGAAACGGATTTTAGTTTTAAATTCAGCTTAATAAGCTCTTATGTTTGCTTTTATGATTAATAACAAGTTATCGCACACAAAAAAGTTATTATAAAAAGACTTTGTAGCCCTCCCGGCCCCTACTTTGAGGGGTCAGCCCCTTTTTCTTGATATCAAATGAAAGGTCTCGCAAATATAAACATATTTTGTTCAACAAGTCTTCACGAATTGTTAACTGTTCTAGAGATATCCGAACAACTGTGTTTTAGGGGCCGACCCTTAAACTCCTTACCTGGCCACCAACAAAAAAATTTTTAGGTATTGTTGGGACCATATTTTTGAACAACTTTTCTTCTAAAATGGTTTTCAAAATATTTCTCCATTTCTAGATATTAATGGTCAAAGTTTTGCACTTCTGGCCCCTTGAAACCCCTAATTACGTAACAAATGACTTAGGTACGGTACTGTATAGATAAACAGCTGTACATTGAACATTTTTGCTTCTATAATAAATAACAAATTATTTTTCAGTAAAGAGTTATTACAAAAAGACTTTAGAGCCCTCTTGGCCCCTTATTTTAGGGGCCAGCCCTTTTTTCTTGATTTCAAATAAAAGGTCTCGTAAATATAAACACATTTTGTTCAACAAGTGTTCAGGAATTGTTGACCGTTGTAAAGATATCTGAACAAATGTGTTTTAGGGGCCGACCCTTACACTCCTTACTGGGGCCACAAACAAATTTTTTTTAGGTAGCGTATTGTTGAGAACATTATTCTAAGCTTTTTTTCTTCTACAATGCTTTTCAAAATATTTCTCCTTTTCTAGATATTATTGATCAAAGTTTTGAACATCTGCCCATTGAAACCCCTAATTACGTAACATATGACTTAGGTATGGTACTGTATAGATAAACAGCTGCACAATTAGCATTTTTGCTTCTATAATTATTAACAAATTATTGTTCAGTAAAGAGTTATTGCAAAAAGACTTGAGAGCCCTCTTGGCCCCTTATTTCAGGGACCAGCCCCTTTTTCTTGATATTAAATGAAAGCCCATGGAAATTAAAACAACTTTTGCATTACATGTTTAAACAAAATATTTATACGTCAAAAGATATTACAGAAAATGTGCGAAAATTTTGTGAAAAAATTTGGTGCTAATTTTCAGGTTCAGGCGAGCTTCGAGGCCTTGAGCATTTTTCACAATTGGAAGCATGGAGGGAAATCTACATACATTCATCTACAATCCCTGAAAATTTCAAGCTTCTATCTTGATTAGTTTTGGAGGAGATGCGTGGACAAAATGACCCTTAAAAATTTACAAAATCGTCAATATCTGAAACCGGAAGTGACGTCATCATTTGAAAATTTGATAATTTGTAGCGACCATGATGTTCTATAAGTCCTGAAAATTTCGTAGGAATCGGTTGGATAGTTTCTGAGAAATAACGCTCCAAAAAAGTCAGAAAAAGAAAAAAAGTATAATAATAAAGAAAAAGAAACCGTAGAAAGACCTAAAAATAATAATAATAAAAAACATAAGAAACACAAAAGGTCTTTCACCTAAAAGGTGGAAAGACCTAATAAAAAACATAAGAAATACAAAAGGTCTTTCACCTAAAAGGTGGAAAGACCTAAAAATAATAACTTGTAGACTACTTGTTCTCGAACAATTAGAGGTCTTTCCACCTCATTATCTTTTTATGTTTTGATTCAATATAATTTATAAAATATTTTCTCTGTGTAAGTTTATAAAAAAAGTCAAAAACTTTAATATGCAATTTTTTTTTGTTTTACCTTGACCTTTGACCTTTATGTCATATTGACTGGTAAATGTCAACATTTCAATTTGAAGTGGTCTGATGGCCCTACGATGTAAGGTTCGAAATGGTAAGTGTGTTTAACAAAATAAAGAAACTTTCAGGGGCGATAACTGCTTCGGCCTCGGGACCTTCGATATGATAGATTGAAGGAGCCCCTAAATGTACTGAATACATTTGTAAAAGATTCCCGTCTCTACCTCTAACGGTTTATGAGGAGAAGCGATAACAAGCATTTTGTACAATACGGGCAATAACTCTATAATTGTTTCAAGGAAGGGGCTGAAGGGTTATATTTTCAAATGTATCAAGAAGTACTACTACATCCATAAAAAAGTTTTTCTGTACCACCCTAAACAAAAGAGATCTAAAAACTCATTAATTAATGGATTTCAAAATGACCTTGACCTTTGACCTTTATGTCATTTTGTTCCGCCGAGGTAGACGCTTTCATCCCTAGTGGTCCGAAGTCTCTACGATAAATTATTAAAAAGTTAGAAGTAATTTTTTACAAATTTAAATACTTTCAGGGGCAATAACTACTATATGGGGGCCTCAGATCCTTTCGGTATGAATAGATTGAAGAACCCTCTAAGTGTACTGAAGACATTGGTAAGAGTTCCAAGTTTCTATCTCTTATGGTTTTAGAGGATTAGCGATAACAAGCATTTCGTAAAATAGGGGCAATAACTCTGTAATTATTCAAAGGTAAGAGCCAATGGGGCTATATTTTAAAATGTCTTAAGATGTCCTACTACATCCATGAAAAAGTTTTTCTCTACAACCCTAAACAAAAGAGATCTAAAAACTCATTAACAGATTTCCAAATGACCTTGACCTTTGACCTTTATGTCATTTTGTTCGGGCAAGGTAGACGCTTCCATCCCAAGTGGTCCGAAGTCTCTATGATAAATAATAAAAAAGTTGGAAGTGATTTTATATAAATTTAAATGCTTTATGCTTGGAAATAAAAAAGCTGTCCCTGGAAAAAAAGAGGAGAAAAAAAAAATAAAAAACAGAAGAAAAACAAAAGGTCTTTCACCTGAATGGTGGAAAGACCTAATAAAAAACATAAGAATTACAAAAGGCCTTTCACCTGAAAGGTGGAAAGACCTATAAACATAAGAAATACAAAAGGTCTTTCACCTGAAAGGTGGAAAGACCTAATAATAAAAAACATAAGAAATACAATAGGTCCTTCACCTGAAAGGTGGAAAAACCTAATTACAAAAGGTGTTTCACCTGAAAGGTGAAAAGACCTAATAATAAAAAAACATAAGAAATACAAAAGGTCTTTCACCTGAAAGTTGGAAAGACCTAATAAGAATTACAAAAGTTCTTTCACCTGAAAGGGGGAAAAGCCCCCCCCCCCCCAAAAAAAAAAAAACATAAAGAAAACAGGAGGTCTTTCACCTAAAAGGTGGAAAGACCTAATAAAATCAGCTTTATGGAGTCATATACAAAATATCTGAACAATGTCGTATAATAAATCCTGTATTTAAAAAATTCCCCTGCATATTCTTATGTTTATCAATGAGGCCCTTTGTAACAGGATGATTTTACATCATATCACATATTGAGCATTGCAGTTCTCGAGAAGATGATCAGACTTAAATAACTGTTTATATATGGATTATAAACCTATATCAAACTTTGAACCCCTTGTGAGGTCCAAGAATGGTCCAGGGACCAGAGTCTAAACAGTTTAAAGAATCAAAAATATGTCAAAATGCTTGCACATAAGTAAAAAATATAAAATAACATTTGAGTTTTTGTGAATAATTTAAATGTTTGTAAAATTGACCCCCTTCCCCCATACGGCCCAACCCTACTCCTGAAGAACATAATTTTGACAAATTTTAATCTACAATATCTGAAAGGACTAAAGTTAGAGCTTTTCTAGACAATTTGTGTTTTAGATGATGATTTTTAAAGGTATACAATCAGTTCAAGCATATCTTTTACAACATACACCATAGCATAGCATAATATTGAAATCTCATAGCACAGCATTTGTATCTCTTACCATAGCATACAATCTCATAGATTCTCATTCGTCATATCATACCATAGCATACCATAGCATAGCATACAACACGATTTTAACTCGGTTTTGAATGATTTTATTTAAAAGAAGGAATGTTCACATTGGAGATTAGTGGAAAACTTTGGCTTCTTATCATTTTACTTCGAAATGTTTGGAACTCCTCTGTGAATGGAGGCGTTTTTGTTCAAATCTCATACCATACCATAGCATAGCATAGCATACCATATCATTAAGCCCTTCATTTCAATTTCTCATAGCATATCATACAAATCTCATAGCACTGCATTGGAATCTCATAGCAAATTATTAAAATCGCATACCATTGCATAGCATAACATGGTAAAAGATATGCATGAACTGACTGTATGTGGCGTATTTGGAATAATATTTTTGACATGAGTTTGAGTAAAAATATACATCATGCTTCTAATTATTAGACGTTTCACAAACTGTAGGCCCATAAAACAAGTTCTGTCTTTAGTTATTTGTCTCTAAACTTTGCTATACATCTGATGAATATTAATGTGATCCGCCATTTATAATGCCACTGTGCATGAGTGCGGGAAAACCCAGCATTGAAAACACGATGGATGTACAGTTTGTTTACAAATTAGAATCACGCTTTTTATGTCTTAAATTAAATAATTCTTATATCAGATGATACTCGAAGCATTATTATTCCGATAGTCATTGTGTAATAAAGATGAAGCACGATTTTAGCATCATCGACATGGTAAACGAAGTAAATACCCCTCTCCCTGAGGGATGCATCTACTGAGAGTGTTTATTCATTCTTTATTCAAAAATTCTTCTAAAGGAAAATCCACCTGTGGTTTATATCATATAAAGTAAAGACACAGAACACATGGAGCACGATCCTGATTAGCAAAACCCCTACAACTTCATGATAGAAACTTAAGTTTAATTCGGCTTTAAATCCTATTCCATCAATCTACATGGTCTCCGATGACGATCTTCCCTTTGTTCCTATCCTTGTCAGTCTATCGCTTTTTTCTTTCCTTGCCAATTCTGTCAAACTTAACGGTCTACCCCTCTTTCTCGTCGTCGCCATTGTTGTTGATAGACCGAGATGGATGTCACGTTACCCATTTAAGGCGGGTTTATTCAAATCTTTTGTATTTTTTACCGGCACTTAAAAAAATAAAAAATATTTTTTTGATATCTTGTATCTTTGTTATGCGATTGACTTATACAGCGTAGTTTATGTGAAAGTCCTATCTTTAAATAAAGTAATGAAGCAAATAATCAGATCTTATTATTGTTATTCGCTCAAAATACGCCACATATACCTTTAAAGATTTTTCCCTACATATTACTATATAAAAATTTGATTCCCCCCCCCCCCCCCCATTGTGGCCCCACTCTACCGCCGGGGATCATGATCTGAACAAACTTGAATCTTCCTACCTGAGGATGCATGCTTCCACACAAGTTGCAGCTTTTCTGCCCGATCGGTTTCTAAGAAGATTTTAAAAGATTTTCTCTATATATTCAAATGTGAAAATTCGACCCCCCCCCCCCCCC
>WFKH01007768.1:35418223-35442104 GCA_016163765.1 Magallana hongkongensis
TTGGACTTTTGACCCCTAAAAACCCCTAATTACGTAACACATGAGAAAACCATTATACTGTTAGGCTACGTAACTGTAAGATAAACATATTTGCTTCTATAATCTATTACAAAATATCCCTCCGTAAAGGGTTATAGATAAAAGACTCTAGAACCCTCTAGGTTCCTAATTTGAGGGGCCAGCACCTTTTTCTTGGTATCGAATGAAAGGTCTTGTAAATTTAAACTTTTTTTGGCATTACATGTTTTAACAAAATATTATTCAGAAAAAAGATAAACAAAGAAAAGCACGAAAATTCACGACGCTTTTGATATATCAATTTTCGAGCCCTACCGAGCTTTGGCGCATTTAGTGCTAGACATAAGAAACAACAATCATTCGAAACTTCAATCTTTCCTCTACCAACCGTAGAAGTTTGAGCTCGATATCCCTAATAGTTTAGGAGACAAAATACCCCTTTAAAAATTGGAAACATCTCAATATCTCAAAAACGGATGTGACGTCATCAATGCAAAAAAATTGCAATCAGGTTCAGACCAATATATATCACATCTGAAAATTTGATTGAGATCGGCCGAGCCGTTTCTGAGAAATCGCGTGCACAAAAATCGGAAGAAAAAAAAATAATTATAGGGAAAAAGAAACCGAAGAATAACAATAAATTCTTCCGTTGGAAACGGAAGATCTTAATAAGAACCGTACAAAAACAATAAGTCTCAAAAATTCGTATGGGAAACTTAATTAGCCCAGTGGTTCTGGAGAAGAAGATCCGTAAAACATCGAACTCTGTTTTCACTCTTTCCTATTTATCTCCTCTTTGAAGAGGAACTGGTCGTTAATTTGAACAAATTTGGAATCCCTTCCCCCAAGGATGCTCTGTGCCAAGTTTGGTTGAAATTGGCCCAGTGGTTCTGGAGAAGAAGATTTTTAAAACACCCAACCCTATTTTCACTCTTTTCTAATTATCTCCCCTTTGTTGGGGAACTGGCCCTTCATTTTAACAAATTTAAAAGCCCTTCCCCCAAAGATGCTTTGTGATAAGCTTGGTTGAAATTGGACTGGTGGTTAAGATCCGAAGAAGATGAAAATATGAGTTTATGACGCTGACAACGACGCTGACAACAACAACGACAGACAACGGACAATTTTTTATCAGAAAGCTCACTTAAGCCTTTGGCTCAGGTGAGCTAAAAACATTGACGAATCAAACAACCATCTTGAGTTTACCCTTCCTTTGTTTCAAATAAAAGTGGCTAATGATGAATCCCTACTTTTAATACATTTTATCTAAATTCCCTGTGCATATTCTCAAAATAAAGGCACATACTCAAGTATGAATTCCACATCACATGGTACTGTTACCTACATTTATCCGTGTGCGAGAAATTTTCCCGAGGTTCGCGAGAGCCTCATTGTCACGAATATTTCTTGCCGCGGACCAGTATTTGCCTTATAGTTGCAATAAAAAACAAGAGGCCCATGGGCCACATCGCTCACCTGAGCAACAATGGCTTTATATGGGCGTTCAAAGGATATTGTGCCATATGGCCCCTTGGTAGATTAATAAAAAATTAATACTGTAAAACGAGAAATAATGGCGCACTACTAATTTTAGCGCCTTTGGCGCAACTGCCTCTGAGCGCTAAAATTAATATTGCGCCAACGATTTTCTTTATGTATTAAATTTCTCCAAGTTGCAAAACTATAACTTCAGTCCTTTTTTAATGCTATATAGAAGTGTACGTTTACGTAATATCGGATGCCGTCGATTCTGTTTGTTTACACAATTACACAGGTAAACGGTATCATGGGTTTTCCGGTAAGTTCTGTCTAAACATGGATTAATAATCCAATTTTAATTGCTTTTTAGTGTCTCTTATTAGCACCTAGAAAATTGAGCTTCTCCCCATGTCACTTCCATTTAGCGCCTCGAGGTGAAAATGTGATCAGGCGTGGCGATCGTCCACGCTGACAATACATGATTGATCATAATTTCTTTGATCTCTGATTAGCGGATATGAAGATAATAAGACGATACCTCGTTTTTTTGTGTTATTTTAATGTAAAATTACTGTGAAAAAGATCGTTCATGGTGATCGAAATGACACTTTACCGTGCATGCGAGCTAGAAATTAAAGTTGTTGTGTTCACGTGCTTGAGTAAACACAGAACTAAATTTGGCCGTATTTGTCGATCAAACAAAAACATGGTTCGTATTCTTTAAAGAAAAAGGTGCCTGCGCTAAAATTTAATTGCGCCAATGTACTAACACTTGCGTTTGCGCCAAAATACATATGCGCCAAATTTTCTCGTTTAACAGAATCTGAATTTTACACTTATTTTTGCATATACTTAATCTTTGACATATGTAGCATTATGTACCCTTACGGAATACCATTTTTACCGAAAATAAGAAGATCCTATGCAAGATATTTAACTTAATTTTCGGTAGGGGTTCACTGTTAACTTCCAATTCCCTTTATTTTGCCCCCCCCCCCCACTTTATAAAGATATCAAATTATATAAGAGCATATAGGTACATTTTCTCCCTCAACTACATACTAGTTATTGTATTTTATTAAATTTCCTATATGTGAAAGAAGAAAATTGTACCTCAATGTCAATTTCTCAAATTAAGAACATTCAAAAATTTAATTTGTCTTATCCATTATAAACGATTGTCGTTTACCTTTCGTGAACTCGTGTGACGTTTTATAACCTTACTCACTTGATCGATGAATACACTCGACTGAAAAATGTTGTCACATGATATGTTAAAGAGCTATTCTAATCAATGTATTGACAGGCATATCACTCTACTTGTACTAAGGCCCACCCACTATTTTCATTTTTATTGAAAAACAACAAATGGCTAAAAACAAAGATGATTTTCCGCTGCAATATTTTCTTAAGAACAACGATAATCCATTGATCCTCATAATAATAAAAATATGTCAGAACTATGGAAACTGTTTAAAAGATGTCGTTTTTATTTACTTGTGTTTGAAAAACTATCAAAATTGGTGTAGATTTCATATAATTCATCGTATAAGAAGGGGCCCCAGAAAGTAGCATCCTTTTGATTTTTCTGTACAAGTATTTTATCTTTAGCATGACATTTCTAATGATCAACCAAAATTTCAGCGTCAATCGTAGAATTATAAGCAAGATACAGAGTTCACAATTCTGCTATCTTTGAGTCATGTGTTTGTTCACACGAGTTTGTTACATTCAACTTAAAGTTTTTAAACTTGGTATTTCCTATTCAGCATTTACAATGTAAACGAACTAAAGCATGGCCTCAGCTCTGTGTACAAACACAGAATTGTGAGCAAAGCTCTGTATCTTGCTTATAAGTCGAAACTTGACACTCAAATACGGTTATAAAAAAATTGTAAACAATTAGAACAGAGGACAATTGCACTGAAACAAAGAAAGAGCATGAATCATATATATACCTACATATTTCTATTAGCGAAAATAATCTCTGTTTAGACTGACAATGCTGAGCATCTTATCAAAACACATTGCATCAATCAACCATTACGCAGAGATTATACCGAATTACCAATAGAATGAATAGTATTTTAGTATGTTGTTAATGCATCAGATTTTGCTCATTTTGCGCAGGTAAACAATCAGCTGTCTGATTTACCAAAGTCTATGTTTGATTTGATACGTAAAAATTCCAAAATACAGGCAATAGTTCCCCCTCCCCCCAAGTTAAAAAGCATAATTAATAATAAAAATGAAACGAAAATCAAAACAAGCTAAAATCACCGTCACAAGTGAAAATGTCAACGCATGGAACTATTCAACCTTAATTTACTTCACAAAATCGGCACCGATGTATTATGCATGTTTTAAAGATTCCCTTCGAACGTAAACTGTTGCACAATGAACAAATTCATCTTTGTCAGATTGACCAGTTTATCATGCGTCCAATATGGCTGCTTCAAACAAAGAACCTGGTTTTCGAGATATGAAATACCGAACCCGAAGTTATAAACTGGTTCCCCTCTCTTTTTTATTATTTTCGCAATTAACTCAAATTGGGAACAGAATTTGCCCTTAATTTTTGCAACTCATATTTTCCTTTCCATAAGGATTATTTATGCAAAATTACGTTGAATTCGACTCAGTAGTTCTTGAGAAGAAGATTTTTAAAATTGCACCCATTTTTTACAGTTTCACTGTTTTTTCTCCGCTTTGAATAAAAATTGGCCTTTCATTTCTGCAATTTATATTCACCTTTCCATAGGAATGCTTTGTGCCAAATTTGGTTGAAATTGGCCAAGTGGTTTTAGAGAAGAAGTTCAAAATGTGAAAGTTTACAGACGGACGGACGGACTAAATGTGATCAGAAAAGCTCACTTGAGCTTTTAGCTCAGGTGAGCTAAAAACATGTGTGGATAAGGCTTAGTTGCGAAAGTTAGTCGCCGCGAACCAGTTCATCTCAGGTAAATCGTGAAATAAAGTCGTCGTGAATAACAGTTGATTTACAGTACTTAATATTAGATTTAAAGTTAATTATAGTTTTGTATTTTAGAAATTCCACAGGATGAATCTCTGCCATTCAGTCACCTGAATGATAACTGAATGGTCTGGAAAGGTGACTGAATGGCACAAGAATGCCATTCAGTCACTTTTCAGTTACCTTTCAGTCACCTTTCAATTGACTGAATGGCAGAGATTCATCCTGTGTTCATGAAAAAGAGGTGTGAGGCAAGTTTATCACCAATACTTATAATCCCAACATTTCTAGCAGAAATAAAAAATTTCAGAAGTCTTAAAAAAATTGTGTTAAAGACCATTTCTAAAATATTTATTTAATAATTTTGGTTATTTTTGTTTAAACGTTACCTCAAATTTTCTCCACCTTCAGTACAGTTGTGATATAGTTTGTTTGGCAAAGATTCAACAAATGACTTCAGATGTGCATGCTCGAGTGCTCTCCAAATAGTGGTGTCTAAATGAACATCAAAAGGATCCAAATTCATTCTTAAGGTTCCAGAGAACAGAACAGGTTCCTGAAAATGTGTAAAAAGTTAAATTGAATGTATGCAAAAATTCATAAATTATATAAACTATATCAAAAAATCTTTATATACCAGGGCCTTTAACACTTTATAATTAATATCAGAACTGGCTATGATGCAGTCAATGATTTTGCAATTAATAAAATCAATTGATCTACTTTGCAAATATCCTAATTTTTAAGATGCGTCAACTGGCAGGTGTGATAAACCTATGCCTCTTCGAAAAAAAAGATTTAACAAAGAATTATGATAAAAGGCATACAGTTGGCCACTGTGGTAAAACATAGGTAATCACAGATTACAAAGCTCATCGAGACAAGGCATCACCTTTATGAGGCATCACCTTTATGATATTATATGAAAATCAAATTTATTGATCTTGGATATTCATGGATACTGGTTTGACTCAATATCAAATACGATATTGCATACTATTATACTATACAATATTATGTCATATGATATATCATGATATGATATAAAACTGCAATATATAATGATACAATATGATATTGTAACATATGATATGACATTGTATCAAGATAAGACATTGTATCATATAATATGATACACTAATGCATCATGTTATACATTATTGTATTTGAACATAAAAAGAATATCATAATATATATTCTACAATATAGTATCATATGATACAATATCATATCACATAATACATCAAAATATTGTAACATATGATATGATACTGTACGATATAGTATGATATTGTATTGTATGATATTGTGTCATATTTGATACATAATATAATATTGTGTATCATATGACACAACATAATTTGATAAAACATTGTATTATATTATATTATACAATATCATGTGATACAGTAATATATTATATAATACAATATCATATCATAAAATATTGTATATGTAACAATGTTAAATATTACAGTATCATATGATACAATTATGTGTCATACAAAAATATATTATTTAATACAATATCATATTATACAATATTGTTATCATATGATACAATATTATACAATATCGTATCATATGATACATTATTATATATTACACTATCATGTGATACAATAATCTACAATACAATATCATATAATACAATATTGCATCGTAATATACAATACTTTACATAACAATATCATGATACAATATCATATCATAATATACAAAAAAATTGATACAATATCATATTGTATCATACATTTTTTTTACAATACAATGTATGAAATAATATTGTATCATATAATAGAATAGTGTATCATATCATACAATACTTTAGGAATCATGTTATATCATTTAACAACAAACACATCTATCAAACAAGTTTGAGTGAGGTAGGAGTTTTTTTTAGCATCCTTGATAATGGAGATCACAGGCTCTGCATCTGAAGCTACCTCTGCAATTCATTCATGTTATAGTTAAATCAACTATGCAAGTTTGGAATAGTACTTTCATCTATTAAAAATGTGACCTGTTCGAAACCTATGGCTCAGATTCAGCATTCAAGCCTGTCAGGTGTATCAGTATCATAAGACGCACCATCCATGCAAGTTTGGTGAAGTTAGGACCAGTAATACCTAAGATATAATCATCAGAGGTCACCTGCTCTAAAAACTTTAACCAGCTCTAAAAACCTTATCCTCTTCCAGCATCTGAAATTCATGGCCCAGATTCAGCATCCATGTCTTTCAAGTCCATAAGTAGGTCCAGATGCATCATCCATGCAAGTTTGGTGAAGATAGGACAAGTAATAACTTAGATACAGGACCTGCAACAAAAACTTTGACCAGGTCCGGACGCCGGCGCCGGGGGTATAGCATAAAATCACCCTGACTTTGTCTCGGTGAGCTAAAAATTCATCAACTAACAGAATTTGATGATCATAGGCATTATAATATGAACAATATAGATTTGACAATAAATAACAATATTGTATGATCCCCAATGTTGTGTGATCTGCTACAAACACCACCATTGACGAATTGCAGCTGATAGTAGAATTTCTCTAGAATTGCAGGTTTAAATACAAATTGATGCAAAAAGACACATTCTTATATGAGTAGTTGTGCTTTGACTTGGTAAGGTAATGATCGTTATGTTTTAGATGACGGAATATGTCACGACCTCATCACTGGCTTATTATAAGCTTGGCTGAAGGTCACTGCACACCCTCTATCCAAATTCACTCTGGTTGAAAATATGAACCAAGTTTGGCCAATGGGAGAGAACCTATGGTCTGGACAGGTGAAGTAAGACTGTTGTGGAGTCACTAAACAATGCCCATAAAACATATATTACCTGGGGTATAATAGTGAGTTTGGACCTCAAATCATGTAGTCCTAATTTGGATATGTCTACCCCATCAATATAAATGTTGCCTCTTGCACTCTCTATTATTCTGAATAATCCAAGCAGTAATGAAGATTTTCCAGCTCCAGTTCTTCCAACAATACCAACCTAGTAAACATCATAAAAATAATGTTAAAGGTATCCATGAATTCTTAATTCCCTGAATAAGGCTGTCCAAAGTTAGTTCTATGTTTAACGTCACATACAAAATACAAAACTACGAGGGAGGGCGATAAAATAAAAAAAAACAAAATTTTCAAACAAGTGATTTTAATTCATTTACATTTACATAAAAATACAGTGAGTATTCAAGTTACATGTAGACTTGCTGTTTAATGATCTTTCCTGTCATTATAAAGACAATTCTATTAAATATCCAATATATAATTCATACACATTCCTAAACAATTTGTATTTCTTAAGATTCATTGTAGTATTTTTGTTGCAAAAAAAAAATCAAAAGGAAAAAAGATAAAATTGAAAATAGGTTTTTTAAAAAAAACAAAGATTTCTCCAATTTACCTACGCGCGCGGGTGATTTTAAACATAGAATTAACTTTAGGCAGCCTAAGCTTTCATCAATAAAATTTTTATCTATGTATACACTGATGTTCATCTGGTGATATTTAAAAAAATAATTTAAGCGGTTTATTTCTTAAATTACATATTGGAGAAACCTAGAGCAAATCCGGTTTTGATCCATCAAAAATGAACAGAATTGAAGTTCTTTTAAATCAAAGTACTGAAAGTACTGGAAAGCACATAGCAAGCTTGTTTTTAAGTTGTTGGAAATGCATGCATTAATATTTCATTTTAGTGCACTATAGCATTCCAATACAAGTTTCACCATAAAAGTATCTTGAAGTTGAAGTTAATGCATGCATTAATATTTCATTTTAGGGCACTATAGCATTCTAATACAAGTTTCACCAAGAAAGTATCTTGAAGTTGAAGTTTTTATGGTGAAGTTGTGGTTAGCCCGGTAGGATGCACCTCGACTTTCTACTAAAATCCTACCCAGCATTCTCGAACGTCTCTTGCATTTGATTTATATTGTAAATTGTAAAAGTCTTAAAATCCATATGGTGAATTCAGAGGAAAGCTCATTCTTTTCATACAGCCTTCGGCATATCGGAGTATCAATAGCATATTTCTCGACCAATTATATGCGGGCTCGCTATTCAAAGAATTCAAAACCCATGTGACATCACTAGTATAAATAACCACCGCCATGCTTAAAACACTCATATTTTTCTTGGCGCAAATGCGGGTACCTCGCAGGTAATTTACGAACAAAAAATCTAGACGAAGTCTGGATATAACGCGTGGTTCACGTGTTATTTCATTCTGTTTATGAATTAAATTCTTTAAACTATTCTGAGGTGGTCTTTCGTAGTAAAGACTTTCACGTGGCACACGTGAATTTCATTGTTTACAATGTCTACATGCATGTCCCGTGTTCGTGATAACGACTCGGGAGGAGATAGTGCTAGTGAAGTTCTGTCAATTATGGCTGACTCGGAGAGTGAGTCTTTTGAAGGTTTCGAGAGCGAAGATATAAGAAAAGCAGAGAAAAAGTTAGCCGACAAAATGAAAGAGATTAAGAATGCACGGCAGACCACAGGCACTGTGGTTTCTAATGTCAATAAAGATGGTGATAAACAAATACCGGCGAAGCCGGCAAAGAAAAGGAAAGCCTCAGAGAAAAAGTCGAAATCTAAGAAAAAGAAAAGTAACGATGTTACTAATGCTCTGCTAAATATGAATTCATATGAAGTAGAGAAATTTAGAGAAATGTTGGGGTTGAACGATATCGTTGGTTGTATTTACAATCTACAACAAGAGCACTTGAATTCTCTTCCTCCATCTGTTGATAATGAATTAGTCTCGTCAGAATTGACAGAGAGAAATGAAAGTCAAAATGATGAAACAGAGTGTAACTCTTTCAATGATTTCTTTGACAATGAATCTACTAGTAATTATGAAGCTGATGAAAAAGAAAGTGAGGAATGGGAAATACCTGAGTGGTTTTCCTCAGACAAAAAGGGCAAAGATGTAGACCCTAAATTAGCTGAAATGGTTAATACTTTATGTACAAAAGAAGGAGAGACTTTTAAGATCATAGAAAACAACCCAAGACCTGGTAATTGCACATTTTTAGCTGCCCCAAGAGTAAACTCTGATATTTGGAATATTTTGCCAAAGTCAGCTCAAACCAGAGATTCTGGTTTTCAAGCCATACAAAAGACAATTGCTACAGGCATTACACCTCTACTTAGAATAGCTGAGCTATCAAAAAAGAATGAAAACTGTAAAGAAATCAGAGAACTGATTAAGCAATCTGTTATTGTACTTTGTAACTCAGTGTTTCAAATGTCACAAAAAAGAAGGTTTCTCATGAGAAAGGTGTTGCCACACAAATTCTCAGATATATGTAATGCTTCACAACCAGTATCAGAGTTTCTTTTCGGATCTGATATCCAAAAGAAGATTAAAGAGTTGTCAGAATTTGACAAATATAAGAGAGATAGATTCAGAAATACGTCAAATTCATATCGAGAAAGGGCAAGAGGCAGAAGACCTTTCTATTCTAGTAGAGGCAGAAGTTCTTTTTTAGGGGCAAGAAACAAGTACAGCCCCAGTTCCTACAACAAAACAGAGAAAAGAGGAGGCCAGGGTTTCAGACAGTAGGATCTGAAAAAGCACAGGTGAGTGCAGGCCAGATTCAATATAAAGTTGAACAATGGGAACAGATTATAGATGATAATTGGGTACTGAAGACAATCCAAGGTTATGAAATTTTGTTTGATGAAAGACCTTATCAATTTAAAAAGCCATCTCAAATTTCTTTTAATGATCAAGAAACTATGGTTGTAAATGATGAAATTAAGGAACTGTTAAGAAAAGGTGCAATAAGAGAAATAGATGAAAGTGATGATTTATTTATTTCTAATATATTTGTTGTTCCTAAGAAAAATGGAAAGCTCAGACCTATAATAAATTTGAGGAATCTAAACGAATTTGTTTCGTATGAGAAATTTAAGCAAGAAAATTTGAATCAAATTTTGAGCATTTTACAAAAAGAAGATTTTTTCTGTAGTGTTGATTTAAAAGATGCTTACTTTAGTGTTCCAATTGCAAAAGATTTTCAGAGATATTTGAGTTTTCAATGGAATGGAAGAATTTATTGTTTTACAGTTTTACCATTTGGGTTGTCTTCAGCACCCAGAATTTTTACAAAAATTTTGAAACCTGTTTATGCTTACTTTCGATCTGTTGGAATCAGATGTTCTTACTATCTGGACGATTCTTTAATTATGAACCAAAGTTTGGTCTCTTGTATGAGGAATACTCAACTGATTATAGATACTTTACATTCATTAGGTTTTTATGTTAACTTTGAGAAAACTGTGTCAACACCAACTCAGATTATTGAATTTTTGGGGTTGATAATCGACTCAAAGAAATTTAAGGTTTTTTTACCAAGAGGCAAAATAGATAAAATAAAGAATACTGCTAAAAGTTTACTGCAGGAAAACTGTATTAGTATAAGAAAAGTGGCAGCTTTCATTGGACTCATTGTACATGCATTTAATGCAATTTCAATTGGACCCCTTTATTATAGAGCTTTAGAAAGGGACAAAGTTAGTGCATTGAATGAAAATGATGATAATTATGATGGAAATATAAATTTATCAGATCAAAGTAAAGAAGAAATTACTTGGTGGATAGAGAATATAGAAATAGAGAATGGGAAACCTATTCGTTTGCTGCCCATAGATTTTTGGATAGAATCTGATGCATCCTGCAATGGAATGGGTGCGGTTTTTAAAACAGATTACTTTAGCAGAAATTGGTCAGAACAAGAGAAAAAGTTCCATATCAATTACTTGGAATTATTGGCCATTTTTTTTGCGTTACAACACTTTATAGATAATGAAACCAATGTTCATGTAGGCATAAAGTGTGACAATAAAACAGCTATCTCTTATGTAAATAATATGGGTGGAATGGTATCAAAAGATATGGATTCTTTAGCAAAAGATATTTGGAAATGGTGTTGTATGAGAAATATATGGATAACATGTCAGTATCTTCCTGGAAAATTAAATGAGGTAGCAGATTATTATTCTAGGGAAACTTCTACATCCTGTGAATGGAGTTTAAAACCAGAAATTTTTCATAGAATTACTAAACAGTTTTTTTGTCCAGATGTTGATCTTTTTGCATCAGATGAAAATTATAAAATTCAGAAATATGTGTCTTGGTGTTTTAGTCCTAATGCATGGAAAATTGATGCATTTGCATTTCTATGGACAGGATTGATGCCCTATATTTTCCCTCCTTTTCATTTATTAGGAAGAATTTTTAATAAGATTAGGGAAGATAGGGTAGAAAAAGCGATTGTTGTTTTTCCTGTCTGGCGATCCCAAACTTGGTTTCCACTTTTACTATCAATGATTGTTTCTATTCCAATTAGACTGCCAAGACATGCGGATCTGATGACAGAGGGAAAAAGAAACCACCCTTTGAACAAGAAAATTACTCTAGCCGCCGCAGTTTTCTCTGGAAAGCCTTGCAAGATAAAGGAATTTCAAAAAACGTTAAACTTGTCATACTGTCTTCATGGAGAGGATCAACACAAAAACAATATGACCTTGCATGGCGGAAATTTATTTTTTGGTGTAATCAACGAAACAAAAGTGTATATGAAACATCTGAAAAGGATTTGATGTCATACTTGTTTTTGTTATTCAAAGATGGAAAGTCTTACTCATGTATTAATACTCATAAAGTATCTGTTACCACGACTCTATCTTTATTAGATCAAAAATGGAATAAAAATTCACCATTGCTTTCTAAATTTATGAAAGGCTTGTTTAATTTAAGACCAAACTTGCCCAGGTATAAATTTACATGGGATGTGAGTAAAGTTCTTGTATATTTAAAATCTCTGTTTCCTTTGAATTCATTAGACATGAAACATCTTACCTGGAAGTTATGTACACTTTTAGCTTTATCAACAGCAGCTAGAGCACAAACTCTCGTAAACTTGAATATTAAGAACATGAGTTTAAGTTCAGATAGAGTTGTTTTTTATTTTTCATCATTACTTAAGACATCTAGATCAGGAAAGTCTTTTTCTATTTCTCTTGAAAGGTTCAAGGATAAGGAAATTTGTGTTGTGCGTACTTTACAGGAGTATATCAAACGAACAAGTAAGAATCGCAAGTGTGACCAACTTCTCGTCTCTTTCAAGACATTTGATAAAATTTCTACAAGTACTATAGCTAGGTGGATTAAATGTGTGATGGAAAGTGCAGGGATAGACATTAGTACTTTTAAGGCACATTCAATTCGTGGAGCATCCGCCTCTGCAGCCCTGAGAAGTGGTGTCTCATTATCGAACATTTTGAATACTGGAGACTGGTCCTCATCGAAGAATTTCAGGAGATTTTATTTCAGAGACATTGAAAATAATAATGATTCTACACGTAACTCTTTTATGAATGGTGTATTAAATTGTGATTGATGTTTTGTGTTTTCCCAATAAACTTTTTGGTTTAATTTATTGTCAATTCTTTAAACATGCTATTGATACTCCGATATGCCGAAGGCTGTATGAAAAGAATGGGCCCCTCATCCAAGCATACCCTGGATGTGATGGATGAGGGACATTCTTGGAGTACAGCCGGAGGCTGAGGAGTATCAACTTTCCCAACCATGTGAGAAGGCATGGATTAGTACATGAATTTATATTCCCCGCCTCTTTTGATACTTGTGCATTGACAATAAATTTGCTTTAAATTATGAGTGTTTTAAGCATGGCGGTGGTTATTTATACTAGTGATGTCACATGGGTTTTGAATTCTTTGAATAGCGAGCCCGCATATAATTGGTCGAGAAATATGCTATTGATACTCCTCAGCCTCCGGCTGTACTCCAAGAATGTCCCTCATCCATCACATCCAGGGTATGCTTGGATGAGGGGCCCAATTTGTTACACTCACTCAAGTAAACGCTGTATAAAAACTCCAAACGAAACAAAAGTTTAACAAGTTGTTATAATTTTAGTTGGTGGAAAAAAATGGTACATGGTATTTCAATGTAAATCGAGTCTCCGAGACAATAACTTAAGGATGCCGATTTGGGTTTTTTTGCATAAAAACTACAATAGCAAAACTCTTTACTTATTAACCATATGTAATTAACACCAACTCTATTTGCGAAGTTTTATAGAAAATCTCCCATCTGGTTCTTTTGAGGGGCCATCTCAAAATACAAGTACATTTACTATAGGAATATATAGAAAATTCGAAGCAGATTGAAAAAATACAACAATAGCAATTTTCCTCAAATTGTAAAATGTGATTAGTAATATCATTTTCTACCTTATATGTCAAACATACTTAATTCTACCATCTGGTTTTTAATAGGTTGATAGCTACAATCTTTGATTTTAAACTTTTAATGTAACACAAGCTTAGAAAAACAAATAACATTTTAGTGTAAGACAAGTCAATAACCTCACTTTCTTGGAATACCAATGAGTTTTATCTTTTATCTCTTTAAAATGATTTGAAACAATAACAAATTAAAACATTAATTTTTTTTAAGGTCTGCGAATTTTTAGGATGTGCATATATGATTTTAAAAAAACCCAAGTATTTTAACTCAAAATGTGTCGAGTATAGGAATACATTTGAAATTAATCAAATCATCTTTCAAGTCAGTTTTACATAAAAGATAGTGGGAATCCAAGCATCCTGCGTGTAAAAAAAAATTGGTTATGCTTAATAAACAAAAATTTACGTGTTAAATAACCAGCATTCGTTACTTCCATTTTATAACAAGGGCTCCGCAAAGCGGAGCATCCCCTCGCGAAATGAAAATATTGTGCGGGGAAATGGATTATTTTGGAATAAACATGTAATTGAAGAGACCAAATATTTAACTTGTTAAAAATCACTTTGAATTAAAATATTTCGTTTATTCCTATTCCCATGCACGCTCTGGGGTGTATCCATGGGGGATGGGTGCATTTACGTGGTTGTACAATTCCTCCCATTACTAGCGAAAACACATCACAAACGTGTTAAACTTTAGTAATATAGTTTTATAAATTCTCTTTATCCAGTGACATACATTATGCATTTAGACAATTAGTGTAGGCAAATTTAAGTTTCATATTGAACATGAAACGTAGCTAAGATCTGGTGATTTATAGTCTGCTCTATGGAAAAATTCGAGTTAACATGTCGTAATTTTAACCCCAATATTTTAAAAAGAGTAACGTATCTACAGCAATTTACATTAAATGAATTCCCGGTTAATCATGTTGACGATATTCGTCAAAGTCTCTGAATTATGAACCTTTTCTTCTCTAAGTAATTCTTTAAATATGGCCCGAAATTCTGCTCAGGAGGCTGCTTGTTTTGATTAAATTAGGGTGAATTTAATCTCCTGCTTGTTTCAGTTTTTCACTTTGGACATCCTTCCAACTCCCCATTTCTCAAAAACATTTGCTTCTTACCTTTACAGGGCCTACATCCAACAAGATATCAAGTTGTTGATTTGAAATGTTTACTTTCACGAACCGGAAGTTGTACATAAAATTTCTAAGTGTTGTAATTTTAACGATATTTTAAAAAGTATATGAAAGAATTTCTTGAAAATGAATAGGGTTTGTCCTTTAACCATGCTTATGAAGTGTACAAAGTTTGATAAACATGCATGCGAGGGTTTTCTTTGAATCTTGCTAAAAAGGCTGAAATGGACACACACGCATACATACATACACACATGCACAGCAGCGATGCTATATCCCCTTCGCAACAAGTTGCGCGAGGGGATAAAAATGTAGGAGGGTAACTAACAGAAGTGTCTACAACTTGCCATCACACATTTGTTTAGTTAAGAAATTATATTTAGGATTTTTACCATAAAATGTAGTTCATGTAAATGTCATCAGGTATGCATATTTTCATCACAAAATCACCGATATTTTCATAATGAATCTAATTTTAATGCATAGAGAACTAGAGGACAATTTAATTTTATTATGCAATCTACATGTACTACAGTGTTCCTTTTCTTGAAATGTTTTTTCTTTCAACTGAAGTACTGATCCAGTAAATGAGTTAACTGTTGTCATTAAATATGTCGTTTCATTTCTAAACTCAGTACAAATGCCTGCTTCATTAAAAAGTACAACCACTATATTAGTTTAAAATAGATAATTTGTCATTCTTGTTCAAAACGTGGCACATATCAAACTAGCCCAGCTTTTAGTATACTCTCAATACTTTGATATATCATATGTAGCGCTTTCACAGAGCTTCTTGGTCACATAATAGTTTTGGTTACATGACATAAAGCGTATACACTAACCGCTTACAAAGAAAGCATGGGATAAAAAGTATATTGGTGTCACTGTCTATCAAATTATACCAAAAAAGCAAAATTAAGGAAGCATTTTTTGAAGAAAAAAATCTTTATTGAAAATGAACAATGCCAAGGCAATATTCTACAATGTTTTTTTTTTTTATTAAAATAAAAAATTACTAATCCAAAACTTAAGCCACTCTAAATGAAGCAAAATACTTTAGATTTCATTTTTAATTCTGTTATGAAAGGGTATGATATCACAAATATAGTCATCTCTCAATATGAACTTTTTAATGGCATACTTTATAACTTGATAACTTTTTAAACAAGAAGCCCATGGGCCACATTGCTCACCTGAACAACAGTTTCTTGTATCATTCTATTTCAGTTTTTTTTAAAACATTTTCCCTATTAATTTCTAGGTTAAACTTTGAACCCCTCTTGGGGCCCCAGTATTAGTCTGGGGGTCACATTTTAACAATTTAGAATCTACATTATTTGAGGATGCTTGCAAAGTAATATCACAAATTGTAGCATTGTAGTTCTTGAGAAGAAGATTTTAAAACATTTTCCCTATATATATTTCTGTATTAAACTTTGAACCCCTCTTGGAGCCGCAGTATTAATCTGAGGGTCACGATTTTAACAATTTAGAATCTACACTATCTCTGGGGGTCACAATTTTAACAATTTAGAATCTACACTATCTTAGGATGCTTGTATAGTGATCTCACAATTTGTAGCATTGTAGTTCTTAAGAAGATTTTAAAACATTTTTGCTATTTATTTCTGTCAAACTTTGAACCCCTCTTGGTGCCCCAATATTGGTCCAGGGGTCACGATTTTAACAATTTAGAATCTTCACTATATATAAAAGCTTTAGTGTAAATATTGGCATTCCTGGTGTAGTGGTTCTTGAGAAGAAGATTTTTAAAGACACACACCCTATACTCACTGTTTCACAATGATCTCCCTTTTAAAAGAGGTTTTGCCCTATATTTTAACAATTTAGAATCCCCTTCCCATAAGGATGCTTTGTACCAAGTTTGGTTAAATTTGGCCCAGTGGTGATGGACGGACAAACGGATGACAACAGGTGATCAGAAAAGCTCACTTGAACCTTCGGTTCAAGTGTGCTAAAAAGTCAATAAATCACAACCTTCAACCCTTAAATTTAATAGTATACATGGTTTTTAATAAGACTTTTGATATACTATATTGTATAATAGACATGATCAGGAATTAAAAACCTCAAAATGGATTTTGTAAACCCTTGTGACACGTACGTACGCACACACATGACAATTGGCCTGTAACACAATACTGTTTCATTTTTTGTTTCATTTTTTGTTTCATCACTGTTTCATGTTTTAGCAGGCCAAGACAATAACCATTAGGTATTTTTGTTTGTTATTAACTTACTAAGATCCAAATATCCATACCTTTTCAGAAGGTTGAATTCTGCAAGTGATATCTTTCAAAACCAAATCCAAACCCTCTCTGTACCTCACACAATAATTACTGAAAACTATTTCTCCGTTTTGAGGCCATGTTTTTTCTGGTGTGGTCTCTGCTATAATCAAAGGTGCCTATAAAAACAACATATATTAGGCTCGTTCTTATGCGAGTCAAATGAATAATAGTTTTACAATGCAATCAATCTAAAAGTAAGATTATGTTTTACCTATATGACAGAAAAACAGACTTTGGAAAAGAGGAGATTAAAAAAGCTCACTCGAATCTAGCTTCAGGTGAGCTAAAAAGCAATGGGTATGTTCACACATATATCAGATTCAATGTTCTCATGTTGTACAGAATCAACATGAAAATATAAGAGTTCTGTACTTAGTGACCTAAAGGACATTAATTCAAATGTGCATTCATTTAATAATTTTGAATTAAATTTGTCAAGAGTCACTACATCTCTTCATTTCATTTAACTAAAGCAGTTTTTAATTATCTTTTTGCATTTTTTTCATTTCTTTATAATGCTAGACATTTTTAGTTCATATGTAACCTTATAACCCAAAAATCCTGACCATTCTATATACATGTATTATCAATTTTCCAAACTCAAGCTCCATCTTCAACATTGCTCTGAGACCCCTTTGGCACAAATAAGTTCAGCCACACTTGTCTACATTCTTATTAACTCTGAAGATGGGTCCCTACTCAGCAATTTTTGGGGGAAAAAAGTGATGTTGTTTCTCTTGAAATTATAAGTTTGACACCTTATGCAATTAATTATAAAATGTCCAAAAATTTCATGTCTTAACTACATATGTTTCTTAACAGAATCTCCAAACTATATATACCCCCTTTCATAATATGTTTCCAGCCAATTTCAATGTTTTGCAGTTTTAAATACATTGTTCAAGTAGAACAAGTTTTAAAAATATATTTTTAAATCAAATATTATGTAAGAAACACATTAAATATGTCATTTTCATTGATAAACTGATAAAAAAGACATTTTGTAAGAAAAGAATACCAAATAATAAAAATTTTATAAGTTATAAAATATCTTGATGTTTTTGTAAATTGATGTTTAACAAGATTACTTTTCTCTTTAGAATTTTAAACTTACACCTGTTGCACTTGGAAAGCTAAAGAAATGTATAGGGTTAATTAACAAGCTTATTTCCTTTCTACAACTTTTGGAGCATGTATACCCCCATTTTGCCCAATCAACTTACCAGGTAACCTTGGGAAAACGTCATTAATTAATTTTTCTTTCAACATTTCCTGATGAAATTAGTTTGTATGTTTTAAAATACAGTAGAAGTCTTAATTTTTTAAGAAATAGCCTTGTGATAAGATCATCTTTTTGTAAAAACTAAGTGAAAAGTAATATGGATTTTAAGATAAAATATACTTCATTTCCCAACATTCAGGAAAGTGGAACCTACATATTCCTTTAGTAGTGTTCTACCTCTATCTATTGTAGCCAGGTTTTTACCAATATGTGGCACATCAAATATCATAATTCACCCCTGGATTTATTTGTGAATGCTACAAATCTGACCTGGTACAGAGGGTTCCACTTAATCTGATAGCGGTTAATCGAATAGTTTGGTTAATCTGATATAATATCAAAACACTGAACCATTTCTTATATATCCCTTTATATTTTTTCCTGATAATCTGATAGGAAAAAATGTCATTCTATTTCGTATGCCTTCTGGCATTCTCAAGTTGACATTGAATTTCTATTCTTAGTTTATCACGACAGAGCCTACTTCACAGCCGAGTGATTTTCTATAGAAAATTCACCTGGCTATTCTCTTGTTCCATATAAAAGCCCCTGTGCCTTTCGAACGCCTTCTCTTTTTATTCTTAGGCGACAGAGCTGGTAAGTGGTCATTTGACTCAAATGACCATTATTATTTCATGCCACGCACGTGGCGTGATTTTTTTCATGATTTGTACCCGACGCGGGTTGTTGAAATTCAAGTACTACTTGCATTAAAAGTAAATTTACCCACTTCATACATTCGTTTTTTTCCAGATTTATACTGCATTAGACTTCGTTATCGGAGCTGAAAAATTTTTTTGTTGAACATTATGTCGGACGAGGAACCTTCGACTTCGAAGGGTCGTTCTTTACACACTGATGACATTATGCAATTATTTGCCTCCGACGATGAGGGCAGTTTTTCGGGGTTCGAATTAGATAAAAATAACAACTTGGCTGATGATATATTAGACCAAGCATCTCAAAACATGTCAACTTTGCCCCAATGCTCAAATAAACTAACCGGAAGTGCGAAAGGCACGAGAAAACGTAAACCGGGGCAATCTAAAACGGGGAAAAACCCCAAAAAGCAAAGAGTAAATAAAAAGACTCTCTGGCAAAATAAAATGGACGAAGTCTTGAATCATGTATTAGAAACGGCAAATTTGGCAATTAGAAAAATAAATGAGAGTTCACAAGAGGTTATTACTAATAGAAATGAAAACCAATGTACAATCAATGACCAAAGCAAGTCAAACTCAAATACAAATGATCAAAATGACCAAAGTGTGTCAAATTTTTCAAATGACCAAAGCATCTCAAATGAAATTGAGTCTCACCATATTTTTTCTGATAATGAACAACAGGATTTAGAAAATGACGATGAAATTGATGATTTTTTGAGTGAACTACCAAAAATTTTTGAAGAAGATGAAAAGTTTGGCGAGGAAACAAATGAAAACATTGCAAAAATGGTGCAATCCATAGTTAAGAAAAAATCTGATGTTAAGTCTATTATCAAAGAGTTGAAAATTCCTTCAAATTGTAAGGACCTGTCACCCCCAGCTGTAAATTCAGAAATTTGGCATTTTTTAGACAGAAACATAAAAACTAAAGATTTAGGTTTGCAAACTGTTCAGAAACTTTTGGGTCATGGAATCGTTCCTATTATTAGAATGGCTGAGGAATTAAAAAATAAGTCGCCAGATTCAAAAAAGTTGAAAAAATGTATTTCAGATTCTCTAACGGTGCTTTTGAATGCCTTCTTTGAAATCTCAGTTAATAGAAGACTCTTAATGAAACCCTTTATTGACAAAAGATACCATCAATTATGCAATCACACTGAAAAGATTGGGGATAACAAGTTATTTGAAGATGTGGGGAAAAGACTTAAAGACATAAATGATGCACAAAAAATAAACAGAAATAATTTCTCAAAAAACTTTCGAGGAAGTCGAGGCAACAGGATAATGGCAAACCCTCAATCCAGTTACCGCCAGAGAGGGAGATACAGAACAGGACAGTTCAATTACACAGACCAGAACAAGAATTTTGTTCGGGGATCAAGAGGCAGGAGAAATCTGCGCAGAGGTTACTACTATTAGAGGTAACTAAATTCAAGGCAGGCAGCCTAAAAAATTTTGTAGATAAATGGAAACATATAACAGAGGATGATTGGATATTAGAGACTATTTCTGGGTATAAAATAGAATTTGAACAAGAACCTTTTCAAAACTGTATTCCAAATACTCCAAATTTTAACAATACAGAGTGTGCATTGATTGATGATGAGGTTGAAAAAATGCTAAGCATGGGTGCAATTGAAAAATCTCAACATGAGGATAATGAGTTTATTTCAAATATTTTTCTTGTAAAGAAAAAGAATGAAAAATTTAGACCTGTTATTAATCTGAAAAAATTGAATAAATTTGTTGAATATCATCATTTTAAAATGGAAACTTTACAACATGTTGCAGAATTGCTTAAACGATATGCATATTTTACTTCAGTTGACTTGAAAAATGCATATTTTTCAATCCCAATTCATCATACTTCAAGAAAATATCTCAAATTTATTTGGAAAGGTACATTATATGAATTTACTTGTCTTCCTTTTGGTTTGTCAAGTGCTCCAAGAGTTTTTACAAAAATAATGAAACCAGTATTTTCATACTTGAGGAGTATGGGGATTTGTTGTTTTTATTATATAGATGATTCATTGAATCAGGATTTGGATATAAACAATTGTAGATCAAATGCAGAGCTTTTAATAAAAACACTAAAAGATTTAGGATTTCATATCAATTCTGAAAAATTGATGATTTTTCCTTCCCAACAAATTCAGTATTTAGGATTTATAATAGATTCAGTGAGTTTCCAGTTTTTGTTACCTGATGAAAAAATTGAAAAGATTTTACATCTATCTTCTGATATTCTGAGAAAAGATCAAGTCTCAATTAGAGAAGTTACAGCTTTGATTGGTTCATATAATTCGGCAAGTACAGCAATACAACTGGGCCCATTGTATCATAGATATTTAGACAGGGACAAATGTACAGCGTTAAAAAATAATTTTCAGAATTATGACAGAAAAATGATTATTTCTGAAGAATCAAAAAGTGAGATAAACTGGTGGATTAAAAATTTAAAGGATTACAATGGTAAAATTATAAGACCAAGTGCTCCTCAGATATATATTGAGTCTGATGCATCATTAATTGGCTGGGGAGCAATACTTAAAGATGGAAATTTCGCACAAAATTCCACACAAGGCAGATGGGATGCTAGGGAGAGTTTGTTACATATAAATAAGCTTGAGTTGAGAGCAATCTATTTTTCCCTGCTTGCCCTTTGTAAATTTTACAATAATTGTCATATCTGTGTGAAATCGGATAGTGCAACAGCAGTGGCTTAAATAAATAGAATAGGGGGATCTGTTTTGTCACTTTTAGAAGAGACAAAGAATATATGGAATTGGTGTTTCAGTAAAAACATATTTATATCAGCAGTGCACATTCCGGGAAAAAATAATAAAATCCCTGACTACTTGTCACGAGAGTTTAATGATTGTACTGAGTGGATGTTAAATACAGATGTATTTAAAAAATTATGTAGAAGATTTTTTAAACCTAAAATTGATCTTTTTGCATCTAGACTGAATACACAAATATCTGATAATTATGTATCTTGGTTTCCAGATCCAAATGCAGTTGAATTTGATGCATTTTCTTTATCATGGAATAATATAATTGATCCATATATCTTTTCACCTTTCAGTCAGATGGCAAAAGTATTGCAGAAAATAGAGGACGAACAGGTAAAAAGAGTGCTATTAGTATGTCCATTATGGACAACTCAAACATGGTTTCCCAGGTTGCTAGCAGCTTTAATAGATTTTCCAGTCAAGCTACCATTTCAGAAAGATTTGCTAACTCTAGCACACAACAACTCTCTGCATCCAATGAACAAGAGAAAGTTATTTCTGATAGGTTGTTGTGTATCCGGAGATATCTCCAAAAGAAAGGAGTTTCAAAGGAAGCTTCAAAAATCATTGCAAAATCGTGGAGAAACTCCACTGCTAAACAGTATAAATATCCATGGGAAGCTTGGATGCATTGGTGTAGTAAACAATATGTTGATCCAATTGCACCAACTGAAGTAAACATTGTTAATTATTTGACAATTCTTTGTTTAGAAAATAGATCTTATAGTTGCATCAATACACATAAATGTGCTATTTCACAAACGTTAGCATCTCTTGGAAACTCTAAATTTGTAGATAATGCTTTCATTGCTAGATTTATGAAAGGAATATTTAATTTAAAACCACCCATTCCAAAATACAGATCATTTTGGGATGTGCAAAAAGTCTTAAGTTTTTTAGCAACACAATTTCCATTAAATGAATTAAAATTAGAAATGCTGACTTATAAGACTACTGTACTTTTAGCTTTGACATCAGCTCAAAGATCTCAGACTCTGAGTTTAATGAATATTGATCATATGAATATTACAGAAAACTTCGTAAGTTTTTCCATTCAGGATTTGCAGAAAACATCCAAATTTGGAAATTGGAATTCTTTGATAAAAATAGATGCATTTCATGATAAGACCATTTGTCCTGTGTTTACATTAAAACACTATTTAGAGAAAACAAAAGAAAAAAGGAAATCTTCTAAACTGTTAGTTTCTTTTAAAACATTTCAACAAGTAACATCGAGTTCGATAGCAAGATGGCTAAAAAGAGTGTTGGAACTATCTGGTATAGATATTTCTATATTTCAAGCACATTCTTTCAGAGGAGCATCATGCTCGACGGCTTACCTGTCAGGAGTGACATTGCAGGACATATTATCAACAGCAAACTGGTCTTCGGCTTCTACATTCCACCGATTTTACAACAGAAATATTCAGAATCAAAATCAGTTTTCTTCAGCTGTATTATCTCGGAAGGATGCCTAGTGTTGAGGGACTGTGAGTGCGATATGTTCAATGATGGACTTTATAGTTAATAATGATTTGATTTTTTTTGTGATGAATTTTAGAAGTCTAATTTTTGTGAAAGGAAGTACTTGATGATTATAATGAACATGATGAAATAACAATTGTATATTTTATACAATAAATATTGATTCTGTTTTTCTCTTTTCTTTTCTTTTTTTCATAAATATACTTAAGTTCAGATTGATATCCTAATGGTATATTAGCTGTGGAATTATGAATGATTTAAAAGATTACAATTTTACTTATGTATTACAGTATATGAATTTTTAACATTTATTGAGAGGCTTTAAAGAATTCAATGTCAACTTGAGAATGCCAGAAGGCATACCAAATAGAATGTCCCCCTTATCCAAGCATCTCCGATGTGCAGGATAAGGGGC
>WFKH01007768.1:35448269-35475432 GCA_016163765.1 Magallana hongkongensis
CACGATTTTTGCAATTTATAATCTTCACTATATATACAAGCTTTTGTATAAATATTGGCATTTCTGGTGCAGTGGTTCATGAGTAGAAGATTTTTAAAGACACGCACCCTATTCTCACTGTTTCGCAATTATATCCCTTTTAAAAAGGGATTAGCCCTTTATTTTAGCAATTTATAATCCCCTTCCCATAAGAATGTCTTGTACTAAGTTTGGTTAAATTTGGTTTAGTGGTTTTAGAGAAGAAGCCAAAAATGTGAAAAGTTTACAGACGGACGGACGGACGGACGACGGACAACGGGTGATCAGAAAAGCTCACCTGAACCTTCGGTTCAGGTGAGCTAAACACTAAACCTCTGTGCGTTTTTTTATGTAAAATTTTAATGAATGAACCTGCTTTTCTATAAATACAATGTTTACATGCTATTTGCGCATTGTGGTCTTCCATGTGTTCACTATTGGCATTCGATTTCCCTCACTTTTAGTCTAGGAACTCCTCAGGTTTTATCACTGTCGCTATATCAAATTCAAAGTCCGATAACTTATAAACTTATTTACTGACAACAAACAGAGCATCGCTGACAAATGACGATTGACTATGGGACAAAAGCAAGTTTATTGTCTCCATCGACAGTTACCTGTGTACGTGAGTTAGAAATCAAGGTCTACGTACAGAATTAAATCCAGACGTTGTGTTGATCAAACAAAAAACATTTATTTCTTTCTTTTGAAATAAGTGTGTGCTGTAAACTTCATTTGCGCCAATGTATAAGCCAACATCATTTAAATAAATTTTCCCCCTCCCAAAAAGCTACCCGCATGAAAGAAATTTTCTGAAAATCTCCTAAATTCATTGAAATATATCTGAATCATATCTGAAAAATTGCTTACTACCATTTTGTGCCTCTGAACCAGTTCTGAACACGTTTCAGCAATATTGCTGAACTTTTCTGAAATATCTGAATTGTTCTGAATTTGTCTGAAAAATCTGAACTGTTTTTAAAAATTGCTGAAACAGTCTGAACTCTATCTGTATAGTGCTAAAACAGTCTGAACTATTCTGAATATTGCTGAAACAGTCTGAACTATTCCAAATATTGCTGAAATATATACTCCATAAGCATTAATCCACATGTAATTTTTTTTCTGAAACAACTGTCTGAAATCTGTTGGAATTTTGATGCTGATCAATTCTTAATTTGATGAAATTTAACAGGTTGGGCACCAACCCCCGTTTGGTGGTTGGAGTCCCATTTGGTGGTTAAATGCCTAAATGGTATACCTATTTTACCTACCAAATGGGACTCATTTTTCGTTCAACTCGGATTACGTTTTTCTGGAGAAAAAGCGCATCATGTTTACTACCGTGGAAAGTACTCTGACATGTTTGCTTTATAAATAAACATTCGTTTAAAAAATTGTATGTGTCGATTTTTCCGCACATGTGTTTAAAAAAAGGCCGGAATGAAATGCACCCCGGAAGTCGCGTATAAACAAAGTGTTTGTCTTCAAAAGATCGATTTTATTCAAAGTACGACATGGCCTCATTCCTCGAACTCTGTACTTTCGATTCCTATCATCCGGGCAAGTGGAAAACAATTGCGTTTTGCTTGATACGATACCCGGCATTGTCATAGGGACGGCCTTAAAATGTTAAATTAATAATAAAAGTAGATCATAATCTTTCGTTTTATATTCTAATAAAAGATATGTTTCAACTGCCATTCAACAAATATATATTTTAATTGCTTAACTTACTTAAAATTTCAAAAACGTGCTCCTGCAGATGATGTAGTGGGTGTTGACACTAGATTCATTCACTCACATTCGTCCTGTGTTCAGCAATGGATTTTTTTTACAATTAAACACTCCATTGACAATGTTTTTTTTAACCTTGTGTACAGCTAATTCCTTATTTTCATCATTTGAACATCTCGGTGATGGCAGACAACATGGCAGCATCGAATGTCAAAATTGGCGGCTAGCTATTGATCGACCAATCAGCGCGCGCGTAGCTTAACATTAAAACTAAAGTAAAAGTAGAAACAAACAGCATACGGAAAAAATCTTATATCAACACCAAGCCGTAGAGATACTCGATGAAATCTAAGTAGACTGATATTTGAACTTAGGACAAAACTTAAGAAAAAAGAATATACCGTTACAAAAGAACAAACAGGTTAGTTTTCACGTAATACGTGGGGTCGTGGGGGGGGGGGGGGGGGTCAAACTGTCCTTTATATAGTGAAACATCATAATCATGCGATTGAATTTGATATTAACTCGTAATATTGGAAATCTTAATTGAGACTCTCTTAGAATAAAACTTGAATCCTAAAATATTTATTGGATTTATTTTTTTCTCTTAACAAAATATACAAAATTATCACAGCAATTCAATTATAATTAACAGTCTTAAAGTCAGTGGCGTACCTAGGATTTTTTTTTAGTGTATTCAAAATCGGCAGGGAGTGCAGGGTCTTGGGCAAAGCCCCCGGAAGCTCCTGGATTTTAGGTTTTAGCTTTTGGATTTTTCGGGGTTTTTTTAATGATGAGATATTGTCTCAAAATGTTACATTTACATACTGTACATGTGTAAGGAAAATGTTGAATTTTTAAAAAAATGTGTATATGAAACATGGATGCCCCAGCGGAAACCAACTGCAAATGACTTTTGATATACGGTGTTTTGAAACAGCTCCATTTTTTAAAAACAAAACATACGAACCTTAGATGACATACTTTTAATCAAGTTTATTATTGTGACTATGTTCAAATTTGAATCATCCGCCGACTTATAATTAAGGTGGTATATGGGACATTTGTCGATATTAAGGTGGATTAAAGTACATTGTCATTAAAATACTTTCACTGGTTTAGATAGAATTTTCAAATTTCACAATATTTAACCAAAAAAAAAAAAAAGGATACGTTTTAATTTTTGGAAAGCTTAAAAATTTAAAATCCCCATCGAGATTCAAACTCATGACTTACAGATCCATGGTGAACCCTCTTACTGCGCTACGCCGTTAGATGACAAATTTGGGAAAGAAACTATTTATAAAATTACTCTTGATTTTATTGTTACTTTTGATAAATAATACGTCACAACATGGAGGTGTCCCATACCACCTAAGTATAGACAGAATACAATTAAAGACAAACCGGCAGGCATACACTCAAAATTTATTGTGTTTCCAGGTTTTTGTATGAATATATAAACTGAAAAGGAGTTAAAAGCTTTTCTTCTCATTTTAATAATTTTATTGTAGATTATTCTTTTAGCAAATAACATGAAAGTCAATGCGGTATAGTTCGTCCATTTATTGAATCAAACGTTACGATAAAAATTGGGTACTTAAAAATGAAAATTATTCCGTGGAACCTTAGAGGCACGCACAAACAATAGGAAAGTCTTAAGACCTATGTTTTGCAAAATTCTGTGTATTCATTTGCGTTTTTGCGTAAAGGGCGCTACGCCACTGAAAGTTGTGCTAAATGTGTAAAATTTTATAAGTCTAATTCGCGGTAAAGCTTTGGCAAGCTTAGGAAGTACTAAAACAGAGGAAAAAAAGAAGAAAAGTTTTTGGTAAACTTCTGGCAAATTCTGAGGAGTTTGCCAAACGTTTGCCACTACTGGCAAAAAGCTGCAAACATAATTGAGTGTCTGGTTAACTTCTGGCAAAATAAAAGAGGTTTACCAGAAGTTTGACACTACTGGCAAAGATCGGCAAACAAGTTCAAAAGTTTTCTGGTAAACTAATCAGTTTGCCGCAAATTTGCCGCAAACAATTCATTTTGGTAAGGGTAATGAGACAGAAATTTTGACCTTATATGTTTGGTCCATTTACTCATGGCATTATTTCACATTTTTCTTTTATATAAAAAGTTTTGTTGTAAATGACACAAAGACATAAATCCTACTTATGGGGATATTTTTGTTTATTTATATACTTACTATGCTGTTCCAATATTGACTAATTACAAATTCAACTGTTGCAACGTTGCAATGATCATCAAATACTGTAAAATACAAACCTGTTTGCAACAATGGAAGGGTAGTAACATCTATTGTTTTCATCTACTTTATTTTCAGAACTGCGTATGAATACGTTTTGTTGTCCAAAGGCTCTAATGGTTGCCACTCCATTTATTGACTCTCCAAAGTGGGAATATATTGGTGATCTGAGAGTTGATTCTAATCTCTTTAGTTGTCTTGATGTTGCAACATAAAATCTCTTTAAAAATAAGAGGCAAATATGAAACATTGTCCTTTCAGAATACAATAACAGGGGCCAAGAGGCCACATCGCTCACCAAAGTAACAATGACCAACTGACAGAACTCCAACACAATTCTAAAAAGCATCAGTATAATGCATAATTATTTTTAACCCTCTTTTTAATGTTGACCCATTTGTGTATTTATTGTCTTTCCCCTTCCAAGACATATTTGAACAAGAGGCCCACAGGCCTTGATGTTCACCTGAGTACCATAGCCCTTAAATTGACATGTCAGAGAGTCTCATGTTTGCATTTTAAGCTTCATTTTGAACTCTAAACACTAATCTAAGACTTCTCTGACTGTTACCCCGCTTTTATTTTTTGATGTTTGAACAAGTGAAAAGCTGTCAATGTGACAGCAAACCAGGTTTTCTTTTATGTGAACAGTATCAATAATCCATTTGTCAACCCTGAATTGATAAATACTACCTATCCAGAGAAAGGAAATGGAGTACCCTATATGCATAATTCTGCAAAAAAAAAAAAAAAAATAAATTCAAAGGGGTAGCATTTTTTAAAAAAATTATCAAAAAAAAAAAACACATAAAACCACCCCCCCCCCCCCCCCCCCCCCCCCCGCAAAACATACATTGCACAAATCATGAAAATCCTAATCCGTTGGGGGCAGGAGTATGCGTTTACCTATAACTACAATTTTACTGTTAATTTCCTTATTTTTGCTTTCACTTTTTACATGCTCCAAAAAAAGTGGGGACGAACTCCTTGATAATTTGGGTTTTTAATGTTAATTTAAAAATGTTTGCTGCGAGAGAAAGTGGGAGGGGGCAGGCCTGATGCTACGTGCCTGCAATAATTGAGTAAACACACGAAGATCGAAGCGTCGCATTAGCTGTTAAATCAGTCGGCAATTAATCAATTGATACAGTATACATGAAATCTGTTTTTAAAAATCTAATAGTTTTGATTGCATTATGATCGGAGAATTAAAAGATTAATATATTGATAAGAATAATGTGATTGTTTTTTTATTTGATTATGTGTATTTATTTAATTTTATTTATCCATATATGCTATGTGTATCTGTATATATCTTTTATGACTATATATATCCATATATGTTAGGCGCGCCCTGGTCTATAGTACACGGCCGGGATTTAGTATTATTATATAATTAATTCTGGTTGTAACGCGCTTTCTGATTGGCTGAAAAAAATATTTTATATCGTATAAAGAAAGTTGTCTTCGTCATAGTAAGTCTAACGTCAAAAACGTATCCATCCGCCTGACGTTACGTTTGAATTTTGTACAATTTAATGTCAACTTGAAGGTCAAATGACCGTTTTAATCTACAATTGATAGCAAAATAATAAATTATGAGGAATTAATTCAATAGCTGCCCAATTTTATAAACCGCTTCGCGGTTAATAAAGCGTAAACTGCCCAACCCATTTTATATTCGTATAAATTGGCTAGCTATTGAATTCATTTCTTAAATAATATATGCATTTGATTAATTAGCAGCAATTTGCAATATTATTAATTATCGATTAGATGCATTACGGGGATATCGATTGAGGCCTAAATTTCTATTCACAATAATGGTAATTATCACATTCTTGGATTGTATATGATATTGTTTCATATCATTAACGTTTGTTATTCTTTTTATCCTTCCGAACTTGGATTATCTACGGGACTAACCCCTAGACAATCCCGTTACAATAAGAAGACGATGGCGCTTTTTGTTTTTATTTTGTTTGTTTGTTTGTTTTTTTTTTTGGGGGGGGGGTACCAGTATTCCAACAAAACTTTGAAAGTCAAGTTACAAACGAAATACAGACCTTGAAAGTCTTTGTTATGTAGATAAGCTGAAGTCCGGACCCCCCCCCTTCCCCCACACTCCTGGAAAAATCGAATTTCTTTAAATTCATATAGTAAAATTACCGAATATATGGCTCGGAACCCCACCACCCCACCCCTACCACCACTATTCCACACCTGGCAAACCCAAATATCCCTCGGACTCCCCCCTTTCTTCCTGAAAAAAAAAAATTGGATCCCCGCATTAAACGTTCCCTGTAATTCATGGGTACGTTTTCTTCAGGTTACGTTTTCTCCAGGGTACGATTTCTCCTGATACCTCTTTGCACGCCATCTACGGTTAATTTGGTGCATGACTGTTGGTTTTGCATCGGTGATCGTTTGTTTTGCATTGGTGTCTGTTGATTTTGTGAAAGAGGCTGTTGATTTTTTTTTAAGCCGGTCTTTTTCGTTTTTTAGCACGTTTTTTAAAATAAGTTGTTCGTTTTGTATAAACGTCTTTTTTAACTTTTCCGCCGCCCATATACTATACTATATAAGCAAACAGAGATCTTTTAAATTTGTCTATAGTTTATCTCCGCATGTTGCTTTTTGCATGTGCAGTTTATTTTGAGAAACTTATTTAATCATCATAATTATCTAAATATAAACAGAATCACATGGACGACGACTTTCTTTACAAAAGACATAGCATTTTACGCGCATTTTTTATCAAACGCGGCAAGCGCCAATGAATCTTTTAAAAAATACTGTTATATGCGGAGATCCTGAAAGTTTTTACAGAGGGGTTCCGAGAAATAATTTTGTTTTCTGGGGAGGGGGGAGGACCGAAGCCTTTTTTCGGTAACTTTAATCATTTTCATTTAATTTATCATTTTCAAAATTATCGGAATGTCTTTAAATGCAGCGCTAAAAGTTAAAATACGAACCAGTTAGTCTCAGAGAGTATGCGACCAACCTGTGTACGCGTAAGAAAGAAATGGCAATGTTCAAGAAATGCGGATGGACGATCTGGGTCCCGGGTCGTCCATCCGAATTTTTTTCAGACTGAGAGCTACAGTCTTTTTTTTCTTTATATGCGTGAATGAAAACATTGATCAGCAATGGGTTCTATATCGTGCCAGCACCTACGGTCTGATACACTGTAATATATGTCTTTAGACTTTAGTTTTAAAGCTTGCTTCTTTTTGTTTTAAGGGCTTTTTTTTCTTTTTATTATACTCTAGAATAATAATGTATTCGATATTGTACACAAACGGAGTTTTCGATACTATGATATCGATGTAAAAAGGACAGAGAATATCTCTCCCTCTCTCTTTCTCTCTCTCTTGAATTCAAAATGCTCAAACAACACATACGACAAGTTGAAAAAGCAAGACTAAATGTGTTTGAAAGTCTGGTTCCGCCGCGATGAAACTAAGAATTCTCAAAAAAAATTCTCAACTCAACTCAACTCTTGAGAAATACATGAAAATACAGGATTTGAGAATTTTTGTTTTGCTCAACTTTTTTGTGGTGTCGGCCGAGTCTGAGAATTGGGGAGTTGAGAATATTCTCAGACTTTTTAAGAATTTTTATGGCGGCGGACCCTGTGTGTGTGTGGGGGGGGGGGGGGGGGGGGGGGGCTCTCTCTCTCGTGATGAATTCAAAATGCTCAAACAACACATACGACAAGTTGCCGGGAAAGACTAAATGTGCATAAGTCTGGCGTATTCATGCATGTATTGAAGTTTCAGCATTAATTGAGATAATTTACCAAGTACTGTTAAGATATTCTAATCATGACAAAATTAAAATTATAAATCTACAACGCTATTACATAAATCGAAAAGACAATATTGCGGGTGTAGGATGAATGTGTAGTTTTTTTTGAAGGTGTACATTTTAAATAATATTTATCGGAATCAATTTTGTTTGTTGGTTAATTAATAATAATTGAATTCCCTAAACGGCTTTGGATTCAAATAGTAAGATTGACGAATATTAAGTTCATTTTTTAGAAATCATCTCCACAATGATAATATTATCTTCATCGTAAATCAGTATTTTGTAATGCTTTAAAAGAAAATGTTCTATCGGAATCAATCCCGTGTTCGTTTAAATTGCCAGTGTACATATGTATGTCAGCAATACACATTATCATATGCTTTATAGAACGACCGTGTATTGTAGAAAAATTGAGTTTAATTACCATGTATTCGAACCATTTTATTAACACATCTTCCAATCAATTCCAGATGTCTTCCTAACAGTAAAACAGCGGGGCGTTTAAACGTGTGTACGTCCAGCTCTCAAAGCACAGGCACTGTCGTCTGGGCGACGGCCTATATACAGCTAGCGACTCTGATATCGATCGGTTACCTGAGTCTCGGAATGCATCTAAATATAAAGAGGGGCACAGTTTTGAAACAAACAACTAAAATAAAGTCAAAGAGATTCATTTTTATGAAATGAAAATGTACATATCAATAAAAAAAAAATTGGGAATTTCATGTTGAATCATCTTTACGCGCTACATGCATCAGTTAATGCATAACAAGAACCCCTTTCATAACTTATTGCACGTGCACACCCCCACGGAAAATGGGTCGATCCGGCTAAAATTTTTTTCTGCAAAAACTGACTATATATTACAAGAACATCAAATTCAATACTACGGATGTTTTTAGAGTTAATTTCTCAAAAACTTTGCTTCAATAATGCATTAGACATTTTTCGTCCTTTACAAGTTATTGACAAAAAAATTTTGAAGCCTCTAACTCCCTGATAATAGGGGCCAGCCCCTTTTTCTTCATATCGAATGAAAGGTCACGGTAAGGCCCACATCTTTTGAAATACATCTTATAACAAATTATTATCAGGAAGAAAAATAAAAAGGAAAATACCGGTACGTGAATTTTTTTGCAATTTTTTCTAACCTTTGTTTCAACACCTATACCACTCCTTTTATTTTCATTTAAATAACAAATGAAATGTGTCTTGCACCTTTTAAATGTATCTGCTTCCAAATCAGCCAATCTTTTAGACTCTGTCAGTTATCGTTAAAGCTAAACCCATCCGACAAAAGAGGTCGTTAAATTTTACTAAATTGGGAATAATTCAAAACGGGATGGAAATTGTCATCAAGTAAAATATGTAACAACAACATCGCATGGCATGTTATCAGACCAGAAAATTTCAAAAGAATCGGTGAACAAATGAGCGAGATATTGAGGATCAAAGTTGGCGTCTAGAGGAAAAAAAATAAGAAATCTGAAAATTTTTCAGAATAATAGTAAGGTCTTCCATTCGGAACGGAAGACCTTAACAAGAGGCCCATGGGCCACATCGCTCACCTGAGGAACATTAGGTATGATAAAATCAGCTTAATGGAGTCATAATACAAACTATCTGGACAGTGTAGTATAATACATGTAGATCCTGCAAAAAAAATTTCCATTTCCCCCCCCCTGGATATTCTTATGTTTATTATCATTAGTCCCTTTTCTAACAGGATGCTTTTATAGTCATATCACATGCTGAGCATTGCAGTGTTCAGAAAGATTCTAAACAATTGTTTATATATGAAATATAAACCTACATCAAACTCTGAACCCCTTATGAGGCCCAAGAATTGTCCAGGGGCCAAAGTCTAAACAATTTTAAAGAATCAGCAATATGTCAAAATGCCTGCATATAAGTAAAAATATTTATTATAACATTTCAGCTTTTGTGAATAATTAAAATGCTTTCCTTTGTAAAATTGGATCCCCAATGTGGCTCCACCCTACACCTCAAGATTTTGATTTGAACAAATTTGAATTTACATTATCTGAGGCTGCTTTCACTAAAGTTACAGCTTTTCTAGGCAAATAGATTTTTAGGAGAAAATTTTAAAGATTTTTACCAATATATTCCTATGAAAATTTTTGTCCCCCTCCCTCACGTTGTGACCCCATCCTACCCCAAGGGATCATGATTTGAACAAACTTGAATCTACCCTAACTGAGGATGCTTCCAAACAAGTTTCAGTTTTTCTGGCCAATTGGTTTCTGAGAAGAAGATTCTTAAAGATTTACTCTATATATTCCTATGTAAAAGTTCGATCCCCATTGTGGCCCCACCCTACCTCCAGGGATCATGATTTGAGCAAACTTAAATCTACCCTACCTGAGGATGCTTCCACCCAAGTTTCAGCTTTCCCGGCTAATTTAAGTTTCTAAGAGGAAGATTTTTAAGATTTACTCTATTATAAAACTCCTATGTAAAAGTTCCACCCCCTCCGCCATTGTGGCCCCACACTACCCCCAGGGATCATGATTTTCACAACTTTGAATCTACACTACCTGAGGATGCTTCCACACAAGTTTCAGCTTTCCTGGCCAAGAAGAAGATTTTTTGAAAATTTCTCAAAATTTTTTCAATAATTCCTAATTAACTCCCCTTGAAAAAGGGCGTGGTCCTTAATTTTCAAAACTTTGAATCCCCTTTGCCGAAGGTGCTTTCAGCCAAGTTTGGTTAAAATTGGCCCAGTAGTTCCTGAGAAGATATTGAAAATGTAAAAAGTTTACGAACAGACGGACAGACACACGGACAGACAGACGACAGACAAAAAAATATTATTATTAAACATTATTAAAAAGTATTATTAAAAAAATATTATTAAACACGATATCTGTGATCCAATGCTCACTAGCAATACCCCCGCTCTGATGTGAATATACAAAATAAGAAAAGTCGCCATTTGACAGGAAGTTGACTTCCGATTGGTACAACTTCTGCAATAAATAGTGCTGAGAAATGTTTGACGAAAATTTGATTGAAAATTTAGGCTAAAAATTAACAGAGTAGTCATTTAAATGGAAGTTGACTTTCGATTGGTACAAAAATAGATCCCACCAAAGAACATGCTTAAACAAAGAGTGTGTTAAAATTTCAAACATCTGCAATGAATAGTTGCTGAGAAATCTTTGACGAAAATTTGTTTAAAAAATGTTGGCTAAAAATAAACAGAGTCGTCATTTAACAGGAAGTTGACGTCCGATTGGTACAAAAATGCATCCCACAATATGGCATTCCTAAACAAAGAGTGTGATAAAATTTCAAACATTTGCAATGAATAGTTGTTGAGAAATGTTTGACGAAAATTTGTTTGAAAATTTAGGTTAAAAATAAACAAAGTCGTCATTTAACAGGAAGCTGACCTCTGAATGGTACAAAAATAGACCCCACCAATTATCACATGCCTAAACAAATAGTGTGTTTAAATTTCAAGCACCTTCGATAAATAGTTGCTGAGAAATCTTTGGCGAAAATTTGTTTGAAAATTTTGGATAAAAATAAACAAATGAAAAATGACAATAACAAACTGTCAACCATCTCAAAAATCCATAAAACGAAATACAAATTCAAAGCAGAGCAACACGGACCTCTAAAAAGATAGAGGTAGGATCAGGTGCCTAGGAGAAGTGAGCATCCTCTGCTGACCAGTCACACCCGCCGTGTGCTCTTTGTCGTAATCGGGGAAAAAAAAAAGAAAAGTCAGTAGACAATTAGGTGATTAATTATGGTCTAACAATTAGTATGAAAAACGTCAGTCAGAATGCGACCCAGTGAAAGATGTCGTCATTTACAGGAAGTTGACGTCCGATTGGTACAAAAATGCATCCCACCATATGGCATGACTAAACAAAGAGTGTGTTAAAATTTCAAGCACCTGCGATGAATTGTTGCTGAGAAAACTGTGACAGAATTTTTTGTTACTAACAGACAGACAGACAGACAGACACAAGGGTAAAACAGTATACCCCTTTCAACTTCGGAGCGGGAATATAATCAATACATTTTCACTAAGTGGCCGTATTGGCCCTGCCCTAGGGTCTAAACTCCTGACCCAGGGACTATGAATTTCAAAATTTAGGTAGAGGACTTCATGGAAATCATAACCATGCATCATTTTTTTCTCAAATATATATGGGAGTTGAGAAGAATATTTTTTAAAGATTTAATAATATTTTCACTATATGGCCATATTTGCCCCACTGTGTGGCCTGAATCCCTGTCCCAGGGACCATGTATTTCAAAATTTAGTTAAAGGACTGTGTGGAGATCAGAATCATGCATTTAGTTTTTCTCAAATATAAATGGGAGTAGAGAAGAAGATTTTCTAAGATTTAATACATTTTTACTATTATGATATGGCCTTATTGGCACCACCCTAGGGTCTGAACCCCTGACCCAGGGGTCATGCATTTCATTTTTCAGGTAAAGGACTTAGTGGACATCAAACCATGCATTTAGTTTTTTTACAAACATGTATGGGAGTAAAAAGGATTTTTTAAGATTTCATACATGTTTACTATTATGGCCATAACGGCCCCACCCTAAGGTCTGAACCCCTGAATTTCACAATTTTGGTAGAGGGCTCCATGGACATCATAACCATGCATTTAGATTTTTTGGCCCCGCCCATGAGGCCCCAGGGGTGGTAACGTCATGAATTTCACAATTTTGATTCCTCTTATCATAGAGATGCTTCAAACCAAAAATGGTTACAATTGGCTTTGAAGTTTTCAAGAAGAAGTTAAAAATGTAAAATTGTTAACCCCAGACACACGACGACGGATGAAGAGCTATAGCAATAGGTCACATGAGTCATCCTCCTTAAAAGCCATTATTCAAGGATGTTTTATGCTAAGTTTGATTAAAATTGGCCCCACAGTTCTTCAGAAATGAAAATGTGAAAATTATACGACAGTGCTAAACACAACAATAGACAACGGATAAATTTTGATCAGGACAGCTCACTTAAGCCTTTGTCTTAGGTGAGAAATGGCTTTATTAATGTAAGAAATGAGAAAAACAATGACAAGAGAATGACAAACACAAAAAATAAAATACTTTTTTCAAAATAAGAAAAAAGTACCTACTGAAAATGAAAAATGACTAAATAGTCAACAATTTTTTCATTGTTATTAAAAGATACATCTATTTAGTATCCTTCATGAAGAAAGTGGGAGCATAATATGTGGATTCTGCAGGAATATGAGTGGACAAGAAGAGTGAAAACTTTATGGATGATTTTAAAATTGCACATTTCCCAAACTGTTATCTTTATTTGGTTCTAATTGGACTTGAAAAATGGTTAATATTTTTTGAAAGTTGTCTTTGAATATAGCAACAGGCTGCATTTGATAAAAAAAACCTACTTATTCATAACAGCTTTAAAAAAAAAACCATCTATTTATTCATAACAGCTTTCAAATTATTTTACTGTTTTGTAATTTTTTTGTATAATATAATGCTTCTTTAAAAAATATGGAGATAAGACCCAGAGACAAAGAAAAATATACTTTCACAATATTTTGTTCAGTAGAAAAAGTCCAACAATACTAGGCATATAAAGAATACAACTATAAACGCTTAATTTAACAAGTCTCGAATAGCTTATTAGACCTGTGCATGGACTAGTAAACAATTAATGAGGGAAGTGTTTTAATGGGTTGAATCCTGCTGGCATTTTCCCCAGATAACATTTTTTTCGTGTTTTCTGAGCAAAGGGGGAGATGTCCTAGGTATGTTAGAAAACGAATCTGATTCACAGTTAGTGGTGCATACATTACACACAATTATACATTCATTGTTATAAGATATTCTGTGAAACTATTATTGATTGCTATATAGTATATTTGAAATTGCTGCTGTTGCTTTCTTCTACATGTTATGTTTTCTATTGTCATTATTCTTTCAAACAAATTATAACAATTTATGTGCTAAAACATCAATACTCAAAGTATAAGCTATTGTAGGTATTAATATTAAAAATTCTTAAGATAGGAGAAATTTACTACCGGTTCCAAAAATGTATAATCACTTGCAAGTATTTAAGTGATCAATTTTATTCGAGTCTCTAACACCATTGGTCAATCAAACAGACATTAAAATCTCAATTTTTTCGCATTGATGACTCCCACAAACTTGCTACCTTGTGCGCCCACTTCCTTTTAAAAATTGAAACACTTTTAGACAAATCCTAAAAGTTACAACTTAAATACATTGAGCTTCGCAATCTGGGTTGTTTGATGTATGCTAGTACATGATAGTTGTCTGCTCCTTAGTTACTTAGAGGTAAAAGCAATTTGATAAGTTGTACTGACTACAAAATAGCAACATGTGGTCATGGAAATTACTTCCTGATTGTTCTTAAATAATAAATATGTGATATCATAAATATATACGTTATATTAACATGTAAACAGAATATTTCTATAGTGCTTTCTATATAAAGCAGTACTCATGACAGTAAATAGAACAAAAATACAAATTCAAAAATTTGCACATTTTAATATGAGTAACCAGTTAATTGGTCGGATTAAGTTGTGATTTACCAGTGGATTATATATATATATATATATATATATATATATATATATATATGTGGCTAATGGGGCGAATTACATTGTAAAGTAATGCATTACATTACCATTACTTCATGAATTTGGGCATTAAATTATCATTACATTTACTTAAAGGTATACATGGCATATTTTTAGTGAATAACATAAGTAAGATCTGATTAGTTGCTTCATTACTTTAAAGATTAGGACTTTCACATAAATTACGCTGTCGTAGTCAATCGCATAACAAAGACACGAGGAATTAAAAAAAATATACTTTATTTTTTTACGTGCCGTAAGAAAATACAAAAGATTTAAATAACCCTGCCTTAAATGGATCACGTGACAACCATCTCGGTCTATCAACAACAATGGCGACGAGGAGAAAGAGGGGTATATCGTTAAGTTTGACAGATTCGGCAAGGAAAGGAAGAAAGAAACAGGCTGACAAGGATAGGAACAAAGTGAAGATTATCATCGGAGACATGTAGAACGATGGAATAGGGTTCAAGCCGAATTGAATTAAAGATTCATCATGAAGTTGTAGGGGTTTTGCTATAGACAGGTTCGTGTTCCATGTGTTCCATGTCTTTACTTTATAAGTTAGCACAAGTGGATTTTTGTATAGAGAAATTTTTGAAGACCGAAGAAATAAACACTTTCAGTACATGCATCTTTCAGGGGAAGGGGGCATATTTACTCCGTTTACCATGTCAATGATGCTAAAATTGTGTTTCGCCTTTATTACACATAATTAACAATTTCATATCGTTCTACATCAATCAATATCGGTATAATATTAATGCTTCGAGTATCATCTGATACAAGAATTATCTAATTTAAGACATGAAAAACACTATTCTAAATTGTAAACAAACTGTTCTTCCGCCATGTTTTCCCGCACTCATGCGAAGTGACGTTAAAGATGGTTGATCACATTAATATTCATTAGACGTGTAGCAAAGTTTAGAGACAAAACATAGAGACAGAACAGGTTTTATAGGCCCAGAGTTGGTGAACCGTCCAATTATAAAAAGCATGATGTATATAGTTACTCAAACTCATGTCAATTTTACTCCAGATATGCCACATATACATTTAATTTTCTAGAAGTAATGCATTACATTATTATTACATGAGTAAAGTAATGCTTTACCATTACCATTACTTTGTGAAAAGTCAGTAATAAGTTTTTAAAAAGTAAAGTTAAATAAAGAGTTTTTGCAAATGTTTCAAATATAAAACACACTTTAACATATCTACAGGTTCATGTTCACTATCAGGTTTAAATTTAATGATTTATACAAGATTGCTGTTGCACTTTATGATCATCAAAGTTTAATAGGTTTCATATTTTAACTGCATCCTGTCGGATTTGAAAATTCTCCGAGCTTTACTAAAAAAAAAAGTTCTACAGGAGCAATGAAAGCTGGGCCTCAAAGATACTGTTTGGCGATCTTTATCTTGGGATACATTAAGTGATCAGGCAATAATATAAAAAAACTAGACACGATCTCGTTACGAGTAACGAGTAGGTCTTCCGTTCGATTTTTTAAAATGATACGATGATTTATCGATAAAACTTAAGATATAAATGACTGAATATTTTAGGGGCCACCCCTGTAGATCCTAAATTGGGACATATATTGGTGTTTTAATTAGTGGAATCGATTAAAATCATCAATGCAGACAATTTCTCTAATACAATGCTTAACAAAACATGTCTCCTATTTTAGATACATTGCATCAAAAGTTAAGGACTTTGGCCCCTAATAACGTTATAAATGGGCGTGGCAATGATTTTTTCAAACAGATATTGTTACGATCAGCAACTTTGCTTCTATAATGCATTACAAAATCTTGATCGTTTTAAATTTATTTGTAATAGACTTTACGTGGGTCTTGGCCTCTAATTAAAGGGGACAGCCCCTTTTTGTTCATTTCATACGAAAGATCTTACAAATACTAACATTTTTTGTTTACACCTATCTTGAATTGTTGTTCATTTTTGAGATACAAATGATTGAATATTTTAGGGACCAACCCTGTAGATCCTTAATGGAGACAGACATTGGTGTTTAAAATAATGGAATCGATTAAAGTTATCAATACAAGCATTTTCTTTTCTACAATGCTTAACAAAATATGTCTCGTTCTCTAGATATATTGTGTCAAAGTTTGAGAACTTTGGCCCTTAAAAATCCCTAAATACGTCATAAATGGCGTGGCAATGAGTTTTTCAAATAGATATTGTTACGATCAGCAACTTTGCTTCTATAATGCATCACAAAATCTTTATCGTTTTAAAGTTATTCGTAATAGACTTTACGAGTCTTTTGGCCCCTAATTAAAGGGGACAGCCCCTTTTTGATCATTTCATACAAAAGATCTCTCAAATACTAACATTTTTTTGTTCTTACACCCATCTCAAATTGTTGTTCATTTTTGAGATACAAATGATTGATTATATTAGGGGCCAGCCCTGTAGATTCTTAATGGGGACAAACATTGGTGTTTCAAATATTGGAAACAATTATAATTATCAATACAAGCATTTTCTCTTCTACAATGGTTAACAAAATAAGTCTCGTTCTCTAGATATATTGTCTCAAAGTTTGAGAACCCTGGCCCCTAAAAATCCCTAATTACGTCATAAATGGACGTGGCAGTGAGTTTTTCAAATAGATATTATAATGATCAACAACTTTGCTTCTATAATGCATTACAAAATCTTTATCGTTTTTAAGTTATTCGTAATAGACTTTACGAGTCTATTGGCCCCTACTTAAAGAGGCCAGCCCCTTTTTCTTGATTTTGTTGGAAAGAACTTTTGATACTCTAACACTTTTGTAATATATGTCTTAACAAAATATCAACTCATAAAAAGATATAGATCAGAATGTGTGAAAATTTTGATTTGAAATTCGTACCCAATTTTCGAGCCCTAGCCGGCTTCAAGAAATGGCGCCACTTGCGTAAAACGAAAACAATAGGCACAACTTCAAACTATGGACTACCTATCCTGAAAGTTTCATATTCATATCTCTGATAGTCTTCGAGATCAACTGTTCACAAAATGGGTCGTAAAAGTTTACAAAATTAGCAATAAATCGGTACCGAAAGTGACGACGACAGAAATTTTAAAAACAAAATAAATTCAGACCACTTGTAATCATCTGTGAAAAAATAGTCAAAATCGGTCGAATAGTTTTCGAGAAAAACGCTTGCACAAAATTTGTGGAAAAAAAAATAATAATGAGAAACTGTACGAAAACTATAAGGTCTTCCGTTGGAAACGGAAGACCTTAACTACATGAATATTGTATTTTCTATCAGTCCAAACTGAGAGAGAGAGACAGTGAGAGAGAGAAAGAGAGTAATATTTTTCACATGGGTTATAATATTGGAAGTGATTTTCAAGCTTCCAGAGATCATGGTTGTACAGTGAATTCATTTTTGCTTTTATTCTATTGGAACACAGCCAGGAGAAGGGGATTGGGGTGTTTTACGCTATTTAAAACAATAGAACGTTTTGATACTGTATACAGGGAAATATTCGCCCTCATTTTATTTTCGCCCCTTTCGCCCTCATTGTCAGCGGGCGAATTTAAAACTGGGCGAATTTCATTCTCGCAAATAATATCTCTTTTAACACAATTGCATCGTGGCGAATTCAACACGGGACGAAACCATTTGCAAATGTAGAAGGGCGAAAATAACATGGGGCGAAAATAACCCTGTATACAATGCTTAGATTATCATGAGGGCATTGTGTGTTGTTGACACATTCTTCACAGTAAAGAATTTATTGAATGAACAACTAATTGGAGTAAGATTTTCAAATGATTTCAAACTCTTAATAACAACACTCTTGAACATGTTATTAAATTGTTTGTTATAGCTAGAAATATTAACAAATATTTGGATGGATTTAAAAATGGACTTAAAAAAAAGTTTTAATAATACAGCTATTGCACATTACATATACAAAAAATTTTATCTCGAGAATTATTTCTTCTAATGTTTAATCCGTTTTTGTGAAATTGGATCTTGAATTTTCACAACTTTGAATCTACACTACCTGAGGATGCTTCCACACAAGTTTCAGCTTTCCTGGTTGATTAGTTTCTGAGAAGAAGATTTTTAAGGGTTTACTCTATATATTCTTATGTAAAAATTCGACCTTCATTGTGGCCCCACCCTACCCCCGGTGGTCATGATTTACACGTCTTTGAATCTACACTACCTGAGGATGCTTCAACATAAGTTTCAGCTTTCCTGGCTGATTAGTTTCTGAAAAGAAGATTTTTAGAGGTTTACTCGATATATTCCTATGTAAAATTTCGACCCCCCCATTGTGGCCCCACCCTACCCCCGGGGGTCATGATTTTCACAACTTGAAATCTACACTACCTGAGGATGCTTCCACATAAGTTTCAGCTTTCCTGGCCAAATGGTTCTTGAGAAGAAGATTTTTGAATATTTCTTGAAATATTTTCAATAATTCCTAGTTATCTCCTCTTGAAAAAGGGCGTGGTCCTTCATTTTCACAACTTTAAATAACCTTTGCCTAAGGGTGCTTTGTGTCAAGTTTGGTTGAAATTGGCCCAGGTGTTCTGAAGAAGATGTTTAAAATGTGAAAAGTTTACTGAAAGACAGACGAATGACAGACAAAATGTGATCAGAAAAGCTCACTTGAGCTTTCAGCTCAGGTGAGTTAAAAATGAACATGCATAAATAAGCATAGCAATGCAAAGTTATACCAGCATTACACTAGATTTCGAAAAGTAATGCATTTCATTACCATTACTTGTTATGCTAAATTTGTGGCATTACACATTACTATCATTACTTTGAAAATATTTAATGCATTCACAGGGGCATCTTATCCGCTCTGCTCTCTATGACATATATATAAATAATACACAAGGGAAGAATCGAAAGAAGGACACAATTTGTCAACAATGGCAAAAAACACTTTACTTGACAAAATTTATGCAAATCCTCCTACGTTGTGTTGCAAATGTTGTCAAAAAACACAATCACACTGAAATATTCCTAATAAACTCGTTAAACAGAGTTTTTATCACATAATATTTACATTCAGCGTATATTTCCCCTTATGTTTGCATTGGAAATCTGCGGCGTTCAATTTCCTATGAATACACTTCGACAATTCATGCGCCATGTGCACAAATATAAACGTCTTTTAATTTAATTTAAGATTAAACGAAACGTTCAATCTTACACAATCCATTTGATATGTACTTTAAAAAAATAATCATTAACTTATATCTACTCCTAAATAAAAAAGATTTTTCTCTACAAAGTTTCTGGCACTATATTTTTAGTCGTGAAAGCAAACTAAATAACATGTTAATATGGCTGTTCCATGTATGTTTCATATCCCTGACTGAGAGCGTATATAATGGCTTTATAGCGACAATACAAAGATATTTCATAAAAATAGACATCGGTATGAATATAAATATAAGCATTGAATGCTTATTTTTGGAAGTCGTCGGTCCTGTAACACACCAAGCGGTGCAGACAAATTATCATACCGCGCTAACACGCTGCATTCAATTTGTCTGCACCGCTTGGTTTGTTACAGGACCGACGACATAAAAAAATAAGCATTCAATGCTTAAACAAGAGGCCCATGGGCCACATCGCTCACCAGAGGAACAATAGATATGATAAAATCAGCTTAATGGAGTCATAACGCAGCAATGTTAAGGTGTCCCGGAGCTAAAATACGGCTAAAATCGATATTGCATGAATCAATGAAAAAAATACTCTGACCAGAAGTATTTCTTAAATCTTAATAACATATATTGACAACAATGTTAAACATTATATTATTATATTATATTATCGGCGCAGGTGATACATGGCATTAATTCATAAATATTTTTAAGAAAAATCTTTTGTTATGTCATATACTTTGGGGTTCTTGCTTGGGCTTGAAATAGATATTTCGTTAATTAAAGATATTGTTACAACATTTCGCCAAATCATCAAAATTAAGCACATTTTTACTCATTGGAAGCGATTTACATAAAATTGGGGGTAAATCCGTTTGTTTCCCAAGCATGATTCACATTGGTACTTATATTCTCTAGCAATTTTACGTAAAATATTCTGAAATTGTATTGATCTTTCACCTGCGCCAAGCTGTTTTTACATGCATTATAATTTCTTCATTCAGTTGTTTACGCGTAGCAGGGAGAGTCTCCAAACCACTAGTTTATAAATAGCCATTTACTTTAAACGAAGCTTTAAAACTGTCGATCATTTGATACTGAATGAATTCTAAAGTCTAGCATTAACGGCAGCATCTATGTAAAGGTAACAAGCAGTTTTATTACTGTTTCAATATAATTCACTTTTAACGTTACGATACATTCCCTGAGAACTATCGAATGAAATGCAGATCGTGACGTCAAAGCTGATTATGACGTCATATTTTATGAAGTACAGACAAGTGACTTTCTACACATTGCTGTGGGAAGCCTTAACATACCCGCGAATACAAACTATCTGGAAAATGTAGTATAATACATGTAGATCCTGTATAAATGAAAATCCATTTTCCCCCCTGGATATTCTTATTTTTATTATCATTAGTCCCTTTTCTAACAGGATGATTTTATAGTCATAACACATGTTGAGCATTGCAGTTCTCAAAAAGATCCTAAACAATTGTTTATGCATGGGATATAAACCTACATCAAACACTGAACCCCTCGTGACGCCGAAGAATCGTCAAGGGGCCAAAGTCTAACAATTTTAAAGAATCACCTGGCTGATTAGTTTCTGAGAAATAGATTTTTAAAGATTTACTCTATATATTCCTATGTAAAAATTCGACACCCCATTGTGGCCCCCACCTACCGCCGGGGGTCATGATTTTCGCAACTTTGAATCTACACTATCTGAGGATGCTTCCACACAAGTTTCAGTTTTCCTGGCTCATTAGTTTCTGTAAGAAGATTTTTAAAGATTTACTCTATATATTTCAATGTAAAAATTCGACCCCCATTGTGGCCCCACCCTACCGCCGGGGGTCATGATTTACACAAATTTGAATCTACACTACCTGAGGATGCTTCCACACAAGTTTAAGTTTTCCTGGCTCATTAGTTTCCGAGAAGAAGATTTTTAAAGATTTACTCTATATATTCCTATGTAAAAATTCGACACCCCATTGTGGCCCCACCCTACCCCCAGGTGTCATGATTTTCACAACTTTGAATCTACACTACCTGAGGATTCTTCCACACAAGTTTCAGCCTTCCTGGCCAAATGGTTCCGAGAATATTTTTGAAAATTTCTCAAAAATTTTCAATAATTCCTTATTAACTCCCCTTGAAAAAGAGCATGGTCCTTAATTTTCACAACTTTGAATCCCCTATGCCTAAGGGTGCTATGTGCCAAGTTTGGTTGAAATTGGCCCAGTAGTTCTTGAGAGGATGTCGAAAATGTGAAAAGTTTACAGACAGACAGACAGACAGACGGACGACCGGACAGACAGACAGACAGACAGACAGACAGACAGACGACAGACGATATGTGATCAGAAAAGTTCACGAGCTTTCAGCTCAGGTGAGCTAAAAACCGCTGTCTGATGCAGACGCTCAAATCATTCGCCCAGGAAAAGATAACTCGGTACTTTTGCTTATCGAAAACTCTCAGGACTCTCTATATAGGCGCACTTGATTTTCCAACAAAAGGCCCATGGGCCACATCGCTCACCTGAACAGCAGTTCCCTGTAACATTCTATTTCGTAGCATATGCTATTTCTATTTTGAATTTGAACCCCTTTCTGGGGCCCCAGGATTGGTCCGAGGTTTATGGTTGGCTTTACCAATTTAGAATTTACACTATTTGAGGGTCCTTGCATAGTAATCTCACAAACTGTAGCATTATAGTTCTCAAGAAAAACTTTTTAAAAACATTTTCCATATATATTTCTCTGTTAAACTTTGAACCCCTCTTTGGGCCCCAGTATTAGTCCAGTTTTCACAGCTTTATTAATTTAAAATCTATATTATTTAAGGATGCTTGCATAGTAATCTCACAAGTTGAAGCATTGTATTTCTCTAGAAAAAGATTTTTAAACATTTTCCCTCTATATTTCTATGTTAAACTTTGAACCCCTCTTGGGGCCCCAGTATTAGATCAAGGGTCACAGCTTTTATAATTTCGAATCTACACTATTTGAGGATGCTTACGTAGTAATCTGACAAATTGAAGCATTGTAGTTCTCGAGAAGAAGATTTTTAAACATTTTCCATATATACTTCTACATTAAACTTTTAACCCATCTTGGGTCACCAGTATTAGTCCAGGGGTCACTATTTTAAAACTATCGAATCTACATTATCCAAGGTTGTATGCGTAGTTATCTCACAAATTGTAGCATTGTAGTTCTCGAGAAGAAGATTTTTTAACATCATTATTATATATTTCTATATTAAACTTTGACCCCTCTTGGGGCCCCAGTATTAGTCCGGTGGTCAAGATTTTACCAATTAAGAATCTACATAAGCCAGGGATGCATGCAAAGTAATTCCACAAACTGTAACATTGTAGTTCTCGAGAAGAACATTTTTAAACGTTTCCTATATATTTTTTAAAATGTTAAATTTTGAACCCCTCTTGGTGCCCCAGTATTAGTCCGGGAGTCACGATTTTTACAAATTAGAATCTACATTAGTTAAGGATGTACGCATAGTAATACTCAAACTGTTGCATTATAGTTCTTGAGAGGAAGATTTTTAAACATTTGCCTATATATGTTAAACTTTGAACCCTGCCTGGGGCCCCACTTTTTGTCCGGGGGTCACAATTTTTACAATTTAGAATCTTCACTATATATACAAGCTTTTGTGTAAATATTGGTATTTCTGGTGCAGTGGTTCTTGAGAAGAAGATTTTTAAACATTTTTCCTAATTGTATTTCTATGTTAAACTTTGAACCCCGCCTGGGGCCCCAGTTTTGGTCCGAGGGTCATGATTTTTACAATTTAGAATCTTCACTATACATATCAAAGGCCGGAACGGCCACAAAGGCGTCGAGCTGACATTTCCTTTAATATAGATATCATTAATTTAAATCTCTGTACCAATAGTCGTATATCAAATAATGTTTTGTGCATATGCAACTATATTTTTATTTACAATTTTAACATCACCATGTGATTGTTTACTCAGTATATTTCCTTATAAAATATGTAGTGATGCATTTGTAATACAATGAATCTTAACTCATCATGGTTACAAAAAGCGAAGAAATTTCAAAGTTCAAAAATAAATTATCTTCTTTCTGCTTTAAACAGTCTTTGAACAAATTTCACGGGTTCATCTTTTGTATGCGAGGGTTACAAATTAACAGTGTTTTCCTAATTATAATAAAACATACTTTTATTTATTTCAATTCCCGTGTGAAACAAGATTACCTATGGTATGGTTGTTTAGTGTTTACAAATAAATCCACGCCACGTGCGTTGATCTGCCGTATCTATAATGCTCAACCAACCAACTAGCAACAAAATCACAAGATACATTTATCGCTTACATTCATTTTGGAGACCGTGCCCGACAATAAATAAATTTACATATCAATTTTTATTTTTATCGGGCACGGTCTCCAAATAAACTGTAAGCGATAAACTAAAATTATATTTAGTGAATTTTTACACCTTATCGTATTCATCTGTCTTTTCTTGATTAAACAAACTTATACAATGAGTTGTCAACAATCAGGGAGACACAGTTGGGTTTCTTGGTGCACAATTTAGTTGAATAAATGAAACAAAAATCTGGTAAACAATTTTCTATGTATTTCTATGTTAAACTTTGAACCCCGCCTGAGGCCTCAGTTTTGATCCGGGGGTCACAATTTCTACAATTTAGAATCTTCACTATATATTCAAGCTTTTGTGTATATATTGGCATTTCTGGTGCAGTGGTTCTTGAGAATAAGATTTTTAAACATTTTTCTTACGTATTTCTATGTAAAACTTTGAACCCCGCCTGGGGCCCCAGTTTTGATCCGGGGGTCACGATTTTTACAATTTAGAATCTTCACTATATATACAAGCTTTTTTGTAAATATTGGCATTTCTGGTGCAGTGGTTCTTGAGTAGATTTTTAAACATATCTCCTACGTATTTCTTTGTAAACTTTGAACCCCGCCTGGGGCCCCAGTTTTGATCCGGGGGTCACGATTTTTACAATTTAGAATCTCCACTATATATACAAGCTTTTGTATAAATATTGGCATTTCTGGTGCAGTGGTTCTTGAGAAGAAGATTTTTAAACATTTTTCCAACGTATTTCTATGTTAAACTTTGAACCCCGCCTGAGACCCCTGTTTTAATCCATCCGGGGGTCATGATTTTTACAATTTAGAATCTTCACTATATATACTTGCTTTTGTATAAATATTGGCATTTCTGGTGCAGTGGTTCTTGAGAAGAAGATTTTTAAACATTTTTCCTACGTATTTCTATATTAAATTTTGAACCCCGCCTGGGGCCCCAGTTTTGATCTAGGGGTCACGATTTTTACAATTTAGAATCTTCACTATATATACTTGCTTTTGTATAAATATTGGCATTTCTGGTGCAGTGGTTCTTGAGAAGAAGATTTTAAAACATTTTTCCTACGTATTTCTATGTTAAATTTTGAACCCCGCCTGGGGTTCCAGTTTTGATCCGGGGGTCACGATTTTTACAATTTAGAATCTTCACTATATATTCTTGCTTTTGTTTAAATATTGGCATTTCTGGTGCAGTGGTTCTTGAGAAGAAGATTTTTAAAGACACACACCCTATACTCACTGTTTCGCAATTATCTCCCCTTTAAAAAGGGTTTAGCCCTTTATTTTAACAATTTAAAATCCCCTTTCCATAAGGATGCTCTGTACCAAGTTTGGTTAAATTTGGCCTAGTGGTTTTAGAGAAGAAGTCAAAATTGTGAAAAGTTTACAGACGGACAGACGGACGACGGACAAAAAGTGATCAGAAAGCTCACTTGAACCTTCGGTTCAGGTGAGCTAAAAAGGTGTACACCGTGTACACTTTTGTAAATCAAGTGCAGTGGTGTAGCGTTTAGGTGTACACCGGGTGTACACTTTTCTACACCAAGTTAGGGGCATGTGTGTTGGGTGTAGCACTGAAACCAATATGGCGGACGAATGTTGTTATGATTGGATACTTGACAAATGATTTTTTAAAGTAATATAACGGATTGGAAGACGCACATAGGTTGTCTTTTGTATGAAAACCTTTAAAAATTTAAAATGTGTTTATTTTATTGCATTTATATCAGGAAAAAAAGCCTCGGATTGTCGCGGAACATCAGATTCTCTGTTAAAACTGCATACTTTCCCTCCATATTTATTCTTAACTTCCCTACACCATGTACACTTAACCATTTAACTGCATATACAATACAAAATGTTAACACCGGTGTACACTGTTGTACACCAAATTAAGCTAAATTAAGCGCGCCCTATATGTTCAGCAATGATACATAATAATATTCCGCGAAATTTCAATACGGATATTGAAAATATGCGTAAAGTGGGCATAATATTTTACTTACAGGCTTTCCTGGAACTGGAAAGTTTGATTGTATTGGAGAGATCGTCAAGCATCTCTCAAAGACCAAGACGGTTGCTAAAAACAAGCACAACATGCCTTTTGGCGTCATTGTTGCGTGCGTCTATAACAGGTAAGTAGATAAAATACAAAAACAAAGAATTTAAATTTTATACATATGAAGGATCTGAACTTGCGGCAGGGGGTAGGGTGCATTTTGAATGATTTGCAATCATACTTTAAAACACATAACATAGAATTCATTTTTAAATGCCAAAATATGTATATTATATTCATAATAATGCAATGCAACAACAATTAGTGATGATAAAAACGTGTTGAAACAGTAATTAATTTTCAATATTCTTTTCTTCTCTAAAAGGTTAATGAAAAACTATGTTGGTGTTGACAAATTAATTTATTTTTAATTAATTTTTTTATTAAATAGTTAAAATACTCATAATTCATTGTCTTTGCACCCATTGCTGTTTCGTATATATCAAATTATTTACATTTCTAGAAAAGATTCAATGATAGAAAATATTTTTGTTTATAAACAATTGCAGATTAAATTATGCTAATTAAAGTACATGTAAAATACATCGAAATGAATAATCAAGCCTACCACAAAAGACGAAAATTTTCTAAGACATTTTATAATTTACCGCCGGAATTTCTTATACATGTATCATTACTGAACATATAGTCATACAGAGTCCCGAGAGTTTTCAAAAAGCGAAAGTACCGAGTTATCTTTTCCTGGGCGAACGATTTGAACGTCTGCATCAGACAGCGGTTGTAATGGGATATAAACTCTTTTTACTGAGTTTATAAGGAATATTTCAGCGTGAACGGGTTTTTTTGACAACATTTGCAACATTGCGTAGGAGGATTTGCGTAACTTTCGTAAAGTAAGTTATTTTATGACAGTTTACAAATCGTGTCCTACTATCGATTCTTCCCTTGTGTATTGTTTATATATATGTCATATAGAGCAGAGCGGATAAGATGCACCTGTGATGCATTGCAATGTATTACCATTACATTTAGCATTACCCCAAGCCTGATATATATATATATATATATATATATATATATATATATATATATATAT
>WFKH01007768.1:35475832-35512531 GCA_016163765.1 Magallana hongkongensis
TTTCACTTTTAGAACGTGATCAAAAAATGAATGAAGTCTTAAACAAATTTCAGATTATTAAAAGTAAGCGACAAAGTCCGTCTCTGAAAAAGATTTTAACCCGTGCCAAATTTGAAAATATCGAAGAAACACCAGCTGTCCGTAAATGCCAAAAGCCAAGATGTGCAACCTGTCCTTATCCAAGAAGGCCAACAGTTCAAATTCAAAAACGGCAGAAATTTCAACATACATTCTTCTTTTACCTGTGAAAGTTCCAATTTAATCTACGTTATAACATGTTCTGGATGTGGGGAGCACTATATTGGCCAAACCGGGGATACCCTCAGACATCGAATGACCGTCCACCGACAACAAATTCGTGAAACAAAATACCAGTGCACGGCTGTTAGCGGACACCTCAGAAACTGCGCCAAAAACATTTTTCCAAACTTTACAGTGTGTCCTATCTATAAATTTAAAAAAACAACAACCGAAAAAGAACGTGAAACAAAAGAAAACATTTCATTATATGAACCACAACTGAATTCATTATAATTATTAATATTGAACATATTTTATGTTTTTCATTTACAGTTATAGTATATTTGAATATATTTTTTTGTGTTTTTCCCGTACTATTATAGAATGCTTATGCTATGACGTCATAATGAACTCTGAAAAGCGCAACATATACTTGATGTTTTATGACGTCACAATGATCATTTGAAATGTATGTACCTATGTATCTATGGTGATTGCTCAAAACTCCTGAAGATATCAATGAAACCGGTAGAGTTTTGAATCGGCTTTCTGTTATTTTTAATTACACACACACACACACACACACACACACACACACACACACACACACAAACACACACACACACACCTCAATGGCATAGTACAATATGGCCAACACAGGGGCAATAATTCCAAACATTGGTGCTGCATACACAATTATTATAACAACTGATAAAAGTTGAAGAATGATGTTTGCCATCGATCTAACAGAGTAGGGCATCACATAGTCTATTTCTGCTATATCAGATGAGTAGCGATTTATAAACTGTCCCATAGAGTGCTGTTGGTAAACTTGCATTGGTAAATGTAGAAGATTCGTCAACAATCCAACAAATAAAGTGTCTGAAGCCATTATACCACCAAATGCCACTGACAATGCCACAACAGCTGCTAGGACACCTGGCATTCAGAAGAAAAAAACTGGTTATTCAAATACTTTATTATAGTAAAGATTTTTTCTTAAATGTATGTTTATCAAATAGGAGAATTTATAAATATTAAAACAGAAGTCGTTTAAATGCATGTCAATAATTGGTGAATTTACTACATTAAGATCTAGTTAAGATCTATCTATTTCATATACATTAAAATTTTAAAAATAAGAAACCTTTCCATAAAAATGTAATGCTAATGGGCCAATATTTCACGGAACATATCATGGGTCTCCATGATAAATTAAAATTTTTAACAATGTCTTATTAACAGAGTCAACCTGCAAAGGACCACGTAAACTCATGATCTTCTGATAATCATAAACCAGGGACACAGAGGCCACACCACTCATTCTTGAATCAATTGCCACAATTCTCATCAAAGCAGCTTTAAAATGTACAATACAAAAATATCTGGACAATTACATGTAAGAGGAGTAATTTTGATAACTAAGGGGCGTGGGAATGTCTATTCCCGTTGAACAACCTTGGATAATGAGAAACGGGATAAGGGCCCATCAAAATCTCAAGGGCCACTGCCAAACAATAGGAAACATAGGAACAGTCCAAATCGTTGTTCCAGGCTGCTAGTCAAGTAGGGGGAGGGCAGCTCGACTACGTTTGGGCCATGAAATGTCCCCTGCACAATGCAGAGGTGGTAGACTGCAACACCACTGGATAAAACCGTCCAGTCAGGACATCGGGAAAATGGGGAAACTGGTTTCGGTGCTGCTCCTAAAAGCTGTCATTCTACATCTGACTCCCAAGCCAGGGAGTCCCCATTTCCAGTAACTTAGACTTCCTCCACCATCGTCTCGGAGCTACGTTCCAGTATTTTCAGCTTAACCATACTGCCAGTCTTCGGGAACAGCTCCCCCGCCTTGACACACACTCATGACCATCCTGTGAGACTGCCACCTTGACCTGGGGCACACAGTCCTCTCCCAAGTCATCCTTGCCCTTGACCTCAGGGCACCCAGACTCTGCAGGAATCACTTGGCTGCATCGGATAACTGTCTACATGGGTATATTCCCCCTTAAGAGAACAACTTCAGCAAAGCTGGCCTCCTGTGCCCCCCCCCCCCCCCCTTTGCTACCATGCTTTATGCATCACAAGTGGGAACAGGGGGTGCCCAACTCCGGCCTGCAAAACACAAGTCACCAGCAAGACGATTCCTTAGTCACACTTCTCACAGCATTGTAGTTGGGAGACAGGAGTCTGCTCAATCTGGAGTATTGGTAGTACTGCAATTTACCTACTGCTTCATCAACAGTCTTGGGAAATCTGGGATGTTCGTACTATTTCTGTTTCGCTCTGAGATGTAGTAGTGTGATGTTTTCCACTAATATTGATTTGAAACATTACCTGTTATTTTTATTATTTTCTTTTTATTGTCAGCCATCAACATTCATGAACTTGAATGCCTTGTCAGTGAAACGGATCATAATTGTATGAAGTGATTTGTTCGTTTGAAGCGGGCCTCTTCAATTAACAGTTCAATTATACCCATCATTTAATACAAATCATCTCCGTTGTAAGTATCATATCATTTACATGACTAAGATCAAAAATTGGGAATTAAATTTCATTTTAGTAGTTTTCTGCGTGAACTTAGGACCCTACAGCACATTATCAAGAATCTTGATTAGTTGGAAAACTGTGAGAAAGTTTTAAAAAAGGAAATGTGTATATATTTTTTTAAATGTTCAAATTAAAGTAAGAGCAGAGTACCAATGTATATTTGAATTTTGAAAAGCATTTAACACATATTTTATCAACCCTTTCACAACGTTAACATTATATTCTTTGTTTCAATTTTGCCAAACTGTATTTCTACTAATTTAAAAATCAAGAAGTAATGCCAAGATATTGGAATGCTTGAATCTAAACCAGCATTTTAGCTCCACTGCTGATCAAGCAAGTTTCCTAATTCTGTCAATTAAGTCTAATGCAAGTGACACTTTTTCTATACATCATTGAAAACTCAGAGTCAATGTTAATTTTGAATTAGTTTTAAACAAGAGAAAGCTGTCAATGTGACAGCAAACCAGGTTTTCTTTTGTGTGAACAGTATCCATAACCCTTTTGTCAATAAAAAAAAAATCAAAGTATGGTGCTTGTTCCTAAAGTGCATATTTGTACAGTTGAAATGCAAATAACTTCCTATCTTGAAAACTGTCATAGGAGTTATCTGGACAAATGATGCACCTTGTGTGCAATATTATGGAAAAAAAAGTACTAAGTTCAATAGCTGGCATTTTCCTCATAAATTCACAAAGAACAAAATACAAGTAGTATATACATCTTGCATGTATGTACAACTAAACTGCAAAACAAAACAGTTCGTATCTTGAAAACTGTAGGAAAAGTTATCGAACAAATGGGGTACCATTTATACAAAATTTTGTTAAAATGACGAAATTCAACAGCTAATATTTTTCTCATGTTATATCAGAAATTAAAATTCAAGTAATATGCACATCTCTGATATATGAACAATTGATCTGCAAAAGAAAAAACTAAATATCTTGAAAACTGAAGGAGAAGTTATATGTACAATAGGGGTACCCTATATGCAATACTATGCAAAAAAACAAAATGACCAAATTCTACAGCTGATATTTTTTGCATGCATTAATATCAAGAAAACTTAAAACCCAAGTAATAATGCACATCTCTGATATCTGCACAATTGATCTGCAAAAGAAAAACTTCCTATCTTGAAAACTGTAGGAGGAGTTATCTGTACAAAAGGAGTAACCTTTTGGCATCCGCCCGCCCACCAATTTCACCATTTCAATAACCGGATTTTTCCTACAGAAAACCCGGTTAACAAACCAAGTATAGTAAATTTTTATCCTTAATCCTTTTGTAATTTTAGCTGATTGTTTTTCAAACTTCGCTTACATTCTATATATGTACTTTTGTTTGTATTAAATAACCTTTTTCTAAAGCCATACGAGATTGAAAATGCAATAAACAAGAGGCCCATGGGGCCACATCTCTCACCTGAGCAACACTGGCTTTATATGGGCGTACAAAGGATATTGTGCCATATGGTCCCTCGGTAGATTAACAAACAAGAGGCCCATGGGCCACATCGCTCACATGAGCAACACTCGACATAATAAAATCAGCTAAATATAAACCTATATCAAACTTTGAACCTTTTATGTGGCCCAAGAATTATCCTGGTCCACAGTCTAAACAACTGAGAATCAACAAATGTCAGTATGATTGCATATTAGTAATACTATATACTAAATATTTTTGAGAATGATCAAATTTATTTCATATGTAAAAATTCGACCCCCCCCCCCCCCCCGTTATAGTTTCATCCTTTTTTATTTGATTTTTCAAGATTTTTCTCTACATATATTACACTACCTGAGGATGCTTCCACTCAAGTAACAGCTTTTCTGCTTAATTGATTTTCAAAAAGAAGATATTTTTCTTTACATTCCTATGTAAAATTCGCCCTCCGTGGTGGCCCTACCCTACCCTCGGGGATTATGGGGATTACGGACGGACAGACGGACAGACAGACGGACGCCGGACAAAAAGTGATCAGAAAAGCTCACTTGAGCTTTCAGCTCAGCTGAGCTAAAAATGAATATCCGAATTTTACACTTATATTTGCATATACAATAAAACTCGGTTATAGCGAAGTCCGAGGGACCAATGGATTTACTTCGTTATATCCGTAATTTGTTGTAATCGTATAACGAATTTGTGATACTAACTAAAGCGAATTCACTATAGACATGTGTTCTTTCACAAGACTACAATTTTTGCTAATTGCGGCTTAGAATGAAAATACATTCTTTTGATAACTTTAATAATCGAATGTAAATTAAAAAATTCATGTGAAAATAAATTCATTCTAACTATTATGTTAAATGGTAGAGCAAACTTTTTAAATTATAAAGAAATTCTTAATAAAACTGTAAAATTTCGTCATTATTCTCCTCTTTATCACTTTATCCATAAATTCTTCAAAATTTTTGCAAACATTTCAAAAATGTAATTGGTCTTCTCCATTATAAACGATTGTCGTTCACCTGGCGTGAATTCATATCGTATGATGTTTCATATCTGTGACTGTTGAATAAACTTAACTGAAAAATGTTGTCACATGATATGTTAAAGAGCTATAATTCAAATCAATGTATTGGCAAGCATGTCGCTCTTTTGTACCCACAATAAATGCCCACCCATTAATTTTATCCTTATTAAAAAACAACAAATGTCTACAAATAATGATGATTTTCCGCTGCAATAATTTTTTAAGAACAACGTTACGATATAATGCTTTAATCCTCAGAATAATGTGTCAGAACTATGGAAACTGTTTAAAAGACGTTGTTTTTATTTACTTTTGTTTGAAAAACTATCAAAAAATTGTGTAGATTTTATGTAATTCATCGTTTAAGAAGGGGCACCAGAAAGTAGTTACAATACAGCACATCATCTTTTTAGCAAGACCTTTCTAATGATCAACCAAAATTTCAGCGCCAATCGTAGAATTATAGGCAAGATACATAGCTTGGTTTGAGTCATGTTTTTGTTTACATGAGTTTATTACATTCAACTTAAGATTTTTAAACTTGGTATTTTCTATTCAGCATAGCTGCATTTAAAATGTAAACTAACTAAAGCATGTCCCTAGCTCTGTGTACAAACATAGCGTTGTGCGCAAAGCTCTGCATCTTGCTTATAATCCAAAGCTCGACTCTCAGATACGCTTAGTAAATAGAAAATTGTAAACAATTAAAACAAAACAAAAATGCACTAAAACAAAGAAAGAACACAATTTTTTTTTCATCCTATAAACATATATATTTCTAGCAGCGAAAATAATCTCCGATTTGACTGAAAATGCTGAGCATCTTAACAAAACATGTTACATTAATCAACAATTTCGAAGAGATCGTACCGCATTACATGTACCAATAGAATGAATAGTATTTTATAATATGTTACATGTAATTAGTGCATCCGATTTTGCCCATTTTGCGCAGGTACATGTAAACAATCGGCTGTCTGATTTACCGAAGTCTACATTTGATTCGATACGTAAAAATTCTAAAATACATGCTATAGTTCCCCTCAAGTTAAAAAGAAAAGAAACGAAAATCAAAACAAGCTAAAACCACCTTCACAAGTGAAGATGTCAACGCATTGAAATATCTAACCTCAATTTACTTCATAAAAACGGCACAAATATAAATTGGATGTTTCAAATATTCCCTTCAAACGTAAACTTTTGCACAACAAGCAAATTCATATTTGTCAGTATGACTCGTTTATCACGCGTCAAACATGCTTGCTCCAAACAGAACTTTCGTTTTCGATATATGAAATATCGAGCCCGAAGTTAAACTGATTGACCCCCATTCTCTCTGTCTTATTTTTATTTTCGTAAATTACTCAAATTTGAAACAGAATTAGCCAATAATTTTTGCAATTTATATTTTCCTTACCATAAGGATTATCTATGCTAAATGACGTTGAATTTGACTCAGTAGTTTTTTGAGAAGAAGATTTTTAAAAATGCACCCCCCTTTTTCTACAGTTTAGAGGTTTTCTCCGCTTTGAATAAAGATCGGTCTTTCATTTCTTAAATTTATATTGACCATACAATAAGGATGCTTTGTGCTAAATTTGGTTGAAATTGGCCAAGTGGTATTAGAGAAGAAGTTTTAAAATGTGAAGTTTACAGAAGGACGGACGGACGGACGGACAGACGGACGGACGGACGACGGACAAAATGTGATCAGGAAAGCTCACTTGAGCTTTCAGCTCAGGTGAGCCAAAAACATCATACTCAAAAATTAGGTGGATGTGTTTGATTTACAATCAAGCTATAATCAATTGCTTTTTCGATCGCGACAGAAATTGTAAGGTATAATTAACTAAATCAGATTAATAGATTATTGTGCTATTTATATACTGCAATGATATACATGTATTTTATTGCTCCTATTACATGAAATAATTGTTAATGCTACTACTCTGAAACCCTAAGAAATAAAGACTTTGAACTTTTACCAATATCCTTAGTTCACTCAGAGGATTTTAGAATCAATTCATACCGTAGGATCTAATGCTCCCTTTTAGCAGAAAGTATTGACCATAAAAAATTCCTAAGTTCTTAAAAAACACCTAGAACTCTTGAATCATACATTGTAGAGACTTTGGACCACATTTTTTTTTAAATATTTAGATAAAACTGTTGACCCCTGTATTTTCCTGAATAATTTAATTCTGGTTGTAACGCACTTTCTGATTGGCTAAAAAATTATTTTACATCATATAAAGAATTGTTGCCTACTCCATAGTAAGACTAACGTCAAAAACGTATAATCCGCCTGCCGTTACGTTTGAATTTTGTATGCTTTAATGTCAATTTAAAGGGCATATGACTGTTTTTATCTTCAATAAATAGCAAAAAATTAAATTATAAGCAATGCATTCAATATTCATTAGTTTTATACTATATATAATAGATTGGAACAGTTAACGCTTTTTTATAAACCGCTGTGCGATTTAAAAAAGCGTTAACTGCCCCAAACCATTTCATATCACATAAAACTTGTCTAATAAATATTGAATTCATTCCTTAATTAAATAGACTATCCTCTTACAGTCAAGATTTAGTAAATGAAAGGTGCCTGTATGTTAATGAAATTCAAGATATAAATTTTTTAATAATGCTTTAACAATAGGTTTGTTTGATAGGGTGTATCAGGGCTTAATTTTTATGGTAAACACAATAAAAAATCATGTTTTAAACTGCCATTTTCTATGAAATATGAAGGAAATAAGTAACAAATATTGAAGTTTTGTTCATTTTTGACTAATGAAAGATATCTAGAATGCCTATACAGTCTCTCCAAAAACGGCATTAAACAACCTCGACCTCCAGTTTAAAATGATGTCAAATTGAATATAGGTGTCGACTATTACGTTTCACATGATTTAATATAGAATGTCAAGAAATTGTTTCATTTTCTATATAATTCCTTGAAAGCCGTAAAATACATGAAAATCAACTATATATATGACGTCATAATGGATCTAGCACCAAAAAGATATTCTGGAATGACCTCAATCTTGGAAACATAGGAAAGATCTTGTCACTTGCCATAATTTTTGTTCTACAAGTCATATCAAAGTTTTTGGGTTTTTTAAAAAAATAATTGTGATTATCAAGTTTAGGGATCAACCCCGTTACTTCTTAACAGAAGTCGCTACATCAATTTTGAAGATTATATATTGTAAAGAATCAAATTCCAAACAACTTTTGCCATTTAACACATCACAAAATAAATTCTGCTTTAGAGTTACACAATATTAAAGTTTCAAAGTTGTAGTCCCTAAAGATCCATAATTAAGGCAGGGATCACAAATTAAATGGATAAAACAGATGCAAAACGTTGAAAGGAACGCATCAATAAAGCACAACAAATTCCGACTCGTCAACTATCAGCTTTATGGTATCATGCAGATACAAAATATTGAGACAATTTAGTAGAGTATATGTCATTTAAAACAATTTTTCATTTAAATGATTTTCAAATTTTTCTCCACTTTTTATGTTATACATTAAGGTGGTATGGGACATCTGTCGATATTAATGTGGATTAAAGTGCAATATAATTGAAATACTTTCACCGGTTTAGAATTTTCAAATTGTACAATATTCAACCAAAAAATAACTTTTAAAAATATTTGGAGAGGTAAAAATTGTAAAACCCCCAGCGGGATTCGAACTCATGACTTACAGATTCGTAGTAAACCCTCTAATCAACTGCGCTAGGTTGTTAGTTGACAATATTGGGAAAGAAACTACTTATATAATTACACTTAATTTTATTGTTTATTTCGATAAACAGTACGTCACAACATGGAAGTGTCCCATACCACCTTAAGCTCCTTTCTTTGTTTCATTTCTTGAAAAAATCTTCTAAGGTTTTTCCCTAGTTATCTCTAAAAGTTCAACCAAAATCTACACTACCTGAGGATGCTCTCACATGTTTCATTTGAAATACTATACTATACATTCTGACTAGTCATGAATGTTTTTCTGGTCAAAGGGTTTTTGAGAAGATTTTTAAAAAATGCTAACAAATTTTAAATGATTTTTCTAGATTGTCTCCTTTTGAAAGAGGACATATCCAATATTAACACACTTACATCTCCTTTATCTAAGCATTAAGATTGCGTAAAATTAACCAAGTGGTTCCAGAGAAGAAGTTACAAGAGGCCCATGGGTAACATCGCTCACATGAGCAACAATAGGCAAGATAAAATCAGCTTAAAGAAGTCAGAATACAAAATATCTGGACAATGTAGTATAATAGTACATCCTGTATAAATAAAAATCCATGTCCCCCCCCCCCCCCCCCCCCCCCCTCTTATTTTTATAATCAAATCCCTTCTCTAACAGGATGATTTTGTAGTCTTTTCACATGTTGAGCATTGCAGTTCGCAAAAAAAAACCCACCAAACAATTGTTTATTTATGGGATGTACACCTACATCAAACTTTGAACCCCTTGTGAGGTCCAAAAATAGTCCAGGGGCTAAAGTCCAAACAATTTTAAAGAATCAGCAATATGTCAAAATGCTTGCATATAAGTAAACCCATATGTTATAACATTTAAGTTTTAGTGAATAATTAAAGTGTTTTCCTTTGTAAAATTGGATCCTCAATGTCCCCCCCCCCCCCTCCTTCTCAAGATTTTGATTTTAACGAATTTGGATCTAAACTACCTAAGGTTGCTTTCACTAAAGTTACAGCTTTTCTAGGCAAATTGTTTTTAGAAGAAGATTTTTAAAGATTTTTCTCTATATATTCCTACATAAAAATTTTACCCCCCCCCCCCCCCCCCCCCCTGTTGTGACCCCCTGCCCCCGAGGATCATGTTTGACAAACTTGAATCTAAGTAACCTTACCTGAGGATGCTTCCACAAGTGTCAGCTTTTCTGGCCAATTAATTTCTGAGAAGAAGATTTTAAAAGATTTACTCTTTATATTCCTATGTAAAAATTTTACCCCCCATTGTGGCCCAACCCTATGCCCAGGGGGTAATGATTTTCACATTTTTGAATCTACACTACCTGAGGATGCTGCCACATAAGATTCAGCTATCCTGGCTGATTGGTTTCTAAGTAGAAGATTTAACAAAATTTACTCTATGTATTACTATGTAAAAATTTGCCCCCCCCCCCTATTGGCCCCACCCTTCCCCCAGGGGTCATGACTTTCACAACTTTGAATATACACTACCTGAGGATGCTTCCACATAACTTTCAGCTTTCCTAGCCAAATGGTTCTTGAGAAGATTTTTGAATATTTCTCAAAAGTTTTCAATAATTCCAAATTATCTCCCCTTTTAAAAAAGGGTGTGGTCCTTAATTTTCACAACTGTGAATCCCTTTTGCCTTAGGGTGGTTTGTGCCAAGTTTGGTTGAAATTGGCCCAGTGGTTGTGAAAAAGATGTTGAAAATGTGAAAAGTTTACGGACAGACAGACGGACGACAGACAAAATGTGATCAGAAAAGCTCACTTGAGCTAAAAAATGTGAACATTTTACAAATGGACAAATAGACAGACAGACAGATGCCAGACAAAAAGTGATCAGAAATGCTCACTTGAGCTTTCGATTAGTACAGGTGAGCTCATCACGGATGTTTGTGTGTTTTTTATGATTATCTGTTCATAATGTTGATAAAAAAAATTGTCAAAAAATGTGTGTGTATCGGGACATATCAGATTTATGCAATGTCATAAGAACATGTATAAATACACACATACACTATGTAATTACATTTTGAAATCCATATTGCAGACAAGCATACATCTCAAAAGAGAAATGCTCTAATAATTGCGAAGCTCATGTGTTTTTCATCATTTGAAATACTTCAACTACTAGTATACATTCTGACAAATCATCAATGTTATATTGAGTTCTCACACTTCATCAAACAATGGCAGTTAAAATAAAATATTAATAATCACCTGTACTGCAATATATAATATTGCAAGTGGAAGGAAGGCAATCAAAAAGTATGGCGTGCTGTATCCTATCACTATGGGCACAGATATAACTCTCAGGAGACACGACAGCCAAGATTCATATATACGGCCAATCTGAGTGTCTAATACATCCATGTCTTTACTAAATCTGTTCAAAATTCGTCCAACAGGAGTAGTATCAAAAAACATCATGGGGCTTGAAAGAATGTTATTAACCAAATGATCATGGAGGGCTCTGCCTGCATAGATATTCCCGATGTAAAGTGCTAAACTTGCAAAAATAGTAAATATACCTGAAAAAAAAAATCAGTTTAAAAAAGATACATATTAAAAAATATACATGAGACCCATGAGCTCAACAATCACTTTGTATAATGCAACTTTAAATTAAACATACCCCCTGTTACATGTAGCTCAGATCAATATAATAACAACATAAAATAATAAAGAAAACTAAGCATTAACTAAAAATGGATGTAAAAAAAAAGTCAATGAAATGCACATAATGGGCCTTGTTATCTGTAATTATTTTTCACTTTAATTGTGTTAAATACAAGGATGTGACATTTTATCTAAAACAATACACAATTTAGCTTCTGTCGTTCTTTATGCTACAGTATATAGTGACACTAGTGTGACCTCATTGAATTAAAAGTATCGTAAAGTCTCGAGTTTAACACACACTTTTTTTTAGCCAAAATCTGATCAAAAGTGGGGGGTGCGTATTATACATAGGAACAAAATTTTACCCCATTTTTCCAGAGTGTGTTTCTGGATACCGCCGGAGTATGACTGCCGATATCGTGTGTTATGCAAGTTGTATGACTGTAGACTATAAATTTATTTTGTCAGAAATACCTTATTCTTAATTTGATTACCATGTATTAAAATATTTTCCACCCAGACCACCGTTCCTTCCATCAAATAAGTTCTCGGCAGTTTATTCGCCATTACATAACTAGCCATCTGTTGACTCGTTGCGTGGTCAATGTTTGTTTAACAATTTCTGGTGAAGCATGCACCTGTCTCATGTTGGACTTCACAGGTCATTCGAATGCAGAAAGATTAGCAATAACTATGATTTGATTTAACTTATTTACTTTGTGTCCTGTTACGCAGTTAAACGTTATTGCTTTACATTGACACTGTCAAAAATAGATTGATCATTTGTACGACTTGATAATGACGATATACGACATACAAACGTTTCTTCACAATGTTTATTTAACAATTATCCAAGAATTGGACTAATTATCAATTACTCATTACTTTTGTTGTTGTTTTGGGTTTGATCTGCAGACGTAATTACTTTTAAGTGTTTGGAAAACATTAGCATCGCATACACATAGTGTATGGCCCTCTCCCCCTTTTTAATCAAATTTTGGTTAAAAAGGTGCGTATTATACACAAGACTTCATGGTAGTATGGCTGTCACATAAGGTAGCAAGGGACATTTTCGGATTAAATACCAGTCAATATTTTTGATGATTTTTAATGATTATCATTAGTTAGAGGGATGTCTCTTGTTGAAATTGATATGCAATATGTAGGCCCCTAATGTTAAGTATATAGGAATCAGAATAAAAATGCGAAACCTGCGGCTATGACTGTTGTGTTGACTTTACACAGTGAAATTGCATGTTACAGACGGGAGGTAAAATAACACTAAAAGTAGGTGGATGGGACATAGTAAACTATACACTGGCAAGTTTCTGACATGGGATGGTGCAACACGCACATGGCACGGAAGGTCAACCCTATGCAGGGAATTAGCTGGGGAAGGTCTAAAAAGCCGAAAAATCATGAAAAATGGGCGAAATATGAAAGGGTCAAAATCTCAGACAAGAGGATCATGGGCCACATCGCTCACCTGAACAACAGTTCCATGTAACATTCTATTTCATAGCATATGTTCTTTGGACCCCTTTCTGGGGCCCCAGTATTGGTCCGGGATTTATGGTTGGCTTTAACAACTACACTATTTGAGGACCCTTGCATAGTAATCTCACAATCTGTAGCATTGTAGTTCTCAAGAAGAAAATTTTTAAACATTTTCCATATATATATATATTTCTATGTTAAACTTTGAACCCCACTTAGCGCCTCAGTATTCGTCTGGGGGTCTTGGGGCCCCAGTATTATTCCGGGGGTCACGATTTTACCAATTTAGAATCTACAATAGCCAATGATGCTTGCATAGTAATCTCACAAACTGTTGCACTGTAGTTCTTGAGAAGAAGATTTTTAAACATGTTCCCTATATATTTCTGTTAACTTTGAACCCCTTCTTTGGCCCCAAAATTAGTCTTGGGGTCACGGCTTCCACAATTTAGAAACTTTACAATTTGAGAATGCTTGCATAATAATCTCACAAATTGAAGGATTGTAGTTCTTGAGAAGAAGATTTTTAAACATGTTCCCTCTATCTTTCTATGTGAAACATTGAACCCCTTCTGGGGCCTTAGTATTAGATCGCTTCTATAATTAGAATTTTCACTATTTGAGGATCCTAGTATAGTAATCTCACAAAGTATGACATTGTAGTTCTCGAGAAGAAGATTTTTAAACATGTTTCCTATATATTTCTATGTTAAACTTTGAGCCCGTCTTGATGCCCCAGTATTAGTCCGGGAGTCACGATTTTAACAGTTTAGAATCTACAATTGCCAAGGATGTATGCATACCGGTAATAATATTCCAAACTGTTGCATTGTAGTTCTTGAGAAGAAGATTTTTAAACATTTTTCTTATATATGTTGAACCCCAGTTTTTGCCCGGGGCTACAATTTAGAATCTTTACTATACATACAAGCTTATGTATAAATATTTGCATTTCTGCTGCAGTGGTTCTTGAGAAGAAGATTTTTAAACATTTTATTTATATATGTTGAACCCCAGTTTTTGCCCGGGCTACAATTTAGAATCTTTACTATACATACAAGCTTATGTATAAATATTTGCATTTCTGCTGCAGTGGTTCTTGAAAAGAAGATTTTTAAACATTTATCCTTTTTATTTCTATATTAAACTTTGAAACTCGCCTGGAGCCCCAGATTTAGTATGGGGGTCACGATTTTTAGCTTTTGTATAAATATTGGCATTTCTGGTGCAGTGGTTCTTGAGAAGAAGATTTTTAAACATTTTTCTTATATAAGTTTAACGTTGAACCCCCCCCCCCCCCCCCCCCGAGTTATTCAGTTTTTGCCCGGGGCTACAATTTAGAATCTTCACTATACATACAAGCTTATGTATAAATATTTGCATTTCTTGTGCAGTGGTTCTTGAAAAGAAGATTTTTAAACATTTATCCTTTTTATTTCTATGTTAAACTTTGAATCTCGCCTGGAGCCCCAGATTTATTAGGGGCTCACGATTTTTATAATTTTGAATGTTCACTATACATACAAGCTTTTGTATAAATATTGGCATTTCTGGTGCAGTGGTTCTTCAGAAGAAGATTTTTAAACATTTTTCTTATATAAGTTTAACGTTGAACCCCCCCCCCCCCCGGGGGCCCAGTTTTTGCCCGGGGCTACAATTTAGAATCTTCACTATACATACAAGCTTATGTATAAATATTTGCATTTCTTGTGCAGTGGTTCTTGAAAAGAAGATTTTTAAACATTTATCCTTTTTATTTCTATGTTAAACTTTGAATCTCGCCTGGAGACCCAGATTTAGTATGGGGCTCACGATTTTTATAATTTTGAATCTTCACTATACATACAAGCTTTTGTTTAAATATTGGCATTTCTGGTGCAGTGGTTCTTGAGAAGAAGATTTTTAAACATTTCTCCAAAGTATTTCTATGTTAAACTTTAAACACTGCCTGGGGCCCCAGTTTTGGTCCGGGGGTCACGATTTTTACAATTTAGAATCTTCACTATATATTCAAGCTTTTGTGTAAATATTGGCATTTCTGGTGCAGTGGTTCTTGAGAAAAAGATTTTTAAACATTTTTCCAAAGTATTTCAATGTTAAACTTTGAACCCTGCCTGGGGCCCCAGTTTTGGTCCGGGGGTCATGATTTTTACAATTTAGAATCTTCACTACATATACAAGCTTTTATGTAAATATTGGGATTTCTGGTGCAGTGGTTCTTGAGAAGAAGATTTGTAAACTATTTTTCAACGTATTTCAATGTTAAACTTTGAACCCTGCCTGGGGCCCCAGTTTTGGTCCGGGGGTCATGATTTTTATAATTTAGAATCTTCACTACATATACAAGCTTTTATGTAAATATTGGCATTTCTGGTGCAGTGGTTCTTGAGAAGAAGATTTTTAAAGACACCCACCCTATACTCACTGTTTCGCAATTATCTCCCCTTCAAAAAGGGATTAGCCCTCATACTTGCCAACTGACCCGATTTCGTCGGGTCACACCCGATTTTTCGACCGTTCACCCGATTACTTTTTATGACCCGGCGGGTCATGCTTTTCACCCGATTTTTGTCGAACAACCCGAAAATCTCCCGATTTCCGGATTTGGTTCGTAAATTACGTTGCGCGTTTGATTTCCAGTTATGAACCCAAGCTGAGCTTGGATTTACGTAAACAATGCCGATGGCTATAACAGATAAGTGTTAATTATTATTGTGAGTTGTTTTGACAAACTAAGGGTTTAAATCATTAAGTGTGATGGCTTCCAATAAGAAAAGGTCTTCATCGGGGCCAGTGGAATCAAAACCAACAAAAAGAAAACGATATTTTTGTACCTATCAACATATCTGGGAAAATGAATTCCCATGGATAAAACAAAGTAATCGAGTACAAAACGAGGCTTTTTGCGTTCTATGTAACGCACATTTGAATATTAGATCTTGTGCCCAAAATGATCTGACTAAACATTCAAAAACGCTAAGTCATGTAAAAAATGCTTTTTAATACACAAAAGCATTCCAAGTCACAACTTTCATGCCATCGTTTACAGAGTTCAAAAGCAAGGTTAATGTAGCAGAAACCATTTTTGCTTTTTTTTAGCTGAACCACAACCTAACATTTTTTGTGTCAGATCACTTTACAAAATTCAAAATCAGAAACTGTTAGTTACATGCAATGCTTTTTTGCAATAAAATATTACACATACGTTTTAACACATATTTCTATTGTATATACCTTTGAAATGCATGGTAAATATGTCATGAATGTCGTTACGCGCTATGACCAGATTTTTTACTTTCCAAATCTGGTCATGACCAGATTTTCACATGTTGGAGGTTGGCAAGTATGTTAGCCCTTTATTTTAGCAATTTATAATCCCCTTCCCATAAGGATGCTTTGTACTAAGTTTGGTTAAATTTGGCCCAGTGGTTTTAGAGAAGAAGTCAAAAATGTGAAAAGTTTACAGACGGACAGACAGGCAGATGGACAGACGGACGACGGACAACGGGTGATCAGAAAAGCTCACTTGAACCTTCGGTTCAGGTGAGCTAACAAAAAAATAAATATCAAAATTGTACACTTATTTTTGCATATACTTAATCTTTGACATATGTACTTTTATGGAATACCACTTTTACTGAAAATAAGATCATATGCAATGCAAGATATATAACTAAATTTTAGGTAGGGTTACACTGTTTACTTTCAATTCCCTTTCTGAATCATTTTTAGTCCTGTCCTCCCCCTTTATAAAGCTATCAAAATATATGAGAGCATATAGGTACATTTTTCTCCCTAAACTACTCACTAGTTATTGTATTTTATTAAAATCTATCTACAATAAAAACAAGGGAAAAATGCATTAAAACAAAGAATGAGCACAATTTATTTTTCAAATCATACATATATAATGTACCAACATTTTTCCATCATCGAAAATAATATCTGTTTAGACTGAATAAACTCGAGAAAATGCTAAGCATCTTAACAAAACACATTGCATTAATCAACAATTGCGCAGAGATCATACCGAATTACCAATTGAATGAATTGTCTTTAGTATGTTGTTAATGCAAGAGATTTTGCTCATTTAGCGCAGGTAAACAATCAGCTGTCTGATTTACCGAAGTCTATGTTTGATTTAATACGTAACAAGAGGCCAATAGGCCTTAACGGTCACCTGAGTACCATAGCCCATACACAGTCTATGTTTGATTTAATACGTAACAAGAGGCCAATAGGCCTTAACGGTCACCTGAGTAACATAGCCCATACACATACTTGTTGACGAGTCTCATATAAATGCATTTAATTAAGTTTCATTCTGGAGTAGAAAAATTATAATATTGTAATGAAGACCACCTCCCTGCCTGAAATCTTTCAAAAAGGACTATGAAACCTTTTTAGCGAAAAACTTAAAGATCATAATAGAGTGCATGACCTACTATTGAAAAGGTGCAAGACTCTGATAGCAAATAATTTTTCCATATTTGTTAACTTTAAAGATAGGTTTTATGTGTATATGTTTTTATAGATAAACTTAAACAAAGCTTTATTTAAAACAACCTCCCACCCCCATCCCCAGGGACAGACAGAAACTCTCCCTGTGGGCATTTAAACAAAAACAAAAACAGCTATAAAAAGCTATAATGTGTTACTCACTTCTCCTGTTCCAGCTTTTGAATATTTAACCATCAATGACATTTAATCGCCATCTGGCATTTATACCAAAATCATTTTACATATACTGTTTATCAGTGATTTTGGTTAGCCAATTATTACTTTACTATTATCAATTAGTCTATTTGTTTACCGGTATTTAGAGAGTTCAAAAACTGTTTTTGTTTCAAATAATAAAATACTTCCATAACTCTTTTGATCAATACAACTTCTTAATTACATTATATTCAATGATTAATTACTATATGAACAAGCAAAGGAAGATAACTCCATTATGAAGAAGCAAGGGAAGATAACTCCAATAACTCCCCCTGAACTCTTTCCAAATGGTTTCACAATATCTTAACTTTGATAGACAGCTTCATTCTTTTTCTTTTTTAAATGCTGTATGTGAATTTACTCATTTTTTTCATTGAAATTCCAGAGCAGAATAAAATATTAAGACAAATATATCCCCCCCCCCACCTCAGCCATAACCCTTGCCTTAGATGTAGGTGACATTAAATGTTATTAAAGATGAGTGTTTTGGCACCGCCCTAGAGTCAGAACCCCTACCTCGGGGGACATGAAATTTACAATTTTGGTAGAGAGCGTCCTGGTCTACAAAATTATGAATTCACTTTTCCTTACAGGTGTGTGGGAGTAGAGAAGATAATTTTTAAACATTATATGCATTAACACTAAACATCCATTTTAGCCCCACCCTAGAGTCAAAACCCACACTACATGAAATTTTCTACATAAAATTTTCAATTTTAGTAGAGGACTTCCTGTTTAACATAATTATGAAGTCAGTTTTACTTACAGATGTGTGAGAGTAGAGAAGATTTTTTAACATTATATGCATTAAGACTATATGGCCATATTTCCCCCCCCCCCCACCCCGAATTCTGGTAGAGGGCTTCATGGACATCATAACCATGTATTCAGTTTTTTCCTCACATGTGTGAGAGTAGAGAAGAATATTTTTGAAAATTTGGCCCCGCCTGTGGGGCCACGGGGGTGGTAGATCCATGAATTTCACAATTTAGATTCCTCTTACCATAGAGATGCTTCACACCAAAAATGGTAACAATTGGCCTTGTAGTTTTCAAGAAGAAGTTAAAAATGTAAAATTGTTAATGCATGATGATGGACAAAGACCAATTGTAATAGGTCACCTGAGTGATTCAAAATTCCAAAATACAGGCGATCATGGTCCCCCAAGTTAAAAAGCATAATTAATGGAAATAAAACGAAAATCAAAACAAGCTAAAACCAATGTCACAAGTGAAAATGTTAACGCATTGAAATATTTAACCTCAATTTACTTCACAAAATCAGCAACAGAATGTCCAAAATGGCTGCTTTAAACAAAGAGCTTCGTTTTTGAGATATGGAATAAAGAACCCGAACTTACAAACTTATTGTCCCCCCTTTTATTATTCTTTTCGTCATTAGCTTTTATTTGGCAAAGAATTGCCCCTTAATTTTTACAATTTATATTTTCTTTTCCATAAGGATGATTTATGCTAAATTACGTTGGATTTGACACGGTAGTTCTTGAGAAGATTTTTAACAAGAGGCCCATAGGCCACATTGCTCACCGGAAATCAATTTAATGGAGTCATAATACAAAATATCTGGACAATGTAGTATAAAACATGTAGATCCTGTATAAATAAAATCATTTTATAGTCATATCACATGTTAAGCAATGCAGTTCTCAACAAGATCCTAAACAATTGTTTATATAAAGGATATAAACCAAACTCTGAACCCCTTGAGAAGTCCAAGAATCGTCCATAGGCCAAAGTCTAAACAATTTTAAAGAAGTAAAACCATATATTATAACATTTCAGTTTTCGTGAATTAAAATGTTTTCCTTTGTATACTTGGATCCCCAATGTGGCCCCACCCTACATCTCAAGATTTTGATTTTAACGAATTTGAATCTATACTAGCTAAGGTTGCTTTCACTAAAGTTACAGCTTTTCTAGGCGAATGGTTTTTAGAAGAAGATTTTTAAAGATTTTTTTCTATAAATTCCTATGTAAAAATCCCCCCCCCCTCCCGTTGTGACCCCATCCTACCCCAGGAGATAATGATTTAAACAAACTTGAATCTACCCAGTCCTACCTGAGGAGGCTTCCACACAAGTTTCAGCTTTTCTGGCCAATCGGTTTTTGAGAAGAAGATTTTTAAATATTTTTCTCTTCATATTCCTTTGTAAAAATTCAATTACCATTGCGGCCCCACCCTACCCCAGGGGATCATGATTTAAACAAACTTCAATCTACTCTACTATGGATGCTTCAAGACAAGTTTCAGCTTTCCTGGCTGATTAGTTTCTGAGAAGATTTTTAAAGATTTACACTATATATTCCAATGTAGAAATTTGACCCCCCATTGTGACCCCACCCTACCCCTGGGGGTCATGATTTTCACAACTTTATATCTACACTAGCTGAGGATGCTTCCACGCAAGTTTCAGCTTTCCTGGAAGATTTTTTAAGATTCACTCTACATATTCCTATGTAAAAATTTGACCCCCCTCCATTGTGGCCCCACCCCACCCTACCCCCTGGGGATCATGATTTTCACAACTTTGAATCTACACTACCCGAGGATGCTACCACGTAAGTTTCAGCTTTCCTGGCTGATTAGTTTCCGAAAAGAAGATTTTAAATGATTTCCTCTTTCTATTCCTATGTAAACAAGAGGCCCATGGGCCACATTGCTCACCTGAGCAACAATAGACATGATAAAATCAGTTTAATGGAGTCATTATACAAAATATCTGGACAATGTGGTATAATGCATGTCGATCCTGTATAAATAAAAATCCATTCTTTCCCCCTGGATATTCTTATGTTTATAATTAAGTCCCTTTTCTAACAGGTTGATTTTATAGTCATATTACATCTTGAGCATTGCAGTTCTCAAAAATATTCTAAACAATTGTTTATATCTGGGATATAAACCTACATCAAACTCTGAACCCCTTGTGAGGTTGATAAATCGTCCAAGGGCCAAAGTCTAAACAATCTTAAAAAATCAGCAATATGTCAAAATGCTTGCATATAAGTTAAACCATATATTATAACATTTCAGTTTTTGTGAATAATTAAAATGTTTTCCTTTGTAAAATTGGATCCCCAATTTGGCCCCACCCTACTCAAGATTTTGATTTTAACGAATTTGAATCTACACTATCTGAGGTTGCTTTCACTAAAGTAACAGCTTTTCTAGGCAAATGGTTTTTTAGAGGAAGATTTTTAAAAAATTTTCTCTATATATTCCTATGTAAAAAAATGTGCCCCCCCCCCTTGTGACCCCACCCTTACCCTGGGGATCATGATTTGAACAAACTTGAATCTACCCTACGCGAGGAAGCTTCCACACAAGTTTCAGCTTTTCTGGCCAATCAGTTTTTGAGAAGAAGATTTTTAAATATTTTCTCTATATATTCCTATGTAAAAATTTGACCTCCAATGGTGGCCCCACCCTATCCCCGGGGATCATGATTTGAACAAATTTGAATCAACCCAACCTAAGGATGCTTCCACACAAGTTTCAGCTTTCCTGCTGATTAGTTTCTGAGAAGATTTTCAAAGATTTTTCTCTATATATTCCTATGTAAAAATTAAATCCCCCATTGTGACCCCACCCTAATCCTGGGTATCATGATTTGAACAAACTTGAATCTACTTTACCTGAAGATGCTTCTCCACAAGTTTCAGCTTTTCTGGCTGATTAGTTTCTGAGAAGAAGATTTTTAAAGATTTACTCTATATATTCCTATGTAAAAATTTGACCTCCCATTGTGACCCCACCCTACCCCCAGGGGTCATGATTTGAACAAACTTGAATCTACCTTACCTGAGGATGCTTCCACACAAGTTTCACCTTTCCTGGCTGATTAGTTTCTGAGAAGAAGATTTTTAAAGATTTTTCTCTATATATTCCTACGTAAAAATTCGACCCCCCATTGTGGCCCAACCCTACCCCCGGGGATCATGGTTTGAACAAAATTAAATCTACCTTACCTGAGGATGCTTTCACACAAGTTTTAGCTTTTCTGGGCAATCAGTTTTTGAGAAGAAGATTTTTGAAAAATACCAACAAATTTTCAATAATTCTAAATTATCTCCCCTTTAAAAAGGGCGTGGCCCTTCATTTGAACAAACTTGAATCCCCTTTAACCGATGATACTTTGTGCCAAGTTTGGTTGAAATTGGCCCAGTGGTTCTGGAAAAGAAGATGAAAATGTGAAAAGTTTACAACAACAACGCCAACGCCAACGCCAACACCAACGCCAATGACGACAGACAAAGGACAAATTTTGATCAGAAAAGCTCACTTGAGCCTTCGGCTCAGGTGAGCTAAAAATTAACCCCAATTTGTGGTCCCACCCTACCCCCGGGGATCATGATTTCCATAACTTTGAATCTACATTACCTGAGGATGCTTCCACATAAGTTTTAGCTTTCCTAGCCAAATGGTTCTTGAAAAGATTTTTGAAAATTTCTCAAAATATTTTAATAATTCCTATTTATCTCCCCCTGAAAAAGTGTGTGGTCCTTAATTTTTATAACTTTGAATCCCCTTTGCCCATTGGTGCTTTGTGCCAAGTTTAATTGAAATTGGCCCAGTGTTTCTGAAGATGTTGAAAATGTGAAAAGTTTACTGATGGACAGATGGCCGGACAGACAAATTGTGATCAGAAAAGCTCACATGAGCTTTCAGCTCAGGTGAGCTAAAATGCACCCATTTTTTTTTTTTACAGTTTTGAGGTTTTCTCCGCTTTGAATAAAAACTGGCCTTTCATTTCTGCAATTTATATTCACCTTTCCATAAAGATACTAATTCTGCCAAATTTGGTTGAAATTGGCCAAGTGGTTTTAGAGAAGTTCAAAATGTGAAAAGTTTACAGACGTACGTACGGACGGACATAAGGACGACAGACAAAATGTGATCAGAAAAGCTCAATTTAGCTTTCAGCTCAGGTGAGCTAACAAGGTTTAAAATTATCAAAAGATAATCAGTACTAGAATTGTTCTAATCGGACTAATACTTCCGCAAGGCTCATTTCAAATGAAGCAAATGTGAATTTCCCTAATTAAAGTGAAACATGATGGTTTTGTGACACATAAATGAAATAAAAGAAAATTTTATAATTGTAAATAAAATCTCTGTACAACTTTTCTTAAAGAGGTTCGCTCCTTAGGTTTTGGGTAGTCATTTTGGGTCACCTCTAGTCTGAAAATTCTGCATCACATATTAATTCTAGTAGTATATTTATATTTAACAATGACAAATAAACTATATTGAATGTAATTGTTTTTAAAAAATTACATTTTTACAGAATTTAGTAAGGGACTATATTTTGTGGCGGAAGGTTTTCAAGAAGGAAATAAACAATTTTCATAACTCACTAGTTTTAGAGTACTGTTACTTTAGCTTCCTAATTTTCAGGCCAGACCAAACTTCTAGATAGTTTGTGTATTACGATATGTTTATGATGTTCTAAAAAACATATTTAAACAATATTTTGATATTTCTATCGATGGATTTTGGCATATTTAGTTTATATTTCATAGAAGTTAAGAAAAAATTAACAGTTATGGCCTTAAAATAGCTTATTTCATGCTATATCTCAAATTTTTGAGATGTGACCCCTACTTGTTTTACTTTTAAATGAGACATTAAATGTATGTGTATTTGTATGCAAAGTTTTGGAAAGATGGCATTACTCTAATTTTTTTTATTTGCTTTATAATTTGATTACTCCAAAATTTTTAACATCTGTTATTGCGTTCATTATGTACTGGCCTTTGAAACCACCAGTAAAGTAAGAATTTTTAAACTTTGACTTAGATTTTACTTTTATAGTCACTACATGTGTTCAACTTCATACTGTATTAAAATCATAACTAAATAATAGTTCAAACTATAAATATTTGTTTGATTTCTTCAAATTATCAATTTCTATGTCAAATTTTAGCAAAACTTTGAGGAAAATTATCATTTCTGTTTGGGGCCCAATATTTCCTAAAAATGGCATGTGACATGGGTAAAAAATAAAACAAATGAACATTATAGGTCCCCATCTTTATATACAAGTGGTTTTCGGATGATTGACATTACTATTATTTCAGGTGCCAACCTCCTTAATTAAAACAAGAGGCCCAGGGGCCACATCGCTCACCTGAGCAACAATAACCTTAACTCTGATCAAATTATCATTACAGTAACAAAATCAAAATATCTTGACAACTAAGTACAGTAGATCTTGCTAAAAAAATTTAAAATATCATCCCCCCCATTGGGGCCCCCATCCTACCCCGGGGAGCATGATTGAAACAAACTTGAATCTTCACTATCTGGGAATGCTTCCACTCCCAATTTGAGCTTTCCTGGCCTAATAGTTTTTGAGAAGAAGATTTTAAAAAAGATTTTCTCTATATATTCCTATGTAAAAATTCATTCCCCCATTGTGGCCCCACCCTACCCCCGGGGACCATGATTTGAACAAACTTGAATCTACACTACCTGAGGATGCTTCCATACAAGTTACAGCTTTCCTGGCCTTATAGTTTTTTAGAAGAAGATTTTTAAAGATTTTCTCTATATATTCCTATGTAAAAATTCTTCCCCCCCCCCCCATTGGGGCCCCATCCTTACCCGGGGACCATGATTGAAACAAATATGAATCTTCACTATCTGAGAATGCTTCCACTCCAATTTGAGCTTTTCTGGTCTAATAGTTTTTGAGAAAAAGATTTTTTAAGATTTTCTCTATATATTCCTATGTAAAAATTCATCCCCCCATTGTGGCCCCACCCTACCCCCGGGGACCATGATTTGAACAAACTTGAATCTACACTACCTCAGGATGCTTCCATACAAGTTACAGCTTTTCTGGCCTAATAGTTTTTGAGAAGAAGATTTTTGAAAAATACCTACAATTTTTTAATAATTCTAAATTATCTCCCCTTTAAAGAGGGCGTGACCCTTCATTTGAACAAACTTGAATCCCCTTTACCCAGTTATGCTTTGTGCCAAGTTTGGTTGAAATCTGCCCACTGGTTCTGGAGAAGAAGATGAAAATGTGAAAAGTTTACAACGCCAACGCCGACGCCGACACCGACAACGCCATCGACGACAGACAACGGACAAATTTTGATCAAAAAAGCTCACTTGAGCTTTCAGCTCAGGTGAGCTAAAAAGAAGCAAATCAAAATGTTGAATTCAGAACACTGTAAATTACACGTTTCACATTTTCAAATTATCCATTATATTACTGTATATCAGGGTTTTTTTGTGTCATGTTTTTTCCGCGAATCAGAACCTAGAACAGTTTATAAAATTTACGGGAATCAAATTTTTACTATTTCAAAGTCATAGTGAAAATATAATTCACGATTGTTTGAACCTGTGAAGTAAGAGGGAAAAAAGTATCTAAATTGTCACTCTTAATAATGAAAAATTCGGAGAATATAACCATTTACACGATTTTCTTAATGTGAAATAATTACCGATAATTGTTTTCAGAGATGCACACAGTCATAGATCAATAGATCATGTACAGTTACATATACCAGTAGCTCAGGCATACTAGTAATTAGACATCAGTTTACACAAGGAAAATGACTGTTTTAATTAGCTTGTCAATGGATTATTAAATAAACAACGAGGCTTACATATCTGTTATCTACCTCTAACTAAACTAACTGAACACAGTTCACCATACTGTAACTTACTTGTTTACTTTAAAAGGAAAGAGAAAACTCTATTACAAGAACAAAACTTTGTATCAAATTTATGCTGATTTATTTTCTGCGATTCGGAAATTGTCGCGAACAAAGCAGAAATTATATACACATGGAAAAAACCTGATATACAGTAAATCCCACATGACTCACTTCCTTTCAACCTCCTTTCCCTTTCAATTTATGAAAAAAGCTATGCAAAGCTATTTGGCAGAGAAAAACCAAACCTCGAATATGTTTATAATCTTATTCTTGACAGATCCAATTAATTGTTTCAAAATTCCCCCACAATCTCCTATAGGACAATGATTTTCTTATTAACATTATCAGAATAAGCAAACTTCTTTCTATCTTTTAAATGAAAAAAGAGGATTACACATGCTCAATCTAACCATAGCTCATGGTCCCCTTGAAACAACTGACTCACTTGCCTAACTGTCTTTGAAATTCTTGATACTAAGACTTTAATATACAGTAATGTTGCAATTCAGAATTGTGAGTTAATAGAAAACTTATAAAAATATATTTGGTTCTGAAACACATAGATGTAGTTATTTTATATTTTTGGTGTTTCAATAAAATTTGTACCGGTAAGCTAATCAGAAAGCTCAATTGAACCATCGGTTCAGGTGAGCTAAAAATAAATGTTTTACATCACTTTGCACTTGGGTTTAGGTTAATATTTTATAATCGGGCAAATCCCCATTTTCTATATTTGTTTAGTTTTTTTAAAACTTTTGTTTAACTTTTTGCAACAAAAGAAACTGCAATACGTCAAAGTACAAAATATCCAAGGCAGAAAGGTCCTTTATGAGACACAAATTGAGATTGTCTTGATACCTGACAGGACAAATCACGAAACTTCTAGTTTACATGCAACTTGAATACAATTACCTTGCAAAAGTCCTAATGCACCATAAACCAACAATCGCATATTTCTTTGGGGTATGTCTACTTCTTTGAAAATAGTGCCATTGGTTCCATTTCTATATATTGGTAGATCACTGCTCCACTCACTGAGCCAAATATTTGAATAAATGCTGATACCATTGTAGAACACAAAAAGAATTACAGTCATCATGCTCAAAACAACTCCTACTGACTTCAAGTATGTCCAAAACACTGCAAACTTCACCTACAAAAGAGACAAAAGGCCCAGGGGCCACATCGCTCACCTGAGTCATTGTGGCTATATATCTTTTAAGCAGCTAACTCTTATCAAAGCAGCTTTATTATAAGTCAACTACAAATATTTAAGAGTAATGAAATAAATCAAAGTTTCAATACATTTTTCTGTTTTTAGCCAAAATCTAAGGTTTCATTAAGGTAGACATAATGAGTTTTATCATATAAACCAAATTTTTAGACAAATATTACACACTTTATTTAATGAGTCAAAAGATGTTTAGTACAATGAATGGGTAGTTTCAAAGCAGACGTTACAATATAAAAGTTGGTTTACTTTTTACCTTTAAACATACAAAAAATGATAGGAGTAAGTAATTTGAGTGTGTGCATGTCTAAAAGTTAAAATGAGAGACATAAAGTTCAACTTCACATATCAATTGCCCTTACCATGCCATGCTCAACCTTTTCATCCAATATAAGCTTAAATCCTTTTTCTGGCTGTGTAATTTTCTGAACAAGTTTGTCTGTCTCATGACCAACAATATATGATGTTTTCTGTATATCTTCCATTTCCGGTAAGCACTGAGAATCATCCGAGTTGGAATTTTTAAACTCTGGGACCTTTAATACTTCTCCAGTATGCACAGACTTATCTACGCTTTCTGATAACTGTCTATAAAACAACATAGGGCATTAACATCAGCCATGTAAAAACAAGAGGCCCACAGGCCTTCACGGTCACTTTAGACCTGTAGCTAATATACAAAGTAACACCAAGGAGTCCCATTAATTTTAGTCTTATTCTGGGGTCTTTTGTGAACAACTTTACAAATATTTATATACATTTCCATTCAATACAGAGAGGAGAGATGAGATTTTAAGCATTCAATCAGACCTTATTCATTCCTATTATACCCCCAAACTTATGGGCAATTATTTATAATTTAAGTTATATTCCCCTATTGTGGAAAACATGAATGGATGGAAAAAGTTAAATGCTCAGTCAATACCAATTTTCAAAAATTGCATGACTTTTTATCATTTTTCTTTAGAAAACCTTCCCCATGAAATAGAGTTCCAGGCAAAACTTCCAATGGATTTTCTTGCAATATAATATATGCTATTACCAGCTTCAGATAGCAGCATCAAACAGCAAATACTGTAGAAGCAGAAATATTCGTCGAGGATTTAATTTCGTTATTTTCGTTGGCAATATAAATCAACGAAATTAAATCCATGACGAATTTTTAACCCAAGAATTCAATAATACAGAGTTGTAATGTTTCTTTTTTATTGATACACAAATGTATTTACATCGTACATAAGATCGCAATCACCATTGATATTGATGTACATGGATCATCTCAGAACATCCATATGTAAACGTTCGTTAAAATATAAACAAGTATTTAAATGCAGGATAATAGTTTTACCTTTATTACTACATGTATAGTATCTGTAGTGTACATAGGTCTGCTCACGGTAAAGTACGTTAACACCCAAGTGCCCCCGATATTCCGGCTAGCTGAAACCCGTTAAGTATACACTCATTGTCTTTAGACAAAACATCAAACACGTGTAACAGCCAGTTGGTGTGGGCGGGTTTAATTTCACTGACACGCAGGTCAATACTAATTTTCTCCACAGGTACACCGTTAGAGAGCTGTGAGGAAACCTGTTCAGAGTACCAGCTAACGAATTTTTGTTTTAGTATCAACTTATTATAAGTTTTCCGTTCACGGACCGATCACATGGTTGTAGTTCTTCGGTAGTAGAAGGCGGAACAAAAATCGTGCGGATTTTGTTTTTGTGAAGCAAGTTAATAAACTCCTTGTCTTGATGAGCTTTAAAAACATCGAATAATGCCAGCGCTGTGCACTTTTGTCTTCCCCCACGCCCAATTTCCTTTCGAACTTTATCAACATACGGGATAAGAACCTTCTTCGCATATTCAATCATAGTTTCGACTGTCGACCAGTGATTTTGAGAATGAGTGATGTTCCAGTCTTTGGAAATGAGAACGAAGGATGACATCTATCCGTTAATCCCTTGTAAATCAACTGAAAGGGTAGCAACGATCCCGTCAACGAAATTCCGATAACACCGGTTATCTCTCTTTTGTCATCCAAGGCAACAATGCTATAATCTTTCGATCCTTTCACCTCGAGGGTCCATTCACTAGTTGGGACCATTTTTAATCCTGTTTGATCAAAATTTACGATAAGTTCATGTGGAATGTTATTTTCTTTCACATATTTTGAAATTTTATCTAGAAAATCTCCTTTTATTTTTTCAAAATCATCGGGCAGTTTGCGAGCAGTTTTTGTACCTTTTCTTTTGACGAGATTCATTCTTCTCATTAACGAACTGGCGTAATCAAGGTTTATATCCATGTGTCCACCGCTTTCTTTCAAAAGCGCCCGGTTCTCAGTGCCAACTATTCCTTGGGCAGCGGCAACAACGATTGTTGTGTTGACTACACCTCCGGACGTACGTAAATTTTTAATGAACTGTTTTACTTTATCGTCAATTTTTTCGCCTCACATAAGCGGACGGCTGCGCACTTTTGTTGGCAGGGTTTTAATTTCAGCCAAAATTCTTTGTTCTAAATTAGTTTTCACTTTTTTTCGATAATCAATTCTCATACTACGAATTGTAGTTTCTGAAACTTGTTTTCCAATTTCCTGAGAAATCTTCCTTGATGCCTTTGTTACGCCAACTCCCTCGGCCAATTTTGCATATTTCGCCCGTTGTTCAGGTGTGTAAGAGCCATATTCCCCCCGTTTACGTTTGCAGGGTCTTGACGGCGATGATTTTGGAGAATCAGCCAAGCTTTCGATTGCATTATTGGCTGCAGTTATAGCAATCGCTTCCTTTTCGGTTGAAGCTCGACTAGGTGAAGGAAGTCCAGGGGATGAAGGTTCAGTTATTTTTGAACTTTTTACCCACTTTAACAAAGACATGTTTGCACATCAGGAATGATCTATAGAATGACCGGGAATTCGATTCAAGTGTAGTAAATTAAATCGTTAGAACTACTCAGCTCACTACTGAATTTTGCCGTAGGTAATAAATGGAAACATTGAGACACTCAAATCGGAATTTATAATTCCACGCGCTCGGTTTATACGATACCTGCATACAGAGTTATCGTTCGTTATGTACGTATAAGACCGTGATAAATCATTTTGACAACATTTTATAGGTTACGATATGACGAAATTAAATCCCAACGAAATTTTATTCGGTTTAAAAACAACGAAATTTTAACCCCACGAATATATGTGCTTCTACAGTATTAAACTGTTGCTACATAAAAGAGGAATGTATCAGGGTATGAGATTTCTTATGTTTCTGAAAAAAAAAATGTATTTTATACCTTTCTAGAAGTGTCCTGTCTTCTTCATTCAATACCGACCCAAAAATAGATACCACGTCTTCATTCAACTCATCATCTTTGAACAAGAAATCAGAAAGCAATTACAAGATTAGTGTATTTTTTTTGTCAAATTGTCTTTAGAAGAATACTAAAGATGATTTTTAATATTTAATCATACATTATATTGAAATCTGATTGTGGACAACACTTCTCCTTGGTTTCCTGTTGTAAACAAAATTAAATATTCACTTTTTAGGGATGTTTCAACACAATTTTTAACTTTTCTGGCCTATTTCTTTAAGAAAAGAAAATTTTATTTGTCTATATTTCTACAGTGAACGGATGTAATTATTCACCATCTGTTTGTAAATTGCATCATGTTTTCTCATGATCACTAAAGTAGGTCCGAGCACTATGATTAGACACAAGAAATTCCCTTTCGAATTCTAACTTTGTGATGTAATACTAAAATGACAATGTACATGTATACACAAGATTTTTGTCTTCTGCTGTATTCTTTGTCGACCAACACAACACAGGTCGAAAGGGGAAAGAATTGTGTCGAAATATGGTTGTTAAAACATATAGAGAAAACAGAAATACATTAGAGTTGGAAAGAATATAAGGAATTTCTAGATCTACAATACATAGAATTGTGAAAAAATTTGACGAGGTGAAACAGATAAAAAATCACCAAGGAAGGAGGAGGAATAACAGAGATAAAAACAAACTTATGATTATTGTTAAAGAAAACAGATGATGAACTTTTAAAAAATAAATATAATCCACCATTTTCTATAATGAGCTGACTAGTAATACCTATATCAATTTAATTCACTAAAGTTTACCTTGGCTAAAACAACAAACCTTTCAGGCTAAAACAACAAACCTTTCAAAGTCCCTATTTCATCATTTTGAAGTTTTTCTGATAGATAGGTTTTCACGTACTCCGCAAAAGACCCAGCATGACCCATTAGTTCTTCAAAAGATCCAACTTCAACAATCTCTCCTTCTTTTAAAACAATTATAACATCTACTTGAGGAAGAAAAGTTAATCCATGTGTCACAAGAATTCGTGTCTACAAAATACAACATTGATTTTTATATAAATGTACAATGTACACATTTTTACAGGTGACTCTCCAACTCAAACTTCAGAGAACCTTCATTAAACTTTGAGAGATCAAGAGTTTGTAAATCAAAGGTTTAAAACAATGCAGAATTTTTTCTTCCTATCATTTTTGTTAATAATTAAATTATAGTAGCCAATAGTTTACATTCAATATTTTATCATAATATACCATACTAAACATAACAATATTATGATACAATATCATATCATAATGTACAACAAGAGGCCCATGGGGCACATCGCTCACCTGAGCAACTATGGCTTTATATGGGCGTTGAAAGGATATTGTGCCATATGGCCCCTCAGTAGATTAACAAAAAATAAATATCCAAATTTTACACTTACTTTTGCATATACTTAATCTTTGACATATTCACCTTTATGGAATACCATTTTTACCAAAAATAAGATCATATGCAATATATATAACTATTTAATTTCGGTAGGGGTTCTAGTTAACTTCCAGTTCCCTGTATTTTAGTCCCCCCCTCCCCTGACCACTTTATAAAGCGATCAAAATACATCAGCATAAAGGTAAATTTTCTCCCTCAACTACTTACTAGTTATTGTATTTTATTTTAAAAAAATTCCTATATGTGAAAGAAGAAAATTATACCTCAATGCACTCAAATTAAAAACATTCAAAAATTTAATTGGTCTTCTCCATTATAAACAATTGTCGTTTACCTGGCGTGAATTCGTACAACGTTTCATAAACTAACTCACTTGACTGATGAATAAACTTAACTGAAAAATGTTGTCACATGATATGTTAAAGAGCTATATAAATTCTAATCAATGCATACATGTGATAAGTTGAAGACCACAAAACTGTACACAAAACTGGAATTTGGGTGAAAAAACTGTACACTGCCCATCAAAAAACGGTACAAAAAACGGTACAAAATATCGCTTAAATTTTTTTGATAAAACACCTTATTTCTAAACCAACAAATGTATATTGTCGAAAATGCCTTATTTTAAATGTTTTAATAAAGTTTTCTATGCTTTAAAATTTCATATTGTGTTTTATAATCACAATTTTTTCACGAATCATATGAATTGAGCAAGTATAGATGATAGTTTGTTCACCAACTTTATATAGTACAACGTGAGAGTCGATGTCTCCAATTTACATCTTGTTCATGAATGTATTACTGATATATACACCAGCAATGTAAATAACAGCAACAAATGCAACCTTACATAAATTTCTGCACATAAAAAATTCTTTATTTCAGCGTAAGCATGATAATAGACACTTTTATTCATCGTAGACATTACGCACGGAGAGCTGGTTCAGATTCATGTATATTTCTAAAGTTGGCTAAAAGTTTTTCGATCAAGTACGTTACGAAATATTTTAAAACAGTTATAATTAAATACCCCTTTAAAAACAAAGCTACCTAAAAGAGCATTTTGATATGGAGGATTATCCCAATTGGCACTTCACACCTTCACATGCGACGGTTTGTGTACACTACACAAGTATCGGTAGGTCACGTGTCAAACATAGGTGATGTTTTTCCAGTGTCTCGCGAGCGAGAACGAGAGGAAAATGGCGGCATTTAGCGAGAAATTCAAAAAACTGTACAAATTTTCATATTCCGTGAATTTTGGTGTCCCGCCGGTACACCGTGAACGGGGTCCATAAAACGGTACATTTGGTGTACCGCCGGTACATATCACATGTATGTCAATGTATTGACAGGCATATCGCTCTATTGTACTGAGGCCCACCCATTATTTTCATCTTTATTCAAAAAAAACAAATGGCTACAAACAAAGATGATTTTCCGCTGCAATAATTTTTAAAGAACAACGATAATGCTTTTATCCTCCTAATAATAATGGGTCAGAACTATGGAAAGTGTTTAAAAGACGTCGTTTTTATTTACTTGTGTTTGAAAACTATCAAAATTGGTGTAGATTTTATATAATTCATCGTATAAGAAGGGGCACCAGAAAGTAGTTAAAAAATATCATCCTTTTAATTTTTCTGTACAACGATTTAATGTTTAAAGCAAGACATTTCTAATGAGCAACCAAAATTTAAGCGTCTGACAATCGTAGAATTATAAACAAGATACAGAGCTTTGTTTGAGTCATGTTTTCGTTCACATGAGTTTATTACATTCAACTTAAGATCTTTAAACTTGGTATTCAGCATTTGAAATATAAACAAACTAAAGCATGACCTCAGCTCTGTGTACAAACATAGCATTTCGAGCAAAGCTCTGTATCTTGCTTATAACTCGAGGCTTGACTCTCAGATACAGTTAGTAAAAAGAAAATTTTAAACAATTAAAACAAAGGAAAAATGCACTAAAACAGAGAAAGAGCACAATTTATTTTTTATCATATATATACCTACAGTATCTGGCAATAATACAGTACGCAAAATGGCGGCCGTAAAAAACAAAACAAAAAAACCCCACAAATTTCTATTCTCGATTTTTCAGTTGTCGTAAAGTAACAAGTTTTGACAGTCACACGCATCCGTACAAAAGCGTCATCGCTGACGTCACGTGCAATAAGGGTTCCACTAGTCTATTCTTAGAAAATACATCATACAAAATGGCTCCTAGAGGGAAAGACCTGTGTACAGAGCAAAAGCAGAAGATTGTTGGTATGAGTAAAAATGAATTAAGTAGCCGGATAATTTCAGAGCTGATTGGAATTAGCCCAAATACTGTGCAGAAGGTGTTAAAACGTAATTCAGACAGAGGATCAGTGGAAAACAAGGAAAGATCGGGAAGGAAGAGATTGGTGTCGGACAGGGGGGATCATGTTTTGGAAAGATTGGTGAAGAAAAATCGATGACAGACTTTGTCAGATTTAACCAGTGTTTTTAATGATTCTGTACCCGAACAAGTTTCTAGCACAACAGTTCGGCGTAGATTGAAGGAGCAGTGTTACCAGCGATGCTTGGTTTCCAAGAAAATTACAATATCCAAGAATCGTCAATCCCAAGTCTCCTGGTGTCGGTCTTAATTAGCTTGGACAGTTGAAGAAAACTGGTCTAAAGTCATCTTTAGTGATGAAATGAAAGTTGTTTTGGGCAAGAACAGGAAAGTTCACGTTTGGAGAAAACCTGGAGAGCGATTACAACCAGCATGTCTCGGTATGTAAAGCAGTCACTCCCCCCACTCTGGCATATCAGCCATGTTTTGGGGCTGTTTATAATACAATGGTGTGGGAACTTTGACCGAAGTTGAGGGGAATATTAATTCCAAGAAGTATATCTCTGTTTTGGATAACAATTTGTGGCCAGTTGTTGCGAAAGAATTCAGTGACAGTCCGTGGATGTTGCAAAAAGATGCCCCGTACACCAGTCTAGACAGTTGCATGAAAAAAAGAAAATACGCTTACTTGGCCAAGTCAATCCCCTGATATTAACATAATTGAAAATGTATGGAGAACAATTAAGATTCGTTTAGAACACCGCTTACATGAAATCAAAAATAGACAGGATTTGATTCGCGTTGTTAAAGAAATATGGGCCTCGATCACTTCCGATACTATAAAAAGTCTGTAAACGACAATTCCAAAAAGATTGAGGGCTGTAATAAAGGCAAAAGGATATATTACCAAAAATATTTTAAAAGGTAAGAGAAATATTCTTTTATTGATGTGAAAAAATAACAAACAAAAATTCCAAGTGTGAAAAAATTTTAATTACACGGCCTCCATTTTCCGTACTGTTTTACGGCCAGGCACTGTATATATTTCTAGCAGCAAAAATAATCTCTGTTTAGACTGAAAATGCTGAGCATCTTAACAAAACACGTTCCATTAATCAACCATTACGTAGCGATCGTACTGAATTACCAATAGAATTTATAGTATTTTATTATATGTTGTAAGTGCATCAGATTTTGCTCATTTTGCACAGGTAAACAATCTGCTGTCTGATTTACCGAAGTCTATGTTTGATTTGATACGTAAAAATTCCAAAATACAGGCGATACTTCCCTTCAAGTTAAAAAGCATAATGAAAATGAAACGAAAATCAAAACAAGCTAAAACAACCGTCACAAGTGAAAAGTTCAACGCATTGAAATATTTAACCTCAATTTACTTCACAAAATCGGCCCAAATATATTTTGCATGTTTCAAATATTCCCTTCGCACGTATACTGTTGCACAACAAGCAAATTCATCTGTGTAAGATTGACCCGTTTATCATGCGTCAAACATGGCTGCTTCAAACAAAGAACCTGGTTTTCGATATATGAAATACCGAACCCGAAGTTATACACTAATTGATTTCCCTCTTTGTTATTTTCGTAAATTACTCAATTTGAAATAGAATTAGCCCATAATTTTTGCAATTTATATTTTCCTTTCCATAAGGATTATTTTTGCTAAATTACGTTGAATTTGACTCAGTAGTTCTTGAGAAAAAGATTTTTTAAAATGCAGCCCCCTTTTTTTTTACATTTTCGAAGTTTTCTCCGCTTTGAATAAAGATCGGTCTTTCATTTATATTCATCATACCATAAGAATGCTTTGTGCCAAATTTAGTTGAAATTGACCAAAACACAATCCAAATCAAAAAGGGAAAATCAAAATTCCCTTTTTTTGACCCTGTTTTTCATATCTGCATCCATTTACACCCCTTTTTGTGAAAAATAAGCCTTTACAAGTCAAAGTTCACCCTTACCAAAGTAAAAGTATTGCTGCAACAATGCGGCAATATTGCGGCAATATTGCAGCAACACATTTTTGTTACCAGAAACCAGATTTTGAGACTAGTGAAATGTTGCCGCTAGCTGCAACAACTTCTGGTAACATTGTGGCAATACTGCTGGAGTGTTGCCGCTAGCCGCAATAACTTCTGGCAACATTCTGGCAATACTATTAGAGTTATTTCTGTAAAAAATTATATTGACATGCACCTAGAATATTGCCACTAGCTGCAACAACTTCTGGTAATATTCTGGCTATACTCAGTATCATACTGCCAGAAATAATTTTCTGGTAACATCTACATATATTTGATCATTTAAATCATGAACTAATTAATTTATACATAATATATAATTCTGACAATACTGCTAGGCATCATATTTAATTTCTGCATTAATTATAACCTGCATTCCAGCTCGAAATAATTCATGTCAAATTTAAAAATTTTCTCTGATCAGAATGCAAACATGCATTAATTAAACCACATACTTAATTGAAAAAAAAAAATAAATGCATAAGTAATACAATAAAAAGTACATTTTATTTATTCTAAAAATAATAAATATTTTAATTTAAGGAGGCTGGAGGGGGGTTAACAAATTGTCAATTATTTAGATATGATTTAAATTATAACACCTCAAAATTTGCCAGAAGTTTACCACAAACTTTTCTTTTTTTCCTGATTGATTATACTTACAGAGCTTGCCAAAGCTTTACCAGAATTTAGACTTATGAAATTTTACACATTCAGCACAAGTCTAAAACTGTCAATTATAATTGAATTGCTTTTGTATATC
>WFKH01007768.1:35543047-35556821 GCA_016163765.1 Magallana hongkongensis
ATCAATAGGAATGGGAAAAACCAATGTTAACCCACAACTGTTCAGAATTTTTTTAAAATTGGTCAAAGCTCCTTGATAGGCTTTATGTGTGTTTGTTGAAATAGAGCCCTGGATGAACCTGTTAGCTTCAGTTCTTAAATTTCCCAAATGTTCTTGGGGATTGGTGTTGGCCATGGGTCTGCTGTTGGTGCTAGCTGCCGGAATTTGCCCCACTGTAAACGAGAGAGACAATCCGCGATAGAATTTAACTTAGATGGTATGTGTTTTGCTTTTAATAAAATATTGTATTTGAGACATGTGAGAACCAGTTTCCTTACAATTTTCATGACCCTAGGTGATTTTGATGTGGTGTTTATAACCTGCACAACTGCCATGTTATCAATGTAGAACAAAATTTTGGAGTTGGCAAAACGCTGTTTCCACAGCTCAAGAGCTATCTGCACTGGAAAGAGTTCTAGGAAGGTCATATCTCAAGTTATGCCCTGAGCAAACCAACAACTTGGCCAATGGGCATACGCCCACTTGCCTGCGAAAAATATACCAAATCCCCCCGCTTCTCCCCTGCACTGTCAGTAAAGAGCTGTAAAGTGTCGTTATTGACCCATGTGCCCTCTGTTATGACTGAAATACCACTGAAAGACTGGAGAAATGTGAGCCAAACTTGTAGGTCAGCTTTCATTTCCGCAGTCACTCGTGTGTGGTGATGCGGTTTGGTGAGACCAATGGTTGCGTCAGTTAGGCGTCGACAAAAGGCCCTACCTGGAGCTATGACTCTACATGCAAAATTCAAAAGCCCTAGCAATGATTGAAATTGTTTAAGAGTTGCCTTCTTTAAATTCATGACCTCGGTGATCTTTAGTCTAATTTCATGATTTTTTTCTATTCTACAGTATCAATTTCAATGCCTAAAAAAATGAGCTCATGGGTTGGTTGTACTGTTTTTTCATTTGCAATTGGGACCCCGAGGTCACTGCACAGCAACAGAAAGGTGTCCAAGATTTTTTTGCTTGAATTAAAATCTTGGCCACAAAAAAGGAAATCATCCAGATAGTGTAGAATCAACAGATTTTGTGCATAAAACTGTGTCCGCCAATGAAGAAAGCTAGCAAATCTGTCCCAGATTGCACAACTAATCTTGCAACCAAATGGCAGCATCTTGTCATAATAGTAAGCATTGTTAAAGAAAAAACCTAACAGATCGAAATCAGTGCTGCTAACTGGTATTAGCCGAAAGGCTGATTTAATGTCTGACTTTGCAAGATATGCCCCACTTCCTAATCCGGCAATCATGGCAGCAGCATCGTCTATAGTTGAATAGGTCACAGAGCTCTGTTCAGAATCAATAAAAGAAATAATAGAAGCAGCTTCTGGATAAGATAAGTGGTGAATAAGACGATAGTCGCCCTCCTTTTTGGGCACCAGACCTAGCGGAGAAACCTGAAGTGTTAAAAAAGGTGGTTGCTTAAAGGGGCCTGCCAATCTCCCCAGTGAAATTTCCCTGTCAATCTTTTGCTCTGCTACTGAATACTGTTTGCCTAAACTTGGTAGATTTTTTGAAAACCTAGGTAATCTAGGGCCAAAATATTGTAATTTGAAACCTTGCATAAAGCCTTGCATTAGAAAATGATAATCTGAGTAGTTTTGGGTATGATAAATAATTCTGTCTAATTTAATAGGGGTCTTGCCCAACTTATAAAGCTGACTTGTTGTTGAAACAGTTGGAAGCTGGGTGTTTGCCTCCGCATCTTCTACAGATGTGCTTGAATCTGCATCGGGGGGAAAAATTGCACATTTTACCTTGATTAAAATGGTAGCAATACTGAATTGCAGTAGATGTGCTGTTTTCCCCTGAAAATTGCTTTGCATTGTTGACCTGAGCTTTACTTTCAGAACCAGCCTGACCTGTCACATATAAAAGCCAAAATTCGTGATTGATTACACCCCAAGATGATTCGGGGTGTCTGGCTTTACGAAAACGATACTGTTCATCGTACTTAAACCAACCCTGTGATCTAGCCGCAGCTAGTCTGATATCGCGCATATATTTTAACATCTCCTGTGCCCTGGTTCTAAATTTTTCTAATATTACACTCATGAATATCATGAAAGCATCGGTCCATTTGTCTATTGTCAGGTAAGGGCCAAAATTTGACCTGACAATGCAGAATTTCCCATCTCTAATTTTTATCTCGCCTTGACCCCCCAAACTGTTGTTAATTTCTTTGGCTGATTTTAATCATAAAATTAAATCAATAAATTGTCCCTCCCAGATTTTTTGCTTTACTTTCAAAGGCACCTGCTGCCCTACATTGTCAAAACAACTAACTTCAGGTACTGGAGTGAAGTCAGAAAGATTCAAATCCAAAGAAAAATTTGAGTTCTCAAAATTACCAATATTGGGAAGTCCAAAATCCTCCGTTCCGCTCTCATGATCACTCACATCTGAAGGTGGCTGTTGTTGAGGCAGGGGGGGGCATCATGTTGGCTGGACTCAGCCTGAGGCTCAATATAACTGGGCTTTTCTTGCCTTTGGGGATGGCGAGGCTTTTTATGACCCCTGCCCCTTGCTGGAGAGATCATGCCCCCCTTTTCCTGATTTCTTCGTCGTTTTGGTGGCATTCTGGGTTCTTGATGTACCTCAGATTTGAAATCTTTTCTTTGTGTGGCTTTCCTGGCCAGATGGTAGAGAGGAAGAGGAAGTTGCTAACTTAGATAACTCTTACTGATGCTGACTATCTTATTGGTTAACCTGTGCCTAGTTAAGTCATCCACTGTGAGACAATGCTATTCAATCAATTAAAAGAGATTATCTCATATTCATTTCAATAATCTGTATTATATATTATTTTATCACATGATATAGTTTCATATGATATTGCAATATATAATAATGTATCGTATGATATGATATTGTATAATATATATCATATCATATAATACGATATTGTATAATATGATATTGGTTTCTATAATATATTATTATATCACATTTTGTTATATCATTGATATTGTAATATATAATATTGTATCATATGATACGATATTGTATAATATGATATTGTATTATATGATATATTATTATATTACAAAATAATGAAAATATTGTATCATATGATATGATACAATGGTGTATCAAATTATATTGTATTAAATGATACAATATCATATGATGTATAAAATGTTATACAATATCATACAATACAATATCATACTATATTATACAATATAATATCATATGTTGCAATATTTGTGGATGTATTTTTGGTAATGATATCGTATCATATAATACTATATTGTATCATATATTTGTTAATGATATTGTATTATGTGATCAAATACAATAACGTATAAAACGATACAATGTCATATCATGTTACAATATCATATTGCATCATTATTTATACAGTATTATATTGTATTATATGATATATATTGTAAGTATTATAGGATGCAATATCGTATTTCATTTTATTTTTTTGATTTACATTGTATCTTATAATACCGTATGAAATGAACATATGATTATCATACAATTTTTAATATATGAAATTGTGTCAAAACAGTATCCATGAATATCCAAGATTATTAACTATGATTTCTATATGATATGATAGAGATTGTCTCATAAAGGTGATGCCTCATAAAGGTGATGCCTCGTCTCGGTGAGCTTTGTAATCTGTGATTACCTATGTTTATATAAAGCAGTAAAGTTTTCTCTAAAATTAAGACATTCAGTATAATAAAATAAATAGTGCCTGCATGTTTAGGAGGGTAACAGTTACAATTGCCACCCCTCGAAACCATTGTCTACCTCCGCTTCGCGTCAGTTGACAATGGTTTTCTGGGGGTGTCTTTTTCAACTGTTACCCTCCCAAACAGGCACTATTTATATAATATATAGAATTAAATACAATCATAATTTTAATACAAATTAATTCTATTTGAATAGAATAAAACCATCTACAATTTTTTTCAACTCCTAAGATATTTCTAACTTAACATTTTTAACTAACATTAAAAACTTTTTAGGAATTAGGTGAGTCAGTTTGCAATAAATAGTAATTTAATTAATTATGTGATAAAAAACAATAAATTTTATTTATTTGAAAGTAGTCGACTAATGTATTTGTCCTTATACTTTTTAGCTCACCTGAGCTGAAAGCTCAAGTGAGCTATTCTGATCACATTTTGTTTGTCATCCATCTGTCCGTCTGTCCATCCGTCCGTCTGTCCGTCTGTAAACTTTTCACATTTTCAACATCTTCTCAAGTACCACTGGGCCAATTTCAACCAAAAAATCGTGACCCTTGTAGGGTGGAGAGTGGGGTCACAATGGAGGGTCGATTTTTAACATAGGAATATATAGAGTAAATCTTTAAAAATCTTCTTCTCAAGAACCATTTGGCCAGGAAAGCTGAAACTTATGTGGAAGCATCCTCAGGTAGTGTAGATTAAAAGTTGTGAAAATCGTTACCCCCAGGGATAGAGTGGGGCCACAATTGGGGATCAAATTTCTACATAGGAATATATAAAGTAAATCTTTACTAATCGTCTTCTCAGTAACTGATAAGCCAGGAAAGCTGAAACTTGTGTCGAAGCTTTCTCAGGTAGTGTATATTCAAAGTTGTGAAAATCGTTACCCCCATGGGTAGAATGGGGCCACAATTGGGGATCGAATTTCTACATAGGAATATATAGAATAAATCTTTAAAAATCGTCTTCTCATAAACTAATAAGCGAGGAAAGCTGAAACTTCTGTGGAAGCATCCTCAGGTAGTGAAGATTCAAAGTTGTAAAAATCATGATTCCTGGGAGTAGAGTGGGGCCACAGTGGGGTGGAATTTTTACATAGGAATATTAAGAGTAAATCTTTAAAAATCTTCTTATCAGAAACTAATCAGCCTGGTGATTATTTAATATTGTTTAGACTTTGGCTTTTGGATGATTCCTGGACAATTGGGTCTCACAAGGGGTTCAGAGTTTGATGAAGGATCATATCCCATATATAAACAATTGTTTAGGATCTTTTTGAGAGCTGCAATGCTCAACATGTGATATTACTATAAAATCATCCTGTTAGAAAAGGGACTAATGATAATAAACATAAGAATATCCAGTGGAAAGAAATTGATTTTTATTTATACAGGATCTACATGTATTATACTACATTGTCCAGATAGTTTGTATTATGACTCCATTAAGCTGATTTTATCATACCTATTGTTCCTCAGGTGAGCGATGTTGCCCATGGGCCTCTTTTGATTTTTTTATTACTTTAGTCAACTGCATAAAATCCATATTAAATTTTATTTTTGTTAAATTGACCGCCCGACTCATTTTTTATAAAAATTAGTCTCCAGCAAAACAAAAGTTGCATGGTCTCATATACATTACTGAGAGTTACGGAATCAAAATTCGTTTTAAGGATTTTTGGCTCACCTGAACCGAAGGTTCAAGTGAGCTTTTCTGATCGCCTAATGTCCGTCGTCAGTCCGTTTGTCTGTCTGTCTGTCCGTCCGTCCGTCTCTCTGTAAACTTCTCACATTTTTTACTTCTTCTCTAGAACCACTTGGTCAAATTTAACAAAACTTTGTACAAGGCATCCTTATGGTAAGGGGATTCTAAATTGTTAAAATAAAGGGCCTAACCCTTTTCAAAAGGGAGATAGTTATGAAACAGTGAAAATAGGGTGAGTGCATGTCTTTAAAAATCTTCTTCTCAAGAACCACTGCACCAGAAATGACAATATTTACATCATAGCTTGTATATATAGTGAAGATTCTAAATTGTTAAAATCATGACCCCCGGACCTATACTGGAGCCCCAAGAGGGGTTCAAAATTAAAAATAGAAATATATAGATAAATTTTTAAAAATCTTCTTCTCAAAAACTACAATGCTACAATGTGTGATATTACTATGCAAGCATCCTCAAATAATGTAGATTCTAAATTGTTAAAATCGTGACCTCCGGACCAATACTGGGGCCCCAAGAGGGGTTCAAAGTTTTAACATAGAAATTTAAAAAAAATTTCTTCTCAAGAACTACAATGCCACAATTTGTGATATTACTATACAAGAATCCTCAAATAATTTATATTCTAAATTGATGAAATAGTGACCCCCAGATTAAAATTGGGGCCGCAAGAGGGGTTCAAAGTTAACATAGATGTATATAGGGAAATGTTTAAAAATCTTCTTATCAAGAACTACAATGCTACAATTAGTGAGATTACTATGCAAGCATCCTCATATAATGTAGATTCTTAATTGTTAGAATAGTGACCCCCATACTAATACTCAGAGGCCCCACTAGGGGTTCAATGTTTAACATAGAAATAAATATAAGGAAATTGTTTAAAAACTACAATGCTACAATTTGTGATATTAATCTGCAAGCATACTCATATAATGTAGATTTTAAATTGTTTAAAAAGTGACCCCCGGACTAAAACTGGGGCCCTAAAAGAGGTTTTAAGTTAAACATAAATATGTTTTTAAAAATCTTCCCCAGAACTACAATGATACAATTGGTGAGATTACTATGCAAGCATCCTAAAATAATGAAGATTATAAAGTCGTTACCACCCCCTCCACCCCTACCACCCCCCATTTAACATAGAAGTATATAGAGAAATTGTTTAAAAATCTTCTTAAGAACTGCAAGCTACAATTTGTGAGATTACTATGCAAGCATCCTCAAATGATGTAGACTCATAATTGTTAAAATTGTGACCCCCTGCACTAATACTGGGCCCCCCAAGAGGGGTTCTAAATTTAACATACGGTACTATGAAAAATATAGGGATAATGTTTAAAAATCTTATTCTCTAGAACTACAATGCCACAATTTTTGGGATTACTATGCAATCATCCTCAAACAATGTAGATTCTAAATTTTTGAAATTGTAAACCCCGGACTAATACTTAGGACCCCAAGAGGGGTTCAAAGTTCTGCATAGAAATATATAGCGATTATGTTTAAAAATCTTATTCTCAAGAACTACAATGCTACAATTATTATGCAAGCATTCTTAGAAAGGGTAGATTCTAAATTGTTTAAATTGTGATCCAAGACTAATACAGTGGCCCTAAAAGGGGTTCAATGTTTAACTTTGAAATATATTGTGAAAATTTGTTCAGGTGAGTGATGTGGCCCTTGGGCCTCTTGTTTAAAATCTATAGTACCTAAATGTACGTGTGATCAATGAAGGAGAACCATAAATAACACAAATGAAAAAATTAATATGCATTTTTGTTTAGTGAAGATTATTTTGACTTTTTAGCTCACCTGAACCGAAGGTTCAAGTGAGCTTTTCTGATCACCCGTTGTCCGTCGTCCGTCCGTCCGTCTGTCCGTCCGTCTGTAAACTTTTCACATTTTGACTTCTTCTCTAAAACCACTGGGCCAAATTTAACCAAACTTGGTACAAAGCATCCTTATGAAAAGGGGATTCTAAATTCTTAAAATAAAGGGCACAACCCTTTTTAAAGGGGAGATAATTACGAAACAGTGATAATAGGGTGCATGTCTTTAAAAATCTTCTTCTCAAGAACCACTGGACCAGAAATGCCAATATTTACATAAAAGCTTGTATATATAGTGAAGATTCAAATTGTGAAAATTGTGACCCCCGGACCAAAACTGGGGCCCCAGGCGGGGTTCAAAGTTTAACATTGAAATACGCTGGAAAAATGTTTAAAAATCTTCTTCTCAAGAACCACTGCACCAGAAATGCCAACATTTACACAAAAGCTTGTATATATAGTGAAGATTCTAAATTGTAAAAATTGTGACCCCCGGACCAAAACTGGGGCACCAGGCGGGGTTCAAAGTTTAACATAGAAATACGTAGGAAAAATGTTTATAAAATCTTTTTCTCAAGAACCACTGCACCAGAAATGCCAATATTTACACAAAAGCTTGTATATAAAGTGAAGATTCTAAATTGTAAAAATTGTGACCCCCGGACCAAAACTGGGGCCCTAAGGCGGGGTTCAAAGTTTAACATGGAAATACATTGGAAAATTGTTTAAAAATCTTCTTCTCAAGAACCACTGCACCAGAAATGCCAACATTTACACAAAAGCTTGTATATATAGTGAAGATTCTAAATTGTAAAAATTGTGACCCCCGGACCAAAACTGGGGCCTCAGGCGGGGTTCAAAGTTTAACATTAAAATACGCTGGAAAAATGTTTAAAAATCTTCTTCTCAAGAACCACTGCACTAGAAATGCCAATATTTATACATAAGCTTGTATGTATAGTGAAGATTCTAAATTGTAAAAATTGTGACCCCCGGGCAAGAACTGGGGCCCCAGGCAGGGTTTAAAGTTTAACATATATAAGAAAAATGTTTAAAAATCTTCTTCTCAAGAACTACAATGCAACAGTTTGGGATATTACTATGCATACATCCCTTGCAATTTTAGATTCTAAAGTATTAAAATCGTGACCCCCGGACTAATACTGGGGCATCAAGAGGGGTTCAAAGTTTAACATAGAAATATATAGGAAACATGTTTAAAAATCTTCTTCTCGAGAACTACAATGTCATACTTTGTGAGATTACTATACTAGGATCCTCAAATAGTGAAAAACTTTAAATTATAGAAGTGATCTAATACTGGGGCCCCAGAAGGGGTTCAATGTTTCACATAGAAAGATAGAGGGAACATGTTTAAAAATCTTCTGGAGGAGAACTACAATGCTTCAATTTGTGAGATTACTATGCAAGCATTGTCAAATTGTAAAGTTTCTAAATTGTGGAAGCCATGACCCCCAGACTAATATTAGGGCCCAAGAAGGGGTTCAAAGTTAGAAATATATAGGGAACATGTTTAAAAATCTTCTTCTCAAGAACTACAGTGCAACGGTTTGTGAGATTACTATGCAAGCATCATTGGCTATTGTAGATTCTAAATTAGTAAAATCGTGACCCCGGACTAATACTGGGGCCCCAAGACCCCCAGACCAATACTGAGGCCCCAAGTGGGGTTCAAAGTTTAACATAGAAATATATATGGAAAATGTTTAAAAATTTTCTTCTTGAGAATAACAATGCTACAGCTTGTGAGATTACAATGCAAGGATCCTAAAATAGTGTAGTTGTTAAAGCCAACCATAAACCCCGGACCAATACTGGGGCCCCAGAAAGGGGTTCAAAGTTTAAAATACAAATAACATATGCTATGAAATAGAATGTTACAAGGAACTGTTGTTCAGGTGAGCGATGTGGCCCATGGGCGTCTTGTTAAAAAAAAAATTCAGGTATTAACTCTTCAAATTAACTTCAACTCGACGCCATTGTGGGCCTTCAGGCCTTTGATTTATTAAAAATTTTAAGCGTGGTATATTTCTAAAATTGCCTAAAACTATGTCCCTCTACGTCCGTATGTTGTTGTACTTAATATCATTATTATTTACATTGGCCTGCCGTTATCCCAAGAGAAAAACTGTCAGAAGTGAATATAAGTGCCGCTTCAAACTTCCCTATATCTGTTTTAAGGAAATTGTATGTGGAGAATGTAATAGGGAAAGCGTCTAACTCTATAGATGAAATTGGGACCGTCGTTGCTGTTTCTACAGACAACTCTGTTCAATCGAACCTTACATCAAACCAAACGTCAAATCAGCCAAGTTCATCAAGCTCAACACTATTAGCCGAACAAACCTCTACCGACAATACGACTTTGGGTAGTCTTACGACTTACCAAAACATCGCGACTTCTGGTGTGCCGAACCCATCAGCAACTGACTCGAGTTCCCCAGCAGTTATCGAGTCTTTAGTACACACAGTACAGAGTCTACAAATGATGGTTTCTAGTCTGACTTCACTAATCACTACTAAAGAAACTACTTGAATAGTTACTGTGGAATCATTTTTGGGAGTTGATTTTAATCAACTCTCCTATGCAGTTACTATGGCAAACCGGAAGTAAAACAGTGTTTGGAAGTAAGCACAAATCATCACCGCTTACAAAACGTAGTACTTGAAAATAATCGATAAATTCTATGTAATGTATTTAGAAGGAAATTTACTCATTAATACCTTAAATAAAGTCAGATTTTAAATGGTACAAACAATTTAGATATTTTTTGTAGTCTAATGTATTCCTACGCCAGAGTTCGATTACAGTGGTAAAGGACAGACTATCCGATCTAAAAATAGAACCAGTTCTGGCGTAGACTGGACTTTATTATCAATTATTGCTTTGATACACTTTTCCAGAAATATTTCGATTACTGATACATAATACATCGTAGAATTTGAGGCATTTATTCTATCTTTGAATATTACACAACGTGATTTATATGGGGTTTTCCGTCTATAGCTCAGAATTTTTGTCTGAAAAGCCCATAAAAAATTCGATAAGAAAAAAATGTGTGTAATCATTCAAATAGAGCTAAAAAACTACTTTCCATGCAAAATAACATATCCCTCATATCAAAATAAATAATAATCAATAAATCAACTCCCGTCAGTACTTCAGTACTTCAGTACTTTGGTTATTCGTGGGGGTCAATGTTTGTGGGTAGCCAACATTTTCCTGGTTTGCGGGGACATATTTACATAAGAATGTTTTGTCATTTACCATTCCTTGAAACTGAATGCAGTAGAGAAACTTTCTATATAATATGTTTCTGTCTGATTTGAACAGTTAAAGGCTACCTCAGGAAGGGAAGCAGTTTCGTTAGTAGTGTAATCAGGATTATTTTAATAAATATTAAACAAATGATGGTGTATACGTCTGTAGCCTATGCAAAAACAAGGATCACTCGTTACCGACTTGCAACCTTTAATCCAAATCAAAGAATGCTGCCTCTTCGACTACCAATCATAAGTGACTATCCGTCCGAGTGACACCGTGCTTCGCAATATACATGGAACAGTTGAAACTAGAGCTTCAAAATCATGAAAATCAAAACTTTGTTTTGTTATATATCATCAACTGTTTCACAAATGGATTTGACACTTAAGAGTACTGCGAGTGTTTAATCTGTTAGGCATTACCATGGCATACCTAGGAGAGAGGCGGGGGTGGTGGTGGATAGCTTGGTACTGACGCTGTCCAGGACCATCGAAAGATAAAGAGTCACGTGGCCTGTTTACCAATGACCGATGGACAGTGATAATTGCATAACTATAGCATAATATTAAGTACAACATACGGACGTAAAGGGATGTAGTTTTAGGCAATTTGTATGAAATAAACCACGCTTAAAATTTTTAATAAAAAATAGTTTAAGCTACAATTTTATTTCCAATACAAAACAAAAGTATGAAGGTTCAAAGTTCTTTATCTAAACATTTTGGCATAAAAAGATGACAATTGGATACAGTTGAAATAAATACAGGTAAACAAGACACATACAATAATCACATATCAAATATATAATATTGGACAAAACTGGCTCAGTCACCCATGTATAAATAGAGAGTTGCTGGATTGAAGAATCCTTATGGAAGAATCTTCTGATGTATGAGACATCGCCACAACGGAAATTGTTGAACCCAGCAAGACAGAGTTGGAAAATCCACATGGTAGAAATTCCCCAGTACATTTGTACTTGAACAACGGAAGTTGTAAACTCTGCTATAAAATGTACAACTATGCAAGTTTTAGCTAATTATAAATTCTTAATTAATGGGGAAATTATGACAATAATAAGGCCAAAACAAAGAAACGATAAGTAAACACTAGTAGACTAATTGTTCTCGAACAATTAGAGGTCTTTCCACCTTAGTATTTTTAATAAATTGCTAGATTGCCCGATAAGGTGTACAAAAAATATTATACCTGTGATATATATTGTACTAGAATTTTTTCCCACTTACTCTGAACAAAACTGATGTGCTCGCGAAGTGAATATTCTTTACACATTGTCAAGCATATAAAGAGAGAACCTAACAAAAGAAGAGCGTGTTCTAGAGGCTAGCTATCTTTGTACAATATGAATGGGTTCACTGTAAAAACAATTTCCACTTGAGTAACCACAGGACTTGATGTGATACCTGGCTGACCTAATTGAATACCTTATTGCACAATCCAACAAGCTATTGAAACCCTTACTATAATTCTGTATTTCAAAAGATATGAAAATTCATTAATTAACAGATTTCCAAATGACCTTGACCTTTGACCTTTATATCATTTTGTTCGGCCAAGGTAGACGCTCCCATCCCAAGTGGTTTGAATTCTCTATGATAGATAGGAAGAGAGTTGGAAGCGATTTTATCGAAATTTCAATACTTTCAGGGGCAATAACTGTTAGAAGGGGGCCTCAGATCCTTTCGGTATTAATAGATTGAAGAACCCTCTAAGTGTACTGAAGGCATTGGTAAAATTTCGAAGTCTCTATCTCTTATGGTTTCAGAGGAGTAGCGATAACAAGCATTTCGTACAATAGGGGCAATAACTCTGTAATTATTCAAAGGTATGAGCCAAGGGGCTATATTTTAAAATGTCTTAAGATGTCCTACTACATCCATGAAAAAGTTTTTCTCTACCACCCCAAACAAAAAAGATATAAAAACTCATTAATTAACAGCTTCTCAAATGACCTTGACCTTTGACCTTTATGTCATTTTGTTCGGCCAAGGTAGACGCTTCCATCCCAAGTAGTCCGAAGTCTCTATGATAAATAATAAAAAAGTTGGAAGTGATTTTATGGAAATTTAAATACTTTCAGGGGCAATAACTACTACAAGGGGGCCTCAGATCCTTTAAATTCAGTATGAATAGATTGAAGAACCCTCTAAGTGTAATGAAGACATTGGTAAAAGTTCCAAATCTCTATCTCTTATGGTTTCAGAGGAGTAGCGATAACAAGCATTTCCTTCTGAAAGGGCAATAACTCTGTAAGTTCTGGGAGTTTTTTGACACAGGGTCAACTGGTACCATAACTTTTTATGACCAATTACATCAAGTTTAAATTGTTTGGATAACTCTAATAACAAAAAAGTCACCCCGAGCTAAATAGAAAAAAAGAAGAAGAATAAAAAACATAAAGAAAACTAGTAGACTAATTGTTCTTGAACAATTAGAGGTCTTTCCACCCTACTATTTTTTTAATAAATTGCTAGATTGCTCAGTAAGGTATACAAAAATAGTATACCTGTGTTATATGTTTTACAAGAAAATGAGAATACTGCAAAGCCATAAATGATTTTTAAGAGATTATTTTGTATTTCAAGCCATGATTGCTTTAAGAATTCTGTTGTTTATCGTAGATATCTTTTGAATTACTTTTTCTGAATTTTTTCCCATTTACTATGAACAAAATTGATGAGCTCGCCGAGTGAATATTCTTTACACAAGCATATAAACAGAAAACCTAACAATAGAAGTGCGTGTTCTAGAGGCTAGCTATCTTTGTACAATATGAATGGGTTGACTGTAAAAACAATTTCCACTTGAGTAACCACAGGACTTGATGTGATACCTGGCTGACCTAATTGAATACCGTATTGCGCAATCCAGCAAGCTATTGAAACCCTTACTAAAATTCTGTATCAAATGATATGATAATTCATTAATTAACAGATTTCCAAATGACCTTGACCTTTGACCTATATGTCATTTTGTTTGGCCAAGGTAGACGCTCCCATTCCAAGTGGTCCGACGTCTTTATGATAAATAATAAAAAAGTTGAAAGCGATTTAATGGAAATGTAAATACTTTCAAGGGCAATAACTGTTAGAAGGGGGCCTCAGATCCTTTGATATGAATAGATTGAACAACCCTCTAAGTGTACTAAAGACATTGGTAA
>WFKH01007768.1:35607610-35627612 GCA_016163765.1 Magallana hongkongensis
CCCCCCCCCCCCCATTGCTACGTGGCTGCGATCGGAAAACGATGATGATCGCAGAATAATTTTTCTGATGAGTTTATTTCATGCGAAACTTACAGCTGATGTGACAGTTTTAAATAAATCTAAGATGGCGGTCATGTGCACCTTGTGTATTATTAGGTAGAGGGTATTTTTTTATTATGAGAAAAATATATAACGTCAGGTGCCTGGGGCACTTATGCCTTAATTTGATATAAATAAAATATGTAAAGCGTTTACAAAATAAAAAGAAGAGATGTGCATTTGTTCAAAGTGTACTTAATATTTATAGGTTTACAATATAGAGAAGACTGCAGCATCGGGCATATAACTGCATGACTTACGATATGCATATACTTCTAACCTAACCTTTTTAAAGAACTATGTGTATATTGCATATAAATATTCTGGCACAACCCTAAATAATAAATTGACTATTATTGGGAGACCCGTTACTATCTTAGCTGCGGTTAATTAGGGAGATATGCTCACTTCTTAACTAATTAAATAATCAACAGATCAGCAAATAGGTTCCTAATGATGGCAGATTTGCAGATTAAGGTCAGACGCGACTTATTATTATACTTTCATTACATTGTATTTTTCCCCATCTCCGCAATGTGAAGATTTCCAATACGTAATTCCATAATTATATTTACATGTTATATGATAATTTTCTATTTGGATATATAGTTTCAATTGAAAATATATACTATGACTTTATTAATAAGCATTCAATTGCATTTTGCATGCTATTAAAAGGAAAATTCAAAATATTCTAACTCCAAAAGTAGCCAGGTAATGCACCCTTTGTCTTTTTTACTTGTTTTACATAAGAATAATTGCTGGAAAATCCCTTCACAGTATATATTATATCCAGTTTCTTTTTACAAGAGAAATGCAACTTTTCTTACAGGTTAATAGATGAGGAACGGAAGACCTTTTTGTTGCTATAGCAACAAGAGTCTAGTTACTTATATATTTATGATTATTTCATGTAATAGTTAAAGATTTCTAAGATCAAAATTAAATACAGGTAACTCTCGATGATTTTTCGATCGCTCCAAGTTCTTGATCGCTCGAAGTGAGTCTAGGGTCCCGATTTTTTTCCCTATATAACTAAGCAAATTTACTCTTGATTTCTCGAACTCTTGATCTCTCGAAACCCTTGATCCCTCGAAGTCAAACTGAAGTCCCGTTATCCATAATCTATAGTTTTTTACTCTCGATACCTCTAAGTCGCTGTGTATCTCCAAGCGTTATGCCTAATTTACACCTACTTGGTCATTTAAATGGCTCCAGGCGTTAGACGCGGGACCAGTGTCATGGGTTGTTTATTCAGGCGACACTTGTCCTGCAAGGTGATAATTGTTTGAGGATTGACCATACCGATACCTAATCTATAATTAATACCAACCGTTTTATGATAATTTGGAGACGCAATGAAAATGAGAAATTAATTAAGACGAAACGATAATATTGAGCCATGGTCAAAATTTTATAATTATAAAACTGTAAAAATTATGCTTATCAGCATCATTGTCATTGAATGATTATTGCTGAACAAATTCTTACAGCTGGTGAGGACCCGTACAGTGGGAACAATGGGTAATACTCAGTTATCTCATTTATGACATGTCGTCAGGCAGTCCAGTAGTACTGAGCAATCTGGTCTTAATATGATGCATAAAATAAATAATTATTATGAATTTATTCAATATTTGTTTGCATTTAGTTTTTAAAACATCCATCTGTATATTTAACTGAAAAGAAAACGTTGTTTAAGCACGTGCGTAAGGTTAGCACTAAATAAATGGCTTAATCATAACATCCGGTAAGACTGATTTTAAAACCCGTCGGTCAACCCGGTAAATTCAGAACTCTTGAAAACTCGAACTCTTGATACCTCGAAGTTTTTCCTCGGTCCCATGGATTTCGAGCTATCGAGAGTTACCTGTAAATAAATATATAATTCTTGAAATCGGTGCGTCTTATATTTTTTACCACACATGAACAATAAAAGTCAGATACTTCCAGCGAGGTCACGAACAAGATGAAGAGTCGAAAAGATGATAAATTAAATTTCATGTTCACTCTTCTATCAGATATTAACTATTCTTATGTACCTGGATCACTTTTTAAAAATCTCGATTAATTTGAAGTGACAATTTATACTTATTATAATTAACACAATCCAAATCAAAAAGGGAAAATCAAAATTCCCTTTTTTTGACCCTGTTTTTCATATCTGCATCCATTTACACCCCATTTTGCGAAAAATAAGCCTTTACAAGTCAAAGTTCATGGAATTTTCCTGAATCATTGATAAACAGACATTTAAAATGAGTAACGTTCCTCTTATCCTTATAAAAACTTATGAAGCATCAGAGGAACCTTCCTCTTCATCTAAACTAAAATCTCTACATTTCATCTGAGGAACGTTCCTCTTTTCACTTCAGCAGAAATGTTGACAAGTCATCTGAGGAACGTTCCTCTTTTCACTTAATTATATAAACTGAAATCCTAACAAAGCATCTGAGGAACGTTCCTGACTTGAAATCTTTACACTGTATCTGAGGAACGTTCCTCATTTCACTTCATCTGAAAGCTACATAAAGCATCTGAGGAATGTACAATTTTTCACATGTTGATTGTTTTCTTTTTACATGAAAGCTGTATAAAGCATCCGAGGAACGTTCCTCTTTTCCCTTAAATTGAAATCTTTACACTGCATCTGAGAAAAGTTCCTCATTTCATTTAACAAAATGTTTACTTCTAAACCGAGGACTTCAAAACATTTCCTTTTTTAGGTATTCTAATCATTACGCAAAATGTGACTACCAACAATCCTCTTTGTAAAACTTATAAAAGACAAATTCTATTATTATACCTCAATATGATTATTCTATATAATGCATCATCTGATTGGTCTAGAGTTTTATCTTACTTTCTCGTTACTTTATTTGGAAATATACATATAAAATTACATTTCAACCTTCAAAAGTATAATCATCTAAAGAAAAACTCTTAATCATACAAACAAGCAAAACAGACGTTATATTGGTAAGTATTTTTGCTTCAATTCAATATATACAACTTACAAAAACAAAAATCTTATAAAAGTGTTTGAAATCGATAAAAAAAATTCGTGAATTTTTACGAATTATTTCAGTTTGTAAATTTTTGTTCATATCTCAGTCATTGATCTTTGACCTTTAATTATTTTAAATTTTGACCAGGTGAAAAATTATCACTTTTTACAATAAAAAAAACTGAGTGGAGTGATGCATTATGTTCTGAAGTTTGTTCCAGCGTTTCATTTTTTGAAAACTCCCTTCCGGTCCGACGTTTTATCGAATTATCCTCTTTTGGATGACCTTCTTGTCCGAGTATCTCCTCAAAAACGCCTCAAGCTAGAAAGTTGAAATTTCAAGACATGATAGAAGACATCCTAATCTGGTTTTCGGCTCATTACAATTTTCCAGAAATTCCTAGTATGGATGCTAATTATAATATCTGGAGGTATTTTTTTTATTAGAAAAAAATCATTTCCGTTCAGTCGTTTTCAGTCCAAAAGACAAAAACTTTCTTCTCCCTTTCTCTTTAAAAGTTAAGAATTTGAAAATCAAACTTTGAAAGATGATAGACCTTAAAGTGTAGATGTGATGAATGTGCTTCATTTTGTTCCGTGTAACTTCCATTTAGATATCTCAAATATCAGTTTTCTGATTTTGTCTGTAGGAGGTCTCAAAAACTTTAAAGGCCGAGGTTTTCAACCGGTCGGTTTACCTCAGGTAAGTTCAGGTTGGGGTGGAGCCTAATTGATAAATGTGTGAAGCCCCGAGTGAAACACGCTTTCTTGTGTATACATGTCTATATACATGGGGTGTTAAAATGCCCTCAAAAATAGTTTTTCTGATGATCTAGAAAATTGTTGTAATATTTATTTATGTACTAGTAAAAACAAATTGTCGATCGTTGAAATGAATCAATTATGAAGTATTAATAACCACGTACGACATATCCAAAATCTGTCTTTTGTCTAAAGAAGTTTCCGATGGGATTGACTAAGTATTTATCACAAAGTTTTATGCAATCAGTAGTGTTACAGAAATTTACAGCCTACATTCTTCAGGATACTGCTTTTCTATTACAAAACATGGACACTTACACAAGTGCCAACAAACAGATGTATATTGCAGGCAAAATGTCTTGTCACATGCTGAAATTAGCTTCTAAGTTTTAGTGTGTTTCTGATATGTTGTACATTGCCATATACTATTACAAGACACTCAGATACAGGGAATTGTGCATAAGGTACGATCATCGTACCATACTCAAATACTAATGCAACATTCATGCAACAAAATTTGCATAACTTCTCCGATCAGCTGTTAATGCACACAATAATTTTACCAGCTGGGCATGTACCAGATTTTTCTTCCTGTATCGGCTCGTGAAATTTCTCAAATAAATGTGATACCTATAAATCATGGACACAAGATTTTATTTAATTGATTTAATTTAATTATTTATTCTCAACCATTCAAAATAAACATATTTTTAACTGCGAGCAACGGGCAGATCATCCGTACGATTTTGTAAAGATGAGATAAAATCCTGAATAATTAAAAAAATCTGTCTACACTATGAATATATAAAGCAGAACAATAAAACATATGCACCAAACAGTTCTAAAACTTTAAAGAAATTTTGCTTCAATAATGATTAACAAATTCTCAATCATTTTTTTAGATATTTAGAAAAGATGTTTGGCCCCTATAGGTCCCTAACATTAGGGGCTGGTCCTTAAATCTTGATACATGTATAATTGAAAAGTCAAAACAAAATGTTTCTTAGTCTTGAGATAAATAAGACAATCAGTTTTAGGGGCCAGTTATGTATCTCCCAAATGGGAGTCGCAATGACAATTTTGAAGATAGCATGTTGTTTAGAATGAAATTATTCTCCACAACTTTTCCACTGTAATGATTTACAAAATAGTTTTCGTTTAAAATTTATGAAATATCAAAGTTTCAAGATTCTGACCACTAAAGATCCCTTATTACATCACAAATTTCCATTCTGAAGGTCCAAACAGTTTTAAAACGTCTAGATGAACATTTTTGCTTCAACAATGTTTAATAAAATATCAATCATTTTAGAGATACAGTCGCACCTGCTGTTACAGCAGTTTTCGTTTAAAATTTATGTAATATCAAAGTTTCAAGATTCTGACCACTAAAGATCCCTAAATATTACATCACAAATTTCCATTCTGAAGGTCCAAACAGTTTTAAAACGTCTAGATGAACATTTTTGCTTCAACAATGTTTAATAAAATATCAATCATTTTAGAGATACAGTCGCACCTGCTGTTACAGCCACCTTTAATCAACGGCCACTCGTTATGAGCGGCCAGTTTCAATCCCGCCCGTTTAGTTTTTCACTATATTTTAACTGATTTTAGCGGCCACCTGTCTAACGCGGCCAGTGTTTTTAGGTCCCGTGGTTTTAACATGCCTGTTTTCAACGGCCATTTTGTCTGTTTGGTCACATGACTTCTAACTCTGACATGTGACCCCGTATCGAAAGAAGTCAAACTTCGACAGCTGATAATGAGTTAATGACAAATAATTGAGTGTGTAATTTGAAGTCTGATGAGATTTAATGAGATAATTGATTATAACACCTGTTTTGTGTTGTTTATTTATCTACAAATACTTATATACTTCATTACAAACTTTTTTAAGTTATTAAATGGCCAGTCTTGCGCTTAACAGCTTAACATCTACAGCAATTTGCCGATAATACGCACCTTTTTTCTAGAAAAAATTCTTTGAGAGAATTAAAGGGGTGCTTATTATACACCCCAATGGAATTTTGACACTTTTTTAAGAGGTTAAACATTGGCTATCGTAGTTCAGTACATAGCTTTTGTACGGAAACGCTACTTCTGATTGTTTACCGCATTTAATCAATTGAAAATTATTGTTTGGGCGTATTTAGCAGAAAATGTTTTATTCTTAATCCCTTGATAGATAAAATAAATTAAAACGGCCATTTAAAATTAATATAAACTGTTCATACAGCAATCCGAGCTGTGCATTCACCATCTTCGTGTACGCCGCCATTACAGATGCTATTAATAAATCTGTGCAAAAGAGCCAAAATGAATATACTCTGTGTTTTTTTCTTCATTAATTTGAAACCTGGAATAAGAGGCCACCTGTCTTTAGCGACCAGTTTGTCCTTGTCCCACAAGTGGCCGCTTAAAACAGGTGCGACTGTATATAGAAAAGACTTTAGGCCCCTTAAGGTCCTTTATCTAAGTGGCTGGTCCCTTTATCTTGGAAATCATTGGAAAGGTTTTATGATTTTGCACAACTTTTGTTCGATATGTCCTCACATATCATTTCATAGAAAAAAGGTATGGATAAAAACGTGTTAAAATTTTGCCGAAAATTTGTGTTCCCAATGTTCACGCCCTAGCGAGCTACAATGCTTTCCATTTTTGACATATAAAAAAGTAATCTTGTTCAACTTCAACCTTTCATATCTATCAATCTAAAAAATTTCACATTGTTATTATGAAGAGTTTCTAAGGAGTTAACTGCACAAAATGGGTCATAAAAATTAAAAATTCGTCGATAAATCGGAACCGGAAGTGACGTCATAAAAAATTTCAAAAGATATAGAAATTTAAACCATTTTTTATTTTGAGGAATCGGTTGAATAAATTTTGAGAAATTGCCTGGACAAAATTTTTCGGAAAAAAATAAGAAGAACTAGAGCAAAGCTCGTTGCAAAGCAACAAGTGGGTCTTCCGTTAAAGTCGAAAATAAAGCTGTAGTTCCTGTAAGAAGCAAAGTTCTTAAACCAATAACAAGAGTAACTAAAACAAAAAGATACAAAAAAATCGAATTGATTCTTGGTACGACTTAACAAAATCCGAATGATTTTAAGTATGAATTAACAAAAACCTTAACGCAAAAAACAAACGATTTCAAGAACGACTTAACCAAAAAAATCCATATGAGTTCAAGTACGACTTGCCAATTAATTTTCAGGTACGAGTTAATTTAACCTAGAACTTAACATTACTTTCATAACCAAGAACACAGAATCAAAATTTCCGGAATTATTTTTAAACCCCAATATCTCTGTAATGTAAGTGTTGCTTAAGGTAGTATTGGACACTTCCATGTTGTGACATATTGTTTATCAAAATAAACAATAAAATAAAGTGTAATTATATAAGTAGTTTACTTCCTATTTGGTCACCTAATAGCGTAGGGCAGTGGGTTAGAGGGTTTACTACGAACCTGTAAGTCATGAGTTCGAATCTCGCTGGGGTTTTACAATTTTTACCTTTTCAAATATTTTTAAAAGCTATCTTTGGGTAAATAATGTAAAATTTGAAAATTCTAAACTGGTGAAAGTATTTCAATTATAAAGTACTTTAATCCACATTAATATCGACAGATGTCCCATACCACCTTAATAAGCTCTACAAAACACGTATAAATTTTTATTTGATCAAAAATTTTAACATTTTCGTAAAATTTGATTCACTTCCGGTTTCGACCGGAAGTGACAGATTTTCAGTTCCAGCCTTTTTAGAGAGGTAAAATGACAAAATGACCATTAAAAATTTCAAGCCTCTATCTTAAAGCAATTTTGAGAAAAGCCACGGAGAAAATGACTTTTTAAAATTTTAAAAATGACGCAACGTCAAAACAGAAGTGACGTTGTCTTTAAAACTTTGACATCTTTGAGGGTCGCTAACGTGCAACAATCTTTGAAAGTTTCATTGAAATCGGTCTCGTAAATATAAACATATTTTGTTCAACAAGTGTTCAAGAATTGTTGACCATTCTAGACATATCTGAACAAATGTGTTTTAGGGGCCGACCCTTAAACTCCTTAACAGGGCCAGCAACAAAAAACTTTTAGATAGCACTTTGTTTGAAATATTATTCTGAGCAACTTTTTTTTCTACACTGCTTTTTAAAAGGTTGACCTTACGTACCGTGTGCTTGTTGCACCATCACATGTCTGAAACTTACCAATGTTTAGTTTATTATGTCCCATCCACCTACATTTCGTGTTATTTTACCTCCCGTTTTAATCTGCAATTTCACTGTGTAATTAGTCAACACAATAGTCATAGACGCAAGTTCACAATTTACTTCTGCTTCACATGTACATAACATATTAGGGGCCTTCATATTGCAAACAAATTCCATCCCTGCTCATGCGCGGATCCAGAATTTTTTTCCACGGGGGGGGGCTGGGGGCTGGGGGGGGCGGACGGATAAAAGGGGGTGGGGGGGGGGGGGGTATTCATTTCATGAATCTTAGCAACACTCATAAGCCTTCAAGTACAGCAACTCTCAATTTTACAAAAATATTAACGGGTACTTTATCCGAAACTGTTCTTTGCTACCTTTAGCTTAGTACACTAACATTTTATGAAAATATGTTTTGTCTTAGAATAAGAAAGCTAATGCAATTCTGAGAAAAAGTATACCACACATTGCCAATTCTATTGAGGTTTAAGAAAAATATGGCCATTTAAGTGAACCCACCATTTCCGCTTTCCTCTATTCAACACAGATTCATAGGGTTCTCCATAGTAAAACATCTTTACCTGACCTTTTAGAGGTCAATTTTTGTTCAACCTCCTTTAGTAAGAAACCTTATTCAATACTACATACATCTACATGATATTATCATGATAAAAGCATTACATCACTTAGAAATGTCCTTACATGTATACTCTCCCCCTATCTTTTGATTTTCATAAAAAATCATGGTTTAAAATCTTTTACCTAATATTATGAAACTTGTGGCAATTTCTTTGAGTCATTTCTCACACATATTTGAAAACAATCATCAATGATACTAAGAATTGATCTTTTTTTGTTTATTGGATGATTTGTAGCATTTTTATTAACAAATAGACATGCTGTCTTGCATGTCATTTCTTGTTTCCATGAAAAAAAAAGTAATCTAACAATCATATTTAGTGAATATCTAATCTATTCTGGTTTCTAGTCTCCTTTTAAACATGCTTAAACAGTAAGACCTTAGGCTACAAGTTTGACAACTGTCTTAAATTAAAATTAAATTCAAACACACCTGGGTAGCTGGAGACAGATGAGAACTCCATGAAAAATGTTCAAATTTGACATGTTTTTCTACATTTGCATATATACATTAAAAATGTAAAAATATGTTGTTTCTTGTTCACTTCAAAAGTAATTATCATAGCAGATGTTATTTCCTGGTCAAATGTACATTTACATATCCTACATGTAATCTTAATGGAGACAATTGAAAAGAGAGATGATTTTTCAATTATGTAAACACATCTACATATCATTATAAAATACAAAAAAAAAGGAAACATAATTGCATACTTTTATTGAAAAACAAATTTTCACAACTAACAACTGTAAATTTCTTTAAACAGCTTTTATTTTGTTTGTCATAATTTCTTATCAAACACAAACCACAACAAGGATGATGCTTTCTTAAAGTTCCATTATTGTTCATGCTTTTTCCTACTTAATTTGAATTACCGGTAAATAATCTGTAGAACACAGGGAATATGCATGTGGGTAGAGGTGACCGGTTAACCTCAAGAGCTCAATCAGAAACCACAAAAATCAACAAGTAAGAGCCATGTGGCCGCCATGTGGTAACAAGAGTCTGTTTTGGGCTGAAATTTAAAAAAATCAATTAGCTGTGTTAACATACTAATAATAGCTATGTTTACATTAACATATGCATAGCATTTCTGGAAAAAATACACTAACCATGCAGTGTAGTAAGTATGACATATCCCAATACATGACATCAACATTTAGGCAGTACAAAAACAAAAATTTTCATATTAAGTCATCATATCAATTATCATAACATTAAAAAATTTTCTTGTGTACAGACACATATCAAATTGAAAGAGAGAGAGAGAGAGAGAGAGAGAGAGAGGGGGGAAAGAGAGAGAGGAGACAGACAGAAAGAGACACAAAGAGAGAGTTTGCTTTACTCATTGTGCGACTGCGACAGTCAATATTTCAATTCCTAAACTACAAATGGATATCACCCATCCAAACAGCGTCAGATTATAAGCTTCTGCTATACCATGTTTTGTATAAATTTAGCTAGAAGTTTTTTTGTTTTTTTATCAATTACATGTTTTAAAATCAATACTATGCATAATGCGCATGAAATTTCATGAACTATTTTACAAAGCTTTGTTTTTCCGCTGCACATAGAAAAAAAAATGAGGGATTGATATTATACGCTTATTTCAAAATTCAATGCACTGTTGATTTTTTTTCTACTAGACAGAGATATTTCTGTTACAAAATTAAGTTGCTCTCTGACGCTTTGCCAAGATTGAAAGCACGAAAGAGAGAGGAGAGAGAGAGAGAGGATAGAGAGAGAGAGAGACATCTGAGCACAGTATCAATGATTAAAATCCACATATATTTGTCTTAATTTAAAATTGTTTACAAACTATGTAGATTTGATATGCATGAAAAGTTTACTTAAAAATGAAACAATATATATAAAAGATAAACTACACTAATTACAGCATTCTACACTTGTGTACCTTGGGACCCCCACCCCTTTCAATATACATACATATATATAGCAAAATAACAAATAAAAATTCCAAACAGCGATGTGCAAAACATACACGTGTAAATACACTTGACTAGAATAATCTGAGATTCCTCTGACTCTAAACCCCGGTTTTATATCGTGACACACGTCACAATATAAAAGCGGAGGTTACAAGGCTGGAGTCAGAGGAATTTCGGGTTAGACTGAAAAGTGCAATTATTTTGAAAAGAAAAAGTCAACAGGACATAACCTATAATAAAACATACCTTTATATTCTCTCAAACGATAGTTGAGATGCATTTTCCACTATCGAAGTTTTGCAAGCCATGCATCATATGAAAATGTCGACACTTCGCTGTCAGGCTCAGCTGTTCGCAATCAAAACAAGGCGCGTTGATGTGGCGAATCGTACGATACTTATTTCGATTTTAAATAAACATGTTTGTGAAATGCAGAGTACAAACAAGTATAGCTTTTCAAAAAAAGCTTACCGTCTTTAGACCAAACTCTAAACAGCAACAAGTTATCATATAAAATTCAATTCAATTTTATATAAATGTCGCCTTCCTTTAAATTGCCTGGGGATTTTTTTATATGTGCTTTTTAATCAAGCCCAAAGTTAAAATATCGTAATGGTATGCATATACCACATGCTTGTTGTTGAGATCGACTATAAAAAGGGATATAGATATCTTAAATAAGATCGAATCATTCCATAAAATCAAAGTTAATACCACTGCATTCTACAACTTGATATTAGATATTCAGCTTGTTTTACTGCTATTATCATTATCGTATCAAATTTTCACATTAATAGTCTTAACATAAACATACAAAATGAAAAGAACAAACATTTTCAATAGATATAGATATTATAGAAAGTTGCTTTCAACTAGTTGTACTGAAAAACTAAAGCTTGAATTCATTCATAGCAATTTTGTTATTTTTTCGTTTTCTCTCTTTTTAAGATTGGGAATGTTCGAAAATTGTTAAGTCGTACGTAAATTAAATCATCAGGGCTGCGTTTTACAAAAGAACTTATGACTTACGACCAAATTAATAAATGCTAATTAATCACAAATTAATCAATGTTTTGTTCTTAGGTCTGTAAAATATGATAATGGGAATTGAAAAAGTTGAAAACAAATGGTTTTATATAAATTTTGTTCATTTAAAATCATTCTACAAGACTGAAAATATTTACGACTTCGTCGTAAGTTCTTTTGTAAAATGCAGTCCAGAAAATTGTCTCCCTTGCGCCAAACAGTATTTTGACCAATGAAATAAATGTAAATTTTCACATCATGTATTTTCTACCAATCACAAAGAAGAGGAAGTGCACAACCCGGAGACTGTAAATTATTTCAACTCTTTATACCGTCTTCCAAGGAAGACGGTAATAAGCGTGTATAACTTGCATATATGCATTTATTTTGCAAGTAAAAATTATAATAAATAGAGCTAGGTATATTGAAATATTTACAAACTCTTCATTCAATGAATCAATATCAGGGTACATGTGTACGTGTTGTTCTATTATTCAACAACTGTCTGACGATTAGGCATGGCTTATATTGCAACTTACGCTTTTATCAAGTTTCAGCAAAGTCTTTCTTAACTAATGACTTTCAAAAGCTTTTTGCTGTTGAAATCGGGAACAGTGTGTTCCACCTGCTTCGTTTTTTATTATGATTCCGATAAAAAAAAAGTCACTATTTTCTAAACTGGTATCACATATTCAACGTACTAGTCAATCAAATTAACGATATCGTTTCAATGCACACGCTAATTAACTATTTAATAACAGAGTTCAGTTTTATGACCAGCATGCAGTTATCGAATTAGTTTTGGTACGAGGTATTTTGACTTTGAACTTAAGACTATTTTCTGAACCAAGAACGCGGAATCAAAATTTCCGGAAAAATCAATTTTTGAACTCTGATATCTCTGCAATGCGATGTCCGATTTTTAAACGGATTTCAGTTTCGTATTAAGCATGTAAACGGCTACAAAAAATATGAACTTTTTTAATTAACTCAAAAAATCGAAAATTTCGAAAATTTTGAAATGCTTCCGGTTTGGACCGGAAGTGACGGAAGGCGAATTCCAGCCTTATGTCTAAATAAAAATGATAAATGTATGAACACAAAAAATTTCAAGTCTCTATCTTAAAGCGTTTTTGAAAGACGCCCTGGACAAAATCACTTTTTAAAAATTTTAAAATTGACGTAACATAAAAACGGAAGTGACGTTGTAATGGAAACTCTAACCTTTTTGGAGAAACAATAATGTCTGGTAACCTCTGAAAGTTTCATTGAAATTGGTTGAAAACTTTTAAGATAGGCTTCGAGTTAATTTGACTTTGAACTTAAGACTATTTTGAATTCTTAACCAAGAATGCAGAATCAAAAATTCTGGAAAAATCAATTTTTGAACCCTGATATCTCTGCAATGCGTCGTCCGATTTTAAAACGGATTTCAGTTTCGTACTAAGCTTGAAAAACACTACAAATAACAAGAGTTTATATGCCAATAAATAATTTTTTAAAGAATCACTTTCATTCTGCCGTTTCCAGTCCAAGGGACAAATACTTTCTCGTTACTTTTTTCTGTAACAGTAAAGAATAAAAAGACAAAGTTTTCAGGAATAATAACCCTTAATATGTGGATGATTCGAAAATGTTTTATTATGTTCAGTGTAACTTTCGGTCATCAATGAAAGTAACGTTAAATCTGAATTTTTAACTTTTTCTTTGTTTTGCATAAAATTATCCTTAGCTTGTCGTATTTAAAATCGGACGGAAGACTCACTCATTGTTTGCAACGTGATCACATCTAGTTGTTTGTCTGATTATGATTTTTCCCTATTTGAGAAACTTTTGGGGAAAATTCTGAAATTTGGCTATCCGCCATTTTGAATCCCCATTATGACCTTATTAACACCTTTTTGGTAATGCCAGTATATTTTTTTAGACTCAGCACACTTATAAACTATGCTGGACCAATTCATTATTGTTTGTCATTAATATAGAGACATAAAGAGAAAATTATGAAGTTTGGTTGTCCTCCATTTTGGATTACCATTTTGACCTACTTAACGCCATTTTCATGAAGGCCAGCATATTCTTTCAGACTCAGCACACCTTTATTATGATAATAAATCCATGCTGGACCAAATAATAATTTTTTGCCATTAAAAGTTTTTTACCACTTAATCAGACCAGACTGTGTTTTCAATACTATATTTTGTAAAATTTGATTGGAATGTACTTTATTAATATCTAAAAGAAAATATTTAAAACAAATACCTGTACAATGTTGGAAATAACTTGTGGAAGCATAGACATTGGGAACCGCAGTATATTGAATAGTGATAAGGATACAAATGCTTTCTCTGCATCCAAAATATTTCTTGTGTTTGACAAAACAAATACAGCAAATGTAACCAATGAAACCTACAAAACAAGCACAAAACTAGAGGCCCAGAGGCCACATCGCTCACCTGAGCAACAATAGCCATAACTCTGATTAATGAGCATCATACAGTAAAACTTGTCTAATCCGGCGGAGGGAGGTTCTAAAAAATTTGGCCGGATTAGGCAACATCCGGTTTGGAGGACATTGTTGCAAATTAATTTTAGTATTTAATGCAGTAGGTCTTGATCGTCTATTGCAAAGTTTTCAATTCTTCTGAAATATATTAGACCTCCTCAATCGTGATTACGGAGCTGATTTTCATTTTGATTTTTATTTGGTAAACAATAATTGCATAACGGAATGCGTATCATGGAAATACCTTTTCAATCAAATCATCGTAATTGATAAATTTTCAAACATCCGATTAACCTGAGAAGTTTGACACGAGACAAGTGCATGATTCACCGGAAATTGTTAAACAAACATTGACCATGTGACAAGTCAGCAGGTGGCTGATTACGTAATGGCGAGAACTATTTTGAAGCAGGGAACAATGGATAAATATTCAAATACACAGGAATTTAATAAAGATTGGAGCATTTTTTAAAAGAAAAAAATGTAACTCTGTAAATGTAACTATACAACGCGCATTACAAACGATATCAGCAGTCTTACATGTACTCCCGCGGTATCTAGACTCACGGCCTGAACAAAAATGTGGTAATGTATAATATGCAACCCCCACTTTTGATTTGATTTTGGCTGAAAAAAAAGAGTATTTATTTATAACAAGACTTAACGGTATAAACTTAATTGGATTGTTAGTTTGGATTTATATTCACAGTTGTTTAAATCAATAGCAACGACAGGAAAATTGATCGATAGTTGAGCAGTAGTTATCCCGCATAAGGCCGATCGATAAGTGGCCAGATTACGGGAGAATGCTCTCACTAATTATAAACAGTCAGTTCTCTTCATCGCGGACGGTTTACAGAATAGACAAGATTCAGATTGCACAACACTTTTTAAGGAATAAGGAATCATTATTTGAGTATTATGAGGTGACAATTCCGGTCCGGGCGTGATCAAACCCAATAAAGCCCAAAGGGCTTTATGATAGATTTGATCACGCCCCGACCGAAATTATCACCTCATAATATTCAAAGAATGATTCCTTATTACTTATATTTACATAATTTTCAGCAATTGTATGATTAAATATCTTAATATAAATAAGCAACCCCACTTTGAATTTGCTGGACTGTTTAGTAAAAAATTGATACGTATTGTTAGCACAGGCAAAGACACTGAAAAATGTAAATATTTAAACATAAAATGATAAGAAAATGTCAAGGAACTGAATAATTCCGCCGGATTGGACAACATGCCGGAATGCACAACATCCGGATTCAACAAGTTTTAAATTACTGTAGAATCAAATTCAAAATATCTTGACAATTTTAGAGTACAGCAGATCTTACACAAAAAATTTTTAAAATCTGCCGATTTTTATCCACATACAGTACAGCTCACGAGTATCCCGACAAAAACACCGGCCACCGTGTTTAAAAGTCCACGCTGAGCGTGGAAGTGTCGGTACCTTTGATCTATTGTTCTCAGTTACGGCCTCGAAACAAGAAAAAACACGGTGCGACACGGTGCAACGCGATGCAACACGGACAGTTACACGGTGTAACACGCGGTATTTACCTGTGAAAAATGGAGGATTTAAGAATAAAACTTATAGAAAATAAAATAATTATTTATTTACGTAAGAGAATTAAAGAAAAAGAAACAGAAATTTAAAATTAATAAATAAATAAATAAATAAAATTTTCAGGCACGCAATATTTTAGATCTATGCGATTGTTACGGTTGATTTCTGTTATTATAAAGAACTAAAAAAAATCGCCCACATATTTAAAAGCTTGATCAATCAAAAGACTAACAATTTCTTCTCCTTTTTAAAATTGAAAGATACAGTTGATAAGTTTATGTTTCAGTCCATTTGTAAACGTAGTTGTCATCGTAGTAGTTTCGCAGTTTCAATAGCGCGTAGAATCGTAACGGTGATCTTTTCTCGCTTATACTCAATTTAACGATATCAAATCTAAAGGGCTGTTGAAAACAATTGTACTTTCTCAAAGTAATATAATTATACAGCTTTATACATGTATTTAGTTCATTTTCAAATTTTCTTTCTAATATACCTAGTATGTGTGATGTACTTGTACATGTAATACCGGTATATATTCATAGCGCGTAGAATCAGTGGATCGGTACTAGATAATTATTTATTTCATCTTTATCAGGCCACTTTAATTTAGATCGACATCATTTGTGTTCCAAGAAACTATTGCAATAATTACTGTTTGATTGTTTAATGATCGTCATAAAAGAGAGAGAGAGAGAGAGAAAGAGAGAGAGAATATGGGTTAGGCTTAACTTTAAGTACATTTTAGTTGTAATTCACTTAAATAAGATAGTTTTAATAGTTTCCATTTATATTGAATCCCCTTTTCCCTAAATTGCACATTGTGATAGAATTCATGCAGTCAGAGTCCACGTGCTACTCCTTTCAATCAAATCAGCACGCGAGCTACACCACGTGCTCCTTCCATGATAAGGAAATAATGTCGTTGTATTGTTCTTCAAGTCCGAAGAATAGAAAAATGTTTAACAATGAAGTAATTAGTGTCTGAATTGTTTTGATTCTTTATTCTTATACTGCATGTACGAGTGTTGGAATACTGCGTTGATTAATAAACTCTCTCTCTCTCTCCTCTCTCTCTCTCTCTCTCTCTCTCTCTGAGCGTATGTAACTGTGTGAAAACAATTTTGAATTATTAGAGTTTTATTTTTATGAACTTAATTCATTTATTTTAGACTCATGGTTTCAATAACGATTTCAACACAATGACAAAAAGTTTGTACAGTACACGGTGTTATAAAGATTTATCGTTTAAAATTTCAACGCTATTTCACATCACACATATTAGATTGAAAATAAACTAAATATGACTGTGTTTGTTCTAAATACTTGCAAAAAGGCACTATCTCATTCATCTATTTAACAGTTAATTAATCGGGGTTTTTTTCGTAAATCAATGTACCCGGTAAATGATTTTTATCGCAAGTTAATACTTTGTGAAATTCCCGCATGTATAGACTTGTTGAATTGTCCTATGGATCCACGCGCCGAAAGTCTTACATGTACATGTAGTTGTTTGTGTATATATCTACAGAGTTCTTTTGTTTTTTAGATATTAAGAAAAACCATGAAACTAACAAAGTAGAAGTAAGATATATTCAGACTATACACACGACAGGTTGTGATGAGTTACCTAACAGGTGTCCGTGGAAAGGTGTGAATAACGGCACCTCGTGTACACCTGTTTAAGCGTCCAAATATACAGAGTTAGTTGTAAAATACAATGACTACTAAAAAACAAAGAAAGACAATAACACCTGTTGTGTATAGAACCCAAGATGAAAGACAATGCTGTGTCTCTGATCAGTTTCCGTACACGTGTATCGCACGAGTGATTTTTTGTTCATGTTAAATCACGACGCCATTACCAGCTATATGGGAAATAAAGTTGAAAGTTATTTTATGAAACGCGTGTATTTTTTTTTTTTAGTTTAATGTTTGAATTTAATTTACGAAGAGTTTGTTCATGTATTTATCTATAATTTATCATTTAAGAGTGATTTTTTAAAATTTATTGCTACATAAATTGCTGAGTTTAAATTATTCGAGTCACCGGTAATATGGGGTTGTCATTTCCAACGCACATCAACATGTATTTAAAAAAAAAACATGATCTGATATGTTTTCATTTCTCATTTTTTTTATTGGTTTAAAATTAAACTGTAAATTAATTGATAAATCAAAAGGTGTTCTATCAAAGGGTGTTTTCAGATAACAGAAAATAAGACGCTAAGCTCCCGACATTTTGATCGGATCGATAGTTACAACATCACGTCAATTTAGAAAAAACAAGGGCACCGCTAAGCGGAGCATCCCCTCGCGACATGACTTATTGTACGGGGGAATACGTTATTTAGGAAAATACAAATGTACATGTAAATTTATCAGATCAAAATAAAGAAAGTATTTCTTTAAACCACTTTGAATACATACATGTAATATCTATTTAATCCCAATCCCCAAGCTTTGTGGTGTATAAATTGGGGGAGGGGGTTTACATAACAGTTTTCCTATTCCTAGCAGAAGCTCAACACATATACTTTAAAGTTTAATAATTTAGATTCATTTAGTGACATTCATTTTTATATAAGCATACATAAACGATCCGTATACATTATGAAACGTAGCTGAAAATCAAGCGCTCTGTAGTCTGCTCTGATGGAAATTCTAGTTGCTAGTTGTCGTATTATAATTAACCCATAGTATAGTAGATATATATGCAGTTATTATTAATATAAAACAGTTTTCGCGTGATAAATGTGCAATATCTGTCAAAGTCTCTACTGAATTTTGGACTAGTTCTATTGTAAGTAATACGGGAAAATTTGTCCGAAAGTCGACTGCTTGTTTCGATGTAAATCGGCAGACTTAAATCTCTTGCCCGCTTCAACTTTTAACTATGGGCACTCGTCTAACACTCCAATGCTACAAAACGTTTTTTTTTTTACCTTTACTAGATTTAAATCCCAAAAATGTCAAGTTGTTGATTTGAACTGTATACGGTAGCGATTAACTTCAAGTCGTACATAAAATTACCGGAAATGTCTATTGTCAAGTCGTACATAAAATTCATGTTTTTAACTTCATTTTTTACGATAATTTAAAAAAATACTTAATCAATTGATTTTGAAATCAACAGGGTTTGTCCTTTTACCATGCCAAAGAAGTGTACAAAGTTTGATGGATATTCATGAGAGGGTTTTCTTGGAATTTACTAGAAAATTGAAATGGAGTACACACACACACACACACACACACACACACATACATACATACACACATACGAACACACACACGCACAGTAGCGATGCTATATCCCCTTCGCAACAAGTTGCGCGAGGGGATAAAAACATGAATAAAATTGATTTGAATTTTGATAATATATCAATTGATTGATAAATATATTTGGTAAATTTATTTGAATTTATTTAAGAAAAAATGAATTAAAAGGTACCCATTTACGACGAGTTTTCAGATCACAAAATATTAACTTCACGTTTAAAGCCCCGACAATTTTCTGGGTCCGCGTAACTTAAATCGACTTTTTTTTTTAAATTTGAAAAGGATTTTTATATTTCAACCCTTGTTTAGCCATGATTTATGTATTTCTAAACATACGCTATTTTTATTAACGTCTCAGGTAACGATATCCACGGAGTGACACAGTGGCCACGGAGTTACACGGGCGGCCACGGTGCGACACGGTGCTTTTTCTTGAATTTTCCAATACACATACACGGTGTGACACAGACCGTTTTCCACCGTGTTTTTTCCACGGTGGGTGTCGGGATACTCGTGAGCTGTACTGTACAACCAAACACCTTTTTTTGTTTCAGAATTTTCTTTATTCCTATTTAAAAATACCCCCCCCCCCCCCCCTTTTGGGGCCCCCCCAGGGAAATCATGTCAAATTTTCATTCTCCCCAACCTGTGTTTTAACACAGTTTTCAGCTTTTTTTTTTTTTTTTTTTGGCTGAATGCTTTTCCAGAAGATTTTTAAAGATTTTCCTCTATATCTTCCCATGTAAAAATTTAACACCCACTCCCCCCCAATGTTGCCCCACCATACTCCGGGGATCATGATTTGAACAAACTTGAATATGCACTACCTGAGGATGCTTCCAAACAATTGAGTTTATCTGGCCTAATGGTTTTTGAGAAGAAATTATGTGAAGATTTTCTCTATATATTCTTATTCAAAACTTGATCCCCCCCCCC
>WFKH01007768.1:35639628-35667866 GCA_016163765.1 Magallana hongkongensis
CCCCCCCCCTTCCCCACGTTGTGGCCCCATCCTACCCCCGGCGGTCATGATTTTCACAACTTTGAATGTACACAACCTGCGGATGCTTCCACATACGTTTCGGCTTTCCTGGCCAAATGGTTTTTGAGAAGAAGATTTTTAAAGATTTACTCTATATATATTCCTATGTATTAATTCGACCCCCCATTGTGGCCCCATCCTACCGCGGAGGTCATGATTTTCACAACTTTGAATCTACACTACCTGAGGATGCTTCCACATAAGTTTCGTCTTTCCTGGCCAAACGGTTTCTGAGAAGAAGATTTTTAAATATTTACTCTATATATTCCAATGTAAAAAGTCGCCCCCCCCCCCACCCCCGGTTGTGGCCCCACCCTACCCCCAGGGGTCATGACTTTCACAACTTTGAATCACACTACCTGAGGATGCTTCCAAATAAGTCTGGCTTTTCTGGCCAAATGGTTCTTGAGAAGAAGATTTTTAAAGATTTACTCTATATATATTCCTATGTATTAATTCGACCCCCCATTGTGGCCCCACCCTACCCCCGGGAGTCATGATTTTCACAATTTGGATCTACACTACCTTAGGATGCTTTCACTCAAGTTTCAGCTTTCCTGGCCAAATGGTTCTTGAGAAGAAGATTTTTTAAAATTTCTCGAAAATTTTCATTAATTACTAATTATCTCCCCTTGTAAGAGGGCTTGGTCCATAATTTTCACAACTTTGAATCCCCTTAGGCTAAGGATGCTTTGTGCCAAGTTTGGTTGAAATTGGCCCATTGGTTCTTGAGAGGACGTTGAAAATGTGAAAAGTTTACAGACGGACGGACGGACGGACGGACGGACGGACAGACAGATGGACGGACGGACGACAGACAAAATGTGATCAGAATAGCTCACTTGAGCTTTCAGCTCAGGTGAGCTAAAAACATGTTAAAATTGTACTTGAGCAGACCTGCACTCTATACTTCCGAATGCAAAATATAAAGAAAAAATGACAATATTTTCATTTGTTTGCAAAATTGCGGGAATTTAGTCATTTAGGTGACGTCATAAATAAACAGCGAATGAGCAAAGATAACTAAAATCAAGATTAAAGTGATAGGCATCCTCTGTACAATGATTTATGAAGATCTGATTTTCATATGACACTATTTAGAAATTGGTTAAAATTGGGGGCAGATATTTGACCATACCAAATATAGTCCTTTACAAATTTGTTTTTACCTGCAAATCCCTTGTCTTTTTCGCTATCAAAGCATTGACTGGTATTAAAAATATCATTACTCCAAATCCAGCAAATATACTTGGACCAAGTTCCGTGTACAAGAAATACAATGCTACAATAATTTGCAATGGTCCTGACCAAACTGTATGAACATATGTCATAAGGTCCATGAATCTCTGAGCATCCACTGACATTAGATTCACAATTTCCCCCACTGTTGATGATCTTTTGGCTGTGTTTGAAAGTATCAACATCTAAAATAGACAAAAGCAATCATTTATAAAGGTGTCACAAAAATATGATATACCCTAAATTAAGTACTGTCCTACATCAATAGTTTCTGATCAGCTCAGTTTGCTCTACATAAACTCTTGACTGGACAAGCAAAGTTTGAAAGGGTTATAGAAACTCAGCTCACTTATTGGTTGGTCTCATAAGTGTTTGCATGATCTAATAAAAAACATTGTCTAAAGATTGATGTTTTTGGTGCATGATGAATTACACTGTATCATTGTCAAATAAAATTGGGACACATTTGTTATATTATTAAGGTCTTCCGTTTCCAACGGAACACCTTATAGTGATTGTAGTGTTTTTTCTTTCTTTATTTCTTTCTTCTTATTATTATTTTTTTCCCCTTTTTTGTCGGCAGAATATCTCAGAGATGACTTTATAGATTTTCCTGTAATTTTCAGGAATGATAGATAATGATAATATCTCGAGGCTTTTTTTTCATTTTTTCAAATTTCATTTCCGGTCGCTGTTTCCTGTCCCGCGACAAAGAAGCTTGTCACCTCAAGATCTCAAAAACGACAAAGACTTTTACATTCTTACTCTATGTGGGATGATAGACTTATATGTGTAGATGTGTTTAAACTATTTTATTTTGTTCGTCGTAACTTCCGGTCGTCACCGGAAGCACTTAAAAAAATAATTCTTTTACGTATTTAATTTAATTTACATAGAATGAATATATAAGTATAAATCTTTATATATGTCATCTAAGCGATGTTCAATCAACAGAAAAATTCCACTTCCGGTGAGATATCTCAAATATCTCAGGTAGCTTTCTAAAAATAAATTTTGTACCCGCGAGATCTCAAAAAGTATAAGTGATCAAGAAACAAAACTTTCATGGATGATAGACATTTGACTGAAGATGTGTTTAACTTTTTTTATTTTGTCGGCAGTCACTTCCGGTCCACACCGGAAGAGTTCAAACAAATCAAGCTGTTTATATATTTAACTGTTTTTCTTTTCCGATATTAGAGAAATTGATACGCAATAAAACCCAGTTGTCAAATGCATAAGAACTACTAGCTTTAAATTTTCACTGAGTATTTCCGTTTGTCCGTTTCCTGTCCCAAAACAAAAAACTTGACTCCTCGAGATCTTAAATATGGTAATGACTTGAACAATCAAACTTTGCAGGATGATAGACCTATATATGTAGATGTGTTTACACTATTTTATTTTGTTCTGCGTAACTTCCGGTCGTCACCGGAGGCACTTCAAAAATTACTTTTTTTTAACCTTTTGTAGTTATTTTACATAGAATAATTATTTTAGTATGGATCTTTTCATAAGTCATTTATGCGATGTTAAATAAACAAAAAAAGATCTATTTCCGGTGAGATATCTCAAATATCTCAAGTAGCTTTTTTATACTAAATTTTGTATCCGCCGTTAATCAGAAACTGTTAGTGATCAAGACACAAAACTTTAAGGTGATAGACATTTGATAGAAGATGTGTTTAACGTGTTGATAACGTGTTGACATTGTTGATAAGTTTGTCTGGGTTTTTTTTTTACACCGTTTTAGTAAGCTTGATAAACAGTAGTGTACGAGAGGAAAATGTTTAAGATATATTCACATTTTTTTCATTAAGATATTCTGTTCGTCCGTTTCCTGTCCCGAGACAATAAACCTTTTCTCAACGAGATCTCATAACTGACAAATGCTTAAGCATCCAAACTTTGAGGGAAAATTGAACAATGTATGAAGATATGTTTCCCATGTTCCGGTTGATCCGGCGTAACTTCCGGTCGTCAGAACAAATTTCAAAAATGACTTTTTCTCGTTTTGTTTTGTTTCACATAGAAAAAGTTTCTGAAAGATTCCATCACAGTATCGATTATTTCCTTTTTTCTTTTTATAAGAGAAATGCATTTTTTTTTAACAGATTTATACATGAGAAACGGAAGACCTTTTTGTTGCTATAGCAACAAGAGTCTAGTTATATTTAAAGTTCCAATGAACAATCTTTTCAATAAAATCAATTTCTATAAACAACTTGTCCATGGGAGCAGCCATATTTCTAAGTATATATGTATTTCTATTCAATACCTTTTTTCTGACTGGTCAAAATAAGAGGCCCACAACAATGTGAAATCATTTTGATAGCTGCATTTGTAGATTTTTGTAGCAATGCTTATAATAAGGAAATTTTTCTACTGTATTTACTAAAGACATGTATTTAAAACATTTTAAAAGCTGATAAAATGAACCCTGTATGACCTATCCATGTATATTTCATTAAACACTGTTATTCTAAAAACAAGAGGCCCATGGGCCACATCGCTCACCTGAGCAACAATAGGCGGCACGATAAAATCAGCTTAATAGAGTCATAATACAAAATATCTGGACAATGTGGTATAATTAATACATGTAGATCCTGTAAATAAAAATCCATTTTCCCCTGAATATTCTTATGTTTATAATCAAGTCCCTTTTCTAACAGGTTAATTTTATAGTCATATCACATGTTCAACATTGCAGTTCTCAAAAAGATCCTAAACAATTGTTTATATATGAGATATAAACCTACATCAAACTCTAAACCCCTTGTGAGGCCAAAGAATCATCCAGGGGTCAGAGTCTAAACAATTTTAAAGAATCAGCAATATGTCAAAATGCTTGCATATAAGAATAACCATATATGATTATCATAACATTTAAATTTTTGTAAATACTTAAAATGTTTTCCTTTGTACAATTGGATCCCCAATGTGGCCCCACCCTCCTCATCAAGATTTTGATTTTAACGAATTGAATCTACACTATCTGAAGTTGCTTTCACTATAGTTACAGCTTTTCTAAGCAAATGGTTTTTAGAAGAAGATTTTTAAAGTTTTTTCTCTATATATTCCAAACAAAAAAACCCCCCCCCCCCCCCTCCCGGTTGTGACCCTATCCTACCCCCGGGGGTCATGATTTGAACACACTTGAATTTACCCTACCTGAGGATGCTTCCACACAAGTTTCAGATTCTCTGGCCAATTAGTTTCTGAGAAGAAGATTTTAAAGACATTTCTCTATATATTCCTATGTAAAAATTCGACCCCCCATTGTGGCCCTATCCTACCCGCGGGGGTCATGATTTTCGCAACTTTGAATCTACACTACCTGAGGATGCTTGCACATAAGTTTTAGCTTTGCTGGCTGATTGGTTTCTGAGAAGAAGATTTTTAAAGACTTTTCTCTATATATTACTATGTAAAAATTTAACCCCCCATTGTGGCCCCACCCTACCCCTGGGGATCATGATTTTCACAACATTGAATCTACACTACCTGAGGATGCTTCCACATAAGTTTCAGCTTTCCTGGCTGAATGGTTCTTGAGAAGATTTTTAAAAATTTCTCGAAAATTTTCAATAATTCCTAATCTTCCCTTGTAAAAGGGCGTGGTCCTTAATTATTTACAACTTTGAATTCCCTTTGCCTAAGGGTGCTTTGTGTCAAATTTGGTTGAAATTGGCCAAGTTTTTCTGGAGAAGATGTTGAAAATGTGAAAAGTTTACAGACGGACAGACAGACGGACATACGGACGATGGACAAAATGTGATCAGAAAAGCTCACTTGAGCTTTCAGCTCAGGTGAACTAACAAACTTGTATCTACCCTACCTGAGAATGCTTCCACACAAGTTCAAGCTTTTCTGGCCAAATGGTTTTTAAGTAGAAATGTTTAAAGATATTTCTCTTTACATTCCTTTGTGAAAATTCGACTTCCCATTGTGGCCCAACCCTACCCCAGGGGATCATGATTTGAATAACAAACCAATGGGCCACATCGCTCACCTAAGCAACAATAGCATAGTCTCCAGATATTCTAAAGTTAAACTTTAAGCCCTTTTGTAACAGGATGATTTCATGGTCATTTCATATATTGAGCACTGCAGTTAAACAATTGTTCATATTTAATATGTAAATACCTGTACATCAAACTTTGAATCCCTTGTGGGACCCAAGACTTGTCCAGGGGCCACAGTCTCAGCAATTGAGAATCAACAATATGTCAAAATGCTTGCATATCAGTAATAGCATATATCATAACATTTCAGTTTTTGAGAACAATTTTAAAAAAATTCCGATGTAAAACTGAACCCCCCAATGTGGCCCCACCCTTTCCCCAAAGAACATGATTTTGACAAACTTGAATATACACTATCTAAGATGCTTTCACTAAGTCACTTTTCTGGCCAAATGGTTTTCGAAAAGAAGATTTTTAATGATTTTTCTCTATATTTACCTAATATGTGAAAATTCCACCCCCCGTTTTGGCCCCATCATACCCCCAGGGATGATGATTTGAACAAATTTCAATCTACACTACCTCACATGAGGATGCTTTCATAAAAGGTACAAAGATTTTTCACTTTATATTCCTATATAAAAATTTGACCCCCATATTGCCCCATCCTACCCCTGGGGATCATGATTTGAACAAACTTGAATCTACACTATCTGAGGATGCTTTCACACATGTTTTAGATTTTAAAATTTGGTTACAAGTTGTAATTTTATGAACCACCTAGAAATATACATATGGATTTATTTCCCTTTACAACAGTCAACTTGCATTCAATAAAGTGCCCTATAGACTCAGATTAGTCATAGACAGGCTTACTTCCTCTTCCTCTAATCAGTTTTATCTGCGACAAACAAAATTGTCACTATGAAAAACTGGGGGGAGGAAGGGTGGGTAGTATAGGTGGTAAGTAAAACCTTCATTCATAAAATTACAACTTGTAACCATATTTAAAATTTCATTTCATTCGGTTTTACTTACCACCTAAAAATATACGTATGGATGATTACAAAGCCTTACCTAATAGTAGGATGGTGGGAATTAAAACAAAATTGTCCTCTCTTTATAGACTGTATTCGGATTTCCTGAACATTCATTCCCATTACCACTATGTACAAACATATAAATATATACAAATAAAACCCATGTCAAAATTTACATATACAGCAACTCGCAGAAAAGATAAACTTTAACATTTTAATACTGGTACATCCACCTTTTTCAAATAATATTTCGTGAATGTAGACTCCGATTTCCAATCGGCTGAATTCAAAATAGCCGACATACTAGCACCATTAAAAAGAGCCCAAGAAGGACCGATAGACCGTGTTGAATGACCCCTTACGTTGATATTGTCATCATAAGCCATCTTGATGGTATTGACAATCCATCTAGATATTGTCTGAGTTGAAACTGGTTTGTGAGGTATATTCAAAGACAGAAACAACTTTGTTTCATCTTTTCCCTTCAAAAATTTTCTAAACTGTTCAGTTCTTTTTTAAACAAGAGGCCTATGGGCCACATCGCTCACCTGAGGAACAATAGGTATGATAAAATCAGCTTAATGGAGTCATAATACAAACTACAGTCAAAACTGCCGAAGCGGTCACCCCTATTAAGCAGTCACCTTTCGTATGCGGTCATTTTATTTCCTCCCGATGAAAAATCCTATATAATTGCACTCTAAAGAGCGGTCACCTGTCTAACGCGGTCAGCGGTCATCGTATTTTGATCCGAAACTGTACAGTTGACATGCATTAGGCGGCCATTTTGATTGGTCACATGATTTACACCCGGGGATTTTAAACATTGCTTCCGAATGTCGGTAATAAATGTTAACAATAATTATACGCCTGAGGCGAGAGAAACCATATTAATCGATGTATTTATAATACATAACTGGCAGATCAGATACGAAAGGGAATCAAGTGAATTGTTCAAACATGTATTAACAATGTTTGTTTTATAAACATGAATGAAATAGGTGTCAAAAATGTCCGTGGGGAGGCAAGAGAAAATTGCTCGATTTATTACCGTCCGGTAATATGATTTTGAGTTCAGATACGGCCGGTTAAAAAATAAATCGTTCATTTGTATTGACAGTGTTTGTTTTCTAAATATACGGTACTCATGAAAATTGTGTTATTATTGTGAAAATGTCAGCGACAAGGGGCTTTACCACGTAATGACTTTTTTCAATAATTTAAAAAAAAATTAAACAATTGCATGCACAATGCATTGTTATGAAGTTGTACTTATTTATAAATAAAATAGATACTATAAAAAACACCAAATCAATTACTTTATCTATCATTTTGATACATCATGCTAAATATTAAGTATAAAATTAAAATAAAATCCAATAATTGTTTTAATAAGGTATAAAATGTAGGCAAATCATAAGCCTCTATTCAAAGGTCACCTCTGTTAAGAGGTCACTTTGGGTGCCTCCCGCAGGTGGCTGCTTAATACAAGTTTGACTGTATCTGGACCATGTAGTATAATACATGTAGATCCTGTATAAATAAAAATCCATTTTTCCCCCTGGATATTCTTATGTTTATTATCATTAGTCCCTTTTCTAACAGGATGATTTTATAGTCATATCACATGTTGAGCATTGCAGTTCTCAAAAAGATCCTAAACAATTGTTTATATATGAGATATAAACCTTCATCAAACTCTGAACCCCTTGTGAGGCCCAAGAATAATCCAGGGGCCAAAGTCTAAACAATTTTAAGGAATCAGCAATATGTCAAAATGATTGCATATAAGTAAAATATATATTATAACATTTCAGCTTTTGTGAATATTTAAAATGTTTTCTCTACACAACCTGAGGATGCTTCCCCACGAGTTTCAGTTTACCTGCCCAATTTGTTTCTGCAAAGAAGATTTTTGAAGATTTACTTTATATATTCCTATGTAAAAATTTGACCCCCGATTGTGGCCCCACCCTACCCCCGGGGGTCATGATTTTCAAAACTTTGAATTTACACTACCTGAGGATGCTTCCACACAAGTTTCAGCTCTCCTGGCCAAATGGTTCTTGCGAAGAAGATTTTTGAAAAGTTCTCAAAAATTTTCAATAATTTCTAATTATCTCCCCTGGAAAAAGGGTGTGGTCCTTAATTTTCACAACTTTGAATCCCCTTTGCCTAAGGATGCTTTGTGCCAAGTTTGGTTGAAATTGGCTTAGTGGTTCTGGAGAAGATGTTGAAAATGTGAAAAGTTTACAGACAGACGGACAGACAGATGGACGACAGACAAAATGTGATCAGAATAGCTCACTTGAGCTTTCAGCTCAGGTGAGCTAATAAAAAGCCAATGTTCTTTTAGGATCTAACTTTTTATTTTCAGAAAAAGCTGGTACAAAAATCTTGGTACCAAAATGGTTCATTCGATCCTGTTTCAATAATCCTAAAATGTCTCACGAAAGTCACTCCTCTGTTCGTCACTGTCACAGCTCTTCTCCCAACTTCAGGGCCTGGATTTCTGAGCAACTTCGGAAAGTTGTAATGGCTACAAGAAAAACAGTCTTGTAAGTCAAATGTTTTAAAGAAGCCAATTTTAATGGTTCAAAGGTGCTTTTTGAAGCATATCTAATACTTTGAGTAAGTCCCAGTCAGGAACTACACTAACTCTTGGGGGTCTAGTATTGAACACTCCCTTCGAAAGACGAATAATGTATGGATGTTGTCCCCCAGGAACAATGTCAATAGGAGTCAGAACAGATGATACCCCACTATAGTTCTATACTGTTGACCCTCTTTATACAATTCTGTCAAAAATTCTGCACAATCTACTAAAGATAATGAATAGGGATCTTTATTCCATTTATCACACCAACTACTGAACTTTCTGAATTTACAATTGTAGTCAATCTGTATTCCTTTTCTCCATGATGCTGATAAAAGTTTTCTAGTTTCTTTTGAAAAGCCTTTATTTTTAAAATTTCTGTTGATAGATGCCATGCCATTAGATTGAAAATCTTTGGATCTGGATGGTAAATGTTTGACCTTGGTTGAACTTACAGATCTTACCTTGGAGGATCTCTTATTGGTATGTCTATTAGCATCTGCAATAGATCTGTGTACCAATGCCTCCTTGGCCACTGTGGCGCAATGAGAATTATTTGACATTGAAACTGCTTCATGTGTGACAAAATTTTTGGAATAAGACATATTGGGGGGGTTTGTTCCCGTTTTGCACACATTTGAAAATTAGGTATCGAAAAAATGTGTGCGAAACGGGAATTTGACCAGGTGAGGTAATTGCTTCATGGCAATAGTCTCTATCACAGTTCCTGTGAAGGGTTTTTACAATAAAATAAATAAAACATATCTACTCGCAATTGTGTTGATATTTATATTGTTCAGAATTTAACACAGTTGTATACTGAATGTTGTTTATACTACAAAATATAATCACCTGATACTTGATGCAAAAAATAAATGATAATTTACATTTGGATGGACACTCTATACAGGATAATATGTCAAGCTTGGATGAGGAGTAATCTTCAGTGAGATACAGTCTTTTGGTGGTATTTTGAATCACATCAAGTTTCGTGTTTTGGAACGTTTGAAGTGTCGCTAGGCAATGTACAAAAACATTAACAGATGAAATTACCCTATACATTCATAAGTTATCTGTTACAAGTTTGAAGAGAAAATATCGTACGTTAATATTTAATTAATGTTTTGTTGACATTAATGGAGGAAATTTGTCTAGTGAAAACGCTATTAAATATTTGTCATTTATGCTGTGGCTTGAATAATCTAAGAAATTGACAAACTGTATAATGATAAATCGGCAATTTTATATGCTTCAAGAACTGTAAAGATTTTTTTCACAAAACCTATCAAATGTAGACCTAATTACTACATTTCAAAACGCTAACAGATGAAACTAACTTACAGTCTTATTAAACTGTATTATGATAAATCGGCAAATCTGTAAAGATTTTTTCACAAAACCTATCAAATGTAGAACTAATTCATGCATTTTCAACCCTCTTCAGGTTGGGATATATCGAATTAATATTAAAAATATTCTTTGTCGGAATGTTTTGTGCCAGTTTAGCTACTGATTTGAAATACCAGAAAGTGACCCGCAATATACTAAAGCAGTGATGTCATAAGAACTAATGTCAAAGTCGCTTATACTTCAAAGATAGAAAAATTTTGTGACAAAGATCTGTTTCCTTACATAATCTCCTTTCTGTTGATACCAAACAACCAATTATAAACATGCGTTTTACATATTTTGCAACTAAGTTGTAAAAAGAGATTCGGAGTACCCAAAATGACTGTAGATTTCCCCTTCATCCTATAATTATCCAGCATTCAATTGGTTTGGGACCGACAATTTTTCCTCAATTTCTTCAGTTTTATATTTAACGTAAATGGACAAAAAGTAAAAGTTAACTCATCTGTCATAATAAGATTATTTTTCTTATCAATGAGCGGAAACTTTAGAATAAAAATATCATTATTTTTATTTTATCAAATGAAAAAAATTGCTGATAGTTATTAGTTATTAATCCTAAAACACAACAAAATATCTATATTCTTCATATTTCATCGTTTATGCGCTGATAAAACACAGGTAAAAATTCCAGGTAAAATCTTGGATTGAAAGCAGACTATAATTGCTATCGCAACACAAATCACACCTATTGTTCTATACCCAATTATCAAATGTGTGCAAAACGGGAACACACCATTGGGGGATACGCATATGCTATCATCTTGTCCCACGAAATTGACAATGCATCTATTGCTAGTGCTTTCTGATCTGGAATCCAAGAACAATAAATCTGAGCTTTGTGATTCCATTTCGAAGCAAGTAGATCTATCATTGGTTTTCCCCAATAACTGAATATTTGATTCAGTACCTGATTGTTCAGAGACCATTCTGTGTGTTGAATCTTTACCCTGGAGAGATGATCTGCAATTGAATTCAAATGACCTGCTAGATGAGCAGCTTTCAATGTTATGTTGTTTTGAATTGCTAATTTCAACACTTTCCAAACTCTTAAACAAAGGGCTGGTGATTTTGTTCCCCCCATTTTGTTGATGAACTGTACAACTGTGGTATTGTCGCATCGAACAAGAACTTTCTGGTTTTTCAAATGTGGAAGAAATACACAATTGACTTGCAAACTGCCTCTAATTCCAGGTGATTTATATGAAGAGATGTTTCGTTCTTTGACCACTTCCCCTGATAAAAATTTTTCTCTATGACCCCCGGAACCCCATGTTCAAAGCATCTGTTGTGAGAGTGATTGTCGCCTCCCATGATTGAAGGGATCTGCCCTTTACAGTGTTCGCTCTCTTTAACCACCACTTCAAATGTTCTTCTAGGTGAGGAGTAATGGGAATCTCTGGACGAGGGTTTCCAGAAATGTAACAGATGTAACTGAATCGGTCTCATGAACAATCTGGCATTAGTTCTAGACAGGAAGCTATTAGCCCCAATACTCTCAGGAAGTTTTGCGCTGATAACATTTGATTTCCTGCTAGTATTTGGGTTTGAACTGTTAACTCTTTGTTCTAAATTCTCCTAGCGTTGGAAATACTAGACCCTGATCTAGTCTGAATAAACTCCCTTAGTAGACTTTTTCTGACTGGGAATTACTGTAAACGTACTACATTTGGCTGTGTATTCTATTTAGCGCAATTGGCGGAATGCGGCTTCCGCTAAATAAAGTACATCGCTAAATGCCATGCATACATGTATAAGAATAGTAACATTCAGGAAACGCTAATTCAAATCCATGCCAACTTTTTCAAAAACTAAATTCTGCCAAATAGCGTACACGCCAAATATAATACGTTTACAGCGATTGTGATTTTGTCGTGTTGATTATGAACCCTACTAGGTGTAACAGCAAATTGAGCACTTTCTCTCGATCCAAAAGTAGCTTTTCTTGCAAAGAATTGACTATTAACCAATCGTCTAGATAAGCCACTAGCCTGATATTTTGTACTGTCTCGAAGATAGGCAGCTACTGTTGCTATTATTTTTGTAAATACTCTTGGAGCTTGAGTTGGACCGAAACACATTGCCCTGATTTGATAAGCTTTCCCTTGAACATGAAATCGAAGGTACTTGCGATGATTTGGATGCATTGGAATCTTTGAGATCAAGAGAGATTGCCCAATTGTTCTTGTTCACTAAGTTTAGAACTTTTATCAATGTGTCCATTTTGAAATGTTTTTTCACCATATACCTGTTTATAATTGGTCTTAAATCCCCTTATTTTTTTGTTACCAGAAAAAATGTACTGTAAAAACCGTTCTGAATTTCCATGTAGGGTACAAGTTCTATTGCACACTTTTCTAATAATTTTTGAACCTCTTCTAATATCAAAGTACTGAAGTACTGACGGGAGTTGATTTTATTGATTATAATTTATTTTGATATCAGCGATATGTTATTTCGCATGGAAAGTAGTTTTTTAGCTCTAGCTGAATGATTATACACATTTTTTTTATGAATTATCGGGCTTTTCCGACAAGAATTCCAAGATATACACGGAAAACCCCATATAAATCATGTTGTGTAATATTCCAAGATAGAATTAACCCCATCAAATTCTACGATCATCATCATGTATTATGTATCAATAATCGAAATATTTCTGGAAAAGTGTATCAAAGCAATTGATAATAAAGTCCAGTCTACGCCAGAACTGGTTCTATTTTTAGATCAGATAGTCTGTCCTTTACCTAATCGAACTCTGGCGTAGGAATACATTAGACTACAAAACATATCTAAATTGTTCGCACCATTTAAAATCTGACTGTATTTAAGGTATTTATAAGTAAATTTCCTTGAAAAACAATGCTTCTAAATACATTAAATCAAATTTATCGATTATTTTCAAGTACTACGTTTTGTCAGCAGTGATGATTTGTGCTTAGGTCCAAACACTGTTTTACTTCCGGTTTGCTAGAGTAACTGCATAGGAGAGTTGATTAAAATCAACTCCCAATAAGAGAATTGACATTTGTTTTGCGAACACCTGTTTGAATTGGGGAATGTAGAAATTCTAATTTAAGACCCTCTTTCAGAGTTTGTAGAACCCACTTGTCGTCTGTTACTTTTTCCCATTGATGGTAAAAATACTGAAGACGACCTCCTACAGGTATGTGGGGACACATTGATAGAATTTCTGAGTCATTGATTTGATTTGAAGTTGCGAAAAGAACTCACTTTATAATTCTTTCCATGTGCTGGTGTGCTTGACAGGAAATATCTGTTTCCTGAACCATAACTGTAGTCTGTAGATGTAATTCTCTGTCGTTTCGGCTGATGTATATGAATAGTAAGTGAAGTTTTTCCTCTTAAAATTGGTCTGCTGAGAGGAAGTCCCTCTGTTGTATGCAGTTTTAGACTTGTTGAAATCAGGTAAAATTCAGCCAGTTGTTTATTTCTTTCAGTTTTCGCTTTAAGTTTATCATCAAACTCAATTCCGAAAACGTCATCTCCTGTTAGCGGCAGAGAAAGAAGTGTGGACGAATAGTCTTTATAATCACCAAGTCCTGTATCAAACATTGTGGCTTTACGTCTAATGATGTGGCGATACGCTCCTACTCTACAGATTTGATCAAGAGTTTTTGTTGACATAGCGAAAATGTTGAAATATGGCACATTCAAGAAGTCCCTACTGTCTTTATTAACTGAAAACAAAGTCTTGTAACTGTTTTTATAAGCTGTAAGTTTGGAGGGATTATCCGTTCTCCATGATTTATTGATAACTTCTTTCCGACTTGAATCCAGACACAAACCAACGTCTGTTACTGCATAATAATTGTCTGTCGGAGTAGCATCAGATCCAAAAATTTCAGTTAATTTACCTAGTGTGTTTTCCTTATTTTCCACTGGTTTTGAATCATAGTATTTGCAAAAAAAAATCTTTTTCCTCTCCAAAACTATAATCTTGAACATCAGATCTCTGACTCTGACAAGTTTCTCCTCTAGATACACAACTTTCTTGTTCAGGTGAATCAAATAAAGTTCTCCTCTCTTGTCTTCTTACTAATATAGACATAATGTCGTCTGGGTCGTGTCGTGATACTTGAGGCGCATCTGAAATCCCCTCGTGTGTATCGTTCGTATGGCCCATCAAAACGGCAGAATTTTCTCTGTTCCTTTCTTCATGGCCCGCCTCAGCATCCATATTATTCAAAGAAATATGAGTATCGGTACAAACCTAGGGTTCATTCCATACAGGCACACTGTCTGTGCGGTTCAGTAGAATTTGGAAAATCTGGTCAATTTTTTTGTCTATCTGTCCCATTTGCTCTTCTTAACAAGCCAATCTAGCTACAAAATCGTTCAATTCCTTTCTCGTTGTACCGGTACTTCTTTTTCTTTTACCGACTCTTGTTTTCATTGTATCCATTGAGGATATTTCTTCTATATCATTATCTGCCATTTTAATAAGTCGATGCCGATAAATTTATACACGTCTTGACTGTTTGTCGCAGAAAAATAAACTGATTAGAGGAAGAGGAAGTAAGCGTGTCTATATAACTAATCTGAGTCTATAAAGTGCTTTATTGAATGCGAGTTTGACTGTTGTAAAGGGAAATAAATCCATATGTATATTTCTAGGTGGTAAGTAAAACCGAATGAAATTAAATTTATGGCCTTATGGTTTTTGAGAAGAAGATTTAAAAAGATTTTTCTCTATATATTCCTATGTAAAGATTCCCCTCACCACAAATGTGGCCCCATCCTACCCCTGGGAATCATGATTTGTATAAAATTGAATCTACACTACCTGAGGATGCTTTCACACAAGTTACAGTTTTTCTTGCCAATTGGTTTTTGGGAAGAAGATTTTTGAAAAATACAACAAATTTTAAATAATTCTAAATTATCTCCCTTTTACAGAGGGCGTGGCCCTTCATTTGAACAAACTTGAATCCCTTTAGCCAAGGTCAACCAAATTTGTGCAAAATTTGGTTGAAATTGGCAACCTGTTTTGGAGAAAAAAAATGAAAATGTGAAAATTTACAATGACAACAACAGACAACAGACAAATATTGATCAGAAAAGCTCACTTGAGCCTTTGGCTCAGGTGATCTCATAAAAAACATACTTTTCTGTATATAAGGCAGGTTACTGATGTGCGGATTCTCATTCCAAGTAACTGACAACCTTGGAAATATTGATGCAATATCAATGACTGAATCATAGCCAAAATAAACATCAGCACAGAATAGAACATTCCCCGCCAACTGTATTCTGTTTTATCTTCAATGAATTGAATCAACAGCCTGAAAATAAAAGAAAACAAGTCCAGTTTACTGTTATGGCCAAGTTAAAAGATATATTCAGTCATCGTTAAAGCCACGTGTGGAATAGAAAAGCTTCTTTACTCAGGTTGAACAAACAATAGATTTTAACTTGATATTTACAAACAAAGGAAATCATGTCTACACACAAAAAGCAGCGATTTTTGCCCTTTTTTTTTTGAGGGGGCAGTTTCATTATAGACTTATATAAACAAGTTTATTTTATGTTATTGGCCATTAACATTATGGCACCTTTTGCAAAGATTTTAATTTACAAAGGGCTGTTTTGAAAGGAACACTTGTATATAACAAAAGACTTGACCTATAGGTAAAACAGTATACCCCCTTCTCCTTCGTAGCGGGGGTATAAAAAGTGACAGCTGATGGACGGACAGAAACAGGATAACAACAATATACCCGAACTTTCTTTAGAAATTGCAGGTATAAAAACTTACTTTAAAAGTAATGGACTAATGAACTGCATAACATCATAAATCAGCTTGAGAAGAGCAGTAAATAAAACAGATGGAAAATACGCTGAAACCATTGCACGGAACAACCTTCCAGAAGTCTTTGTATTGTTATAGGTTTCAATTATAACCTCTCCTTTATCCTCTTCAGAGGTTTCCATTTCAATCACTTCTGCTTTTAATGGCAATTCTGAGATATGGACTTTTCGTTGTTTTCTGAAAAAATATTTTACAAGCTTTATAGGCATTTTCACTCATTTCATGATCAAAAATTTATGCAACCATGAAAATGACAAGATTTGTTGAAAATCTTGCATTGTATTTGCACTTCTATATTATTATAATGTATCCATCCTAGTAATATATTTGTTGACCTGTGCAGTTAAAAAGTTAGAAAAAAGGTAATCAAAAATTACTGAGCCCACCAAAATAAGGCACAACCTTTAAGATGCCACCATTATTATTTATCAAAATCAAAGCTTATATCGCATATTATGGTATGACACAAAGAAAAATCTTATGTCATATTGTCTTATATATTATGTAACATTTCATTTTAAATTCCATAAATACCATAAAGTATTGTGTATAATACGCACTCGTGTATAATACGCGTCCCCAAAGTTGGCCAAAATATGATGAAAAAACTGCAGGTCTTATGTATAATACGCACCCAAAAAATGTTGAAATCGACAGCCGCCATTTCCCCCAAAACTATAGCTGTTTAATGATAATTTTATAATCCAAGCGCAATTTCTGTAATTTTGTGATCGAAATATAGCTCAAGTATATTGATCAAAATTGACGGCCGCCATTTCCCCCCAAAACTATCGATGTTTAATGATAATTTTATAACCCAAGCGCAATTACTGTAATTTCGTGATCGGAACTTAGCCAAAGCGATATTAGTGTCGAAGTCTCCCCCCCCCCCCCCCCCAAAAAAAAAAACACAAGCCATTTTTATCGTAATGAAATCCAAGTGCAATTAATTATTTGATGATCCTTATAATTGATGACAAGCGTAAAATGTGAAAATAAAAATTAAATGGGCGGAGTTAAGAAAAAAATCTATTGTTTTTCGTTACAATATTACATAACAAGAGGACCATGGGCCACATCGCTCACCTGAACAACAATTCCTTGTAACATTCTATTTGGTAGCATATGCTATTTCTATTTAAAACTTTGAACCTCTTTTTGGGGCCCCAGTATAGGTTCAGGGTTTATGGTTGGCTTAAACAATTTAGAATCTACACTATTTGAGGATCCTTGCATAGTAATCTCAAAAACTGTAACATTGTAGTTCTCGAGAAGAAAATTTTTAAACATTTTCCAGATATATTTCTATGTTAAACTTTGAACCCCTTCTAGGGCCCCAGTTTTGGATTGAGGGTCACTGCTTTTATAATTTAGAATCTACACCATTTGAGGATGCTTGCATAGTAATCTCAAAAACTGTAGCATTGTAGTTCTTGAGAAGAAGATTTTTAAACACTTTCCCTATATACTTCTATGTTAAACTTTGAACCCCTTCTCAGGCCTCAGTGTTAGTCCGGGGGTCACGGCATTTACCATTTAGAATTTTCACTATTTAAGGATCTTTGCATAGTAATCTCACAAACTGTAACATTGTAGTTCTTGAGAAGAAGATTTCTAAACATGTTTCCTATATATTTCTATGTTAAACTTTGAACCCCTCTTGGTGCCTCAGTAATAGTCCGGGGGTAACGATTTAAAAAATTTATAATCTACAATAGCCAAGGATGTATGCATAGTAATATCCCAAACTGTTGCATTGTAGTTCTTGAGAAGAAGATTTTTTAACATGTTCCTTAATATGATAAACTTTGAACCCTGCCTGGGGCCCCAGTTTTGGTCAGGGTGTCACGATTTCTACAATTTGAAATCTTCATTATGTATACAAGCTTTTGTATAAATATTGGCATTTCTGGTGCAGTGGTTCTTGAGAAGAAGATTTTAAAACATTTTTCTATGTATTTCTATATTAAACTTTGAACCCCGCCTGGAGCCCCAGTTTTGGTCCGGGTAGAATCTTCACTATATATACAAGGTTCTATGTAAATATTGGCATTTCTGGTGCAGTGATTCTTGAGAAGAAGATTTTTAAACATTTTTCCTATGTATTTCTATGTTAAATTTTGAACCCCGCCTGGGGCCCTAGTTTTGGTCCAGAGGTCACAGATTTTACAATTTAGAATCTTCACTATATATACAAGCTTTTGTGTAAATATTGTCATTTCTGGTGCAGTGGTTCTTGAGAAGAAGATTTTTAAAGATACACACCCTATTCTCACTGTTTCGCAATTATCTCCCTTTTAAAAAGGGTTTAGCCCTTTATTTTAACAATTTATAATTAGGAAATTAAACGAGACTTACCTTGGTAAAGGCGAAGTTTGATTCCAATTATTGGAGTAAATAAAAGGCACTGTAGAGATAAGGTGATTAGCACTGCGCAGCCGCGAAATCATTACTTCAAAGTTAAAAAAATTTTTGGGTAGATACATTCCAAACATAATTCTGTTCATTTTTGCTCTAACTTACACTACCTGCAGGGTGGGAGGGAGGCACCTTGGGATCTATTCACAAAAAGTCGTACGTCTACGTTTACAATTTAAACTAACGACAAGCGTACGTTTACGTTAAGGGGGCTATTCACAAAAGTTGTCATAAGATAATAATGTTGTCGTACGTCTGTTACAGTCGTAAGTGCGTCTAAGTTCTTAGTTACCGACAATGCTCATGCGCAGTAGGGATTTTCGAGAAATGACGTCACGCTGTATTTTCGCGCATTTACATTGGCGGAACGTTTTAGCGCCTTTGAGCACAGACGTATATAACGAAGTTACTTCTTTTCTTTCCATACACCTATTCAAATGTATGTGTGTTTACAATTATCGGCAGAAATAAATCCACATGTGCCTGACGTTAAAAATATTTCTTTTTATAATATTAAGATAATTCCCTGTTCTATAATAGTATTATTATTTTACCGGGATTATATCTTGTTATAAAAAGAAATATTTTTAACGTCAGACGCATGTGAGAAAATCTTATTTCTGTATCAAATTCATTTCATGTTTTAAACTTCCAAAAAATCATCTACAGAATTTGTTTGTAATAAAACGTGAAACACTGGCTTAAAATACTGTCAAAAAAACATTCTGTCAGATTATCGCTACATGTACATTCTAAATATGCCGGGGGTTTTTTTTGGTTTTTTTGTGTTGTTTTTTTTGCTGTCTGTTTCGGCGATAATATAGTTACTATCATTATTTTTTTTAATTTAAATTATAACCTAACAAGATGAATTTTGGTGCATAATTTAATAAATTATGAGATCGTGCTTCATTGTATTAACATTTGGCTGTTGAATTTTTGGACCATGTGAGCGGAAGCTCACTATATATAGGAAAACAAAAATATATTGGCCTTTTTATTAAAGTTATAAGTTGTTTCAAATTCAAAACAAAAATTGGTTTAACACAAATTTCTTAAAGGCTAGGTCTACCTTAAATATTCAAAAATTTCCAGGAGGGCCATACGGGTTCCCCTCTTCTAGATCCGCGCATGATATGTAGTACGCTGATTACATTACATACTGGTATTTAATCAGTGTGTATTACATTAAAATTGCGGTGGCATTAGGGCCCATGTCAAAGTTGTTATATGAATAAAAGAAATAGTCTGTCTCAATACATACTCTTCTTTCTGTTGACACCAAAAATCTATTATAAACTTGTAATTTACATATTGTAATAAGAGATTCGGAACATTCCAAATGATTTTAAGCGTGCATATATCTCTATTACTATATGTGTAAGGTTTCTAATTGTAGTTATGAATTGTATACTCAAATGATTATAATTGTGTTTCAAATAAGATTAAGAAAAAAATTTCAACCCCCATTAATATTTTGCTACACAGGTTATAAAAGGAGCTCTGGCAATGTCCTTTCATGTAATACCATAGCGCGTTATCGAATAGGAGTTTCTTTTCTTAATTTTGCTTATGAGAAAATGAAGGTAGAACTACCATAACTCAACTATAAACACATTAATTATAGACTTACGTCAACCCAATAGAAGACGTAAACTTACGACTGTTTTTTGACGTAACGTCACACGTACTACATCTTACGTCAAACTTACGTCTACGATTAAACGTACGATTTTTTGTGAATAGATCCCCTGATCTCTACAGTGCCTTTTATTTACTCCAATAATTGGAATCAAACTTTGCGTTTACCAAGGTAAGTCTCGTTTAATTTCCTAATTATTTTTCGTAAATGTCACTTCCGAGATAATGTGAATCTTTAAAGCACAACACAAAAAAAAATTTCTATATAAAACAAACTCTTTAACTCAATTTCAAAACTGCATTTGAATACTTGTCATTATTGACAACAGGTTTATCATAAAACTTTCAGAAGGTTTCAACATTGGACCATCCTACTTTTGTCAAAATATCATCAACAGGAACAAAGTTCCCTTTTGCATTAGACACAGATGCAGCTTGAACACTGTGAGCCTTAAAAATAGTGGTATCAACTCCAGCTGCACACATAACTGTTCTAATCCAACGTGCAATAGTGTCTCTTGATACCTCCTTATGAGGCTTTACATAACTAATGAACAAAGAATCACATTTCTTTCTTATTCTTGCAGTCCGAGATATATACTAACATAAAACAAGGTAAACACAAAGCCTCCTATCTGGAGGATAAGATTTTAAGACCATGTCAGACATGCTACTGTTAGGTCTACATGCTTTCAAAAGGTCACTAAAAGTGAAGACAAAACTATTCTTCCTTTTTGTCATATTACTAAGTTTCATACATGAAATAGTTTGTACTCTACTTGCACAAATTAAGCTAATCAACATAACTAACTTAAATGTCAAATTTTTTAAACTCAAAAATTTAACAGGTGACAATATTCTCAGGTACTTTAAAACAATAGATGCATCCAATATATGTACATATCTTGATTTTGATGGTCTCAGGTTAAAAACACCTTTCATAAATCTTATGACCAATGGATGACATCCAAAAGAAAATCCATCAAAAACTAGACCTGTTTTTGTCTTCAACACTTTGACAGTCCTTTAAACCCCGGATTTAAATTCTTAATTTTTTTCTCTCAAAAATTGTGTATGATAAAATGAGAACAAATGTCATAAACATATACCCACACATTAACTTATAAGAAATTAAATGCCCAAAGAAAGACAACTCCAGAATTTTATATCCAAATATATCTTTTAATTCTTGAAGAAAAGTTTCAAAAATTCATATGTAAGAAAGTACTCATTTATGATTCAAGACTTTTGGTATGCCAATAGCTCTAATGCTAATCATTCATTGAGCAAAGCGGGGTAACTCCTGAAATTTTTTTTTTTTTGAATTGTGATAGAGTTATCATTTTCAGGCCCTTAAAACCCCTATAAGGAGTCACAAAGTGGCCCCTCGGACCATAATTTTTAAATTGTACTCTTTATTTTGGACTATTAACTGAAAAGATTTTGAAAATCGGAGTAAAAATAAAAAAGTTACAGCTAAAGGGCTGTTTTGAATATTGACCCCTTGGGATCCCTTATTTTTCGGAATTTTTTTTCCAGGACCTTTTCCGGTCTGCGCATTAGGTCCCTCATTGTAAATATGAAATATAAAAATATTTGCTTGAAAACTGTTTGAGAAAACGTTACATGCGTGAATTCAATTTAACATAGAAACTCCCATAGCCGATTTTCATTGGCTCAAAAAACCGGAAGTACTCACGTCTTTTCACTTAAACTTGGAATATATGCTCATTACTACAATCTCAACAATGTTTATGCGTCATATCACATTCCTAAGGTTTTTGTATTTTTTTGTTTTTTCATCCCCCCTTTTCTCAAGTTTGGGGCCTTAAATCTCAAAACTGGTAAGAGATAACAACTTGACGCCGCTAAACTTTTTGTACATCTGGACAAGATGAATCTAATTCTAAAATTTCGTTGAATTTTTTCAAGACATAAAAACATTATATTGATTCTTTTGATTTTTAGTATTTCCCCTGTGAAAACCGGAAGTCCAAAACCTTACATGCGCGTGTCATTTGAAAATGCTATCAGAATATTGCATAATAGTTTCAATAGTCCTTTCCGTTTTTAAAAAATCGCTGACGGAAAATCTGTCGAGAAAAAGAATAATAATAATAACTAGAAATGATCTCGTTACGAGTAACGAGTAGGTCTTCCGTTCGATTTTTTGAAATGATATGATGGAATATCGATTAAATGTTACAATCCCTCTCCCCTCATTTCAGATAAAATATAAGATTGCCAAAATTAGTAACATTGCTCAACAACGTAGGGTTTTTTGGGTTGTGTGTTTTCATTTTGGTTTTTTTTTCTTTTTGTTTGTTATTTTTTTTCTACATAATTTAAGATTATAGATCAAAGCTTTTAGTCCCCTGAATATATCTAAATACATCATAAATGAATAGGACAATGGTTTTTCAAACAATGTTATTGTTACGATGAACAACTTTCCTTCTAATTTTTAATTTTATTCTGAAGACATTTAAACACGATTTAAATGAGTTAAAACATTTTCAAAAATTAAATTTCATCCAATCAATTCATGTAAGATGTCATCAGATGCAGAATTGCAAGTGCACTTAGATATCATGTTTTAAAATCGGTCGGACATCATTTTAACACGATTTTATTGATTTTTGAATTTGTATTTCGTTTTATGGACTTTTGAGATGGTTGACGGTTTGTTATTGTCATTTTTTCATGATTTTAAAATTTTTCAAAAATTTCAATTTCATCCAATCAATTTGAGTATGATGTCACCAGATGCAGAATTGCAAGCGCAACTTAGATATTATGTTTTAAAATTAGTCCAAGATCATTTTAACACGATTTAAATCATTTTAAAATTTTTCAAAAACTCAAATTTCATCCAATCAATTGGAATATAATGTCATCAGATGCAGAATTGCAAGCACAACTTAGATATTGTTTTAAAATTCGTCTAAGATCATTTTAACACAATTTAAATAATAAATAATAATTTTTAAAAAAAATAAATTTCATCCAATCAATTCGTGTAAGATGTCATCAGACGCAGAATTGCAAGCGCAACTTTTATATCATGTTTTAAAATCGGTATGACATCATTTTAACACGATTTAAATGATTTTAAAATTTTTCAAAATTTTAAATTTCATCCAATATATTTGAGTATGATGTCATCAGATGCAGTATTGCAAGCGCAACTTAGATATTATGTTTTAAAATCAACCTAAGATCATTTTAACACAATTTAAATCATTTTAAAAATTTTCAAAACTTAAAATTTCATCAAATCAATTTGTGTTATATATCATCAGACGTAGAATTGCAAGCGCAACTTAGATATTATGTTTTAAAATCGGTCTGACATCATTTAAACATGATTTAAATGATTTTAAAAATTTTCAAAAATTTAAATTTCATCCAATCAATTTGAGAATGATGTCATCAGATGCAGAATTGCAAGTGCAACTTAGATATCATGTTTTAAAATCGGTCTAACATCATTTTAACATGATTTAAATGATTTTAAAATTTTTCAAAAATTTATATTTCATCGAATCAATTTGTGTATAATGTCATCAGACGCAGAATTGCAAGCGCAACTTTTATATCATGTTTTAAAATCAGTGTGAGGTGATTTTAACACGATTTTAATGAATTTAAGTTTTTAATTAAATTTAAATTTCATCCAATCAATTCGAATAAGATGTTTACAGACGCAGAATTGTAAGTGCAACTTAGATATTATATATTAAAAACGGTCTTAGTTACCTAAAACACAATTTAAATGAGTTTAAAACTTTTAGTAGATTTTACCAGTCCCGTGGCCCCTTATCAAAAGAGAAAACCCATATTTTTTTTATCTTGTTGAAAAGACCTTTTTATTCTCTACCACTTTTGTAATATATGTCTTAACAATATATTAACTGATAAAAAGATACAGACAAAAACGTACAAAAATCTTGATTAAAAAATAGTACCCAAGTTTCGGACACAGGCGCGCTCCAAGAAATGGCGCCACTGGCATAAAACAAAAACAATAGGCACAACTTCAGACTGTGGTCTAAGTTTTCTGAAAATTTCATATTTATATCTATGATAGTTTTTGAGTTTATGCGTGCACAAAATTGGTCGTAAAAAATTTTAAAAATCGGCCGTAAATCGGAACCGGAAGTGACGACATAAAAAAATTTGAAAACAAAATAAATTCAGGTCATGTTCAATCACCTGTGAAAAAATGGTTGAGATCGTTCGAATAGTTTTTTAAATATCGCGTGCACAAAATTTGGGAAAAAAAAATAATAATAACTAGATACGATCTCGTTACGAGTAACGAGTAGGTCTTTCGTTCAATTTTTTAAACGATACGATTAAAATATTAATGAAATTTCAGAATTCCCCCTCAACCCCTCCCTTTTAGATAATGTATACGATTGTCAATATCCTTAACAATGCTTAACAAAGTGTTTTGCTTTTTCACATCCAGCACATTAAAGATCTAAGATTTTATTTCCTTAAAATCCCTAATGATGTCATCAATGGTTGTGGCAATGAGTTTTACAAACTGATATTGTTACGATCAAAAACTTTGCATTTATAATGCATTACAAAATCTTGATCGTTTTTAATGTGTAAAAACCTTTACGAGTGTCTTGGCGCCTAATTTAAGGGACCAGCCCCTTATTCTTGAGTTCATTCAAAAGGTCTCACAAATACTAACATTTTTTGTTCTTATACCTATCTTAAATTGTTGTTCATTTTTGAGATGCAAACGATTGAATATTTAAGGAGCCAGCCCTCTAGATCATTAATGGGGACATACATTGATGTTTTGATTAGTGGAATCGATTAGTATTATCAATACAGACATTTTCTCTTCTACAATGCTTAACAAAAAATGTCTCCTTCTCTAGATATATCGCGTCAAAGTTTAAGTACTTTGGCCCCTAAAAATTCCTAATTACGTAATAAATGGGTGCGGCAATGTTTTTTCTGATAGATATTGTTGCGATCAACAACTTTGCTTCTATAATGCATTACACAATCTTGATCGTTTTTAAGTTTTTTGTAATAGAGTTTACGAGTGTCTTGGCCCTTAATTAAAGGGGCCAGCCCCTTTTTCTTGATTTTGTTGAAAATACCTTTCAAATACTAACATATTTTGTTCTTACACTTATCAGAAATTGTTGTTCGTTTTTGAGATACAAGTGATTGAATCTTTTTGGGGCCAGCCCTCTAGATCCTTAATGGGGACAGACATTGGTGGTTTGATTGGTGGAATCGATTAGAATCATTAATGCAAACATTTTTTCTTCTACAATGCCTAACAAAATATGTCTTCTTCTCTAGATATATTGCATCAAAGTTTAAGTACTTTGGCCCCTAAAAATCCCTAATTACGTAATAAAGGGGCGTGGCAATGATTTTTTTCTGATAGATATTTTTACGATCAACAACTTTGCTTCTATAATGCATTACACAATCTTTAACGTGTTTAAGTTATTTGTAATAGAGTTTACGAGTGTCTTGGCCCTTAATTAAAGGGGCCAGCCCCTTTTTCTTGATTTTGTTGAAAATACCTTTCAAATACTAACATATTTTGTTCTTACACTTATCAAAAATTGTTGTTCATTTTTGAGATATTTTAGGGGCCAGCCCTTTAGATCCTTCATGGGGACAGACATTGGTGTTTTGATTGGTGGAATCGATTAGAATCATTAATGCAAACATTTTTTCTTCTACAATGTCTAACAAAATATGTCTCCTTCTCTAGATATATTGCATCAAAGTTTAGGTACTTTGGCCCCTAAAAATCCCTAATTACGTAATAAAGGGGCGTTGCAATGATTTTTCTGATAGATATTGTTACGATCAACAACTTTGCTTCTATAATGCATTACAAAATCTTTATCGTTTTTCAGTTATGTGTAAGAGACTTTACGAGTGTCTTGGCCCCTTGAATAAAGGGCCCAGCCCCTTTTTCTTGATTTTGTTGGAAAGAACTTTTGATTCCTTAACACTTTTATTATATATGTCTTAACAAAATATCAACTGATAAAAAGATACTGATCAAAACGTGTGAAAATTTTGAAAAAAAATTGGTACCCGATTTTCGTGCCTAGGCGAGCTCCAAGAAATGGCGACACTGGCATAAAACAAATAAATAGGGCACAACTTCAAACTATAGTCTACCTATCCTGAAAATTTCATAATCATATCTCTGATAGTTTCTGAGATCAGCTCTGCACAAAATAGGTCGTAAAAAACTACAAAATGGCCAATAAATTGGTACCGGAAGTGACGACAACAAAAATTTTAGAAACATATAAAATTCAGATCATGCCTCATTATCTGTGAAAAAATGGTTGAAATCGGCCGAACTTGGATTCGTAAAGCTGTCATTTTGCTAAAGTGTTTGACCTTTCGGCTAAGGCGTATCCACTAAAAGTGGACCTTGACCTTTGACCTTGACCTTTGACCTTGACCCCTGGAGATAAAGAACCCTTTGACACGAATTCCAAGATCCTATCTTGTGCGACTAGTCCGTACACCCCCATTTTCACTTTTTGGGGTAACGGATGACCTTGAACTTCAAAGTAAAAAAAAAATGTGCCAAAATGTTTGGTTTAGCATGCATACTCAGATTTTGGCTTTATCGAATGGTCTCGCATCTTCTTTATTAGGTCTTTACACCACAGTGTAAAGGCCTATTGATATTTTTCTGTTTATTTTTATTCTTATTATTATTAGGTCTTTACACCTTTCAGGTGAAAGACCTTTTGTATTTCTTATGTATTTTATTATTATTTTTCTCCTCTATTTTCCACGGAAAAACTTTTTTATTTCAAGAGATATTGAAACAAATTTTTCTTTATGTGATTGAACATTAAAAGTTATGTTAAAAAATGACCCTGTGCCTAATGACCCGAAGAACTTAACAAGAGGCCCATGGGCCACATCGCTCACCTGAACAACAGTTCCTTGTAACATTCAATTTGGTATCATATGCTATTTCTATTTTAAACTTTGAAACCCTTTCTGGGGCCCCAGTATTGGTCCAGGGTTTATGGTTGGCTTTAACAATTTAGAATCTACACTATTTGAGGATGCTTGCATAGTAATCTCACAAACTGAAGGATTGTAATTCTCGAGAAGAAAATTTTTAAACATTTTCCATATATATTTCTATGTTAAACTTTGAACCCCTTCTGGGGCCCCAGAATTAGATCGAGGGTCACGGCGCTTTTATAATTTAGAATCTACACTATTTAAGGATGCTTACGTAGTAATATGACAAATTAAAGCAGTGTAGTTCTCGAAAAGAAGATTTTAAACATTTTCCATATATACTTCTACGTTAAAATTTGAATCCGTTTCGGGTCACCAGTATTAGTCCAGGGGTCACTATTTTAAAAATATTGAATCTACATTATCCACGGTTGCATGCATATTAATCTCACAAATTGTAGCATTGCAGTTCTCGAGAAGAAGATTTTTAAACATTTTCCCTATTTACTTCTATGTTAAACTTTGAACCCCTCTTGGGGCCCCAGTATTAGATTTTACCAATTTAGAATCTACAATAGCCATGGATGCTTGCATAGTAATCCCACAAACTGTTGCACTGTAGTTCTTGAAAAGAAGATTTACAAACACGTTCCCTATATATTTTTATGTTAACTTTTAACCCCTTCTGGGTCCCAAGAATTAGTCTGGGGGTCACGGCTTACACAAATAAGAATCTTGACAATTTGAGGATGCCTGCATAGTAATCCCACAAACTGTTGCATTGTAGTTCTTGAGAAGAAGATTTTAAACACTTTCCCTATATACTTCTATGTTAAACTTTGAAACCCTTCTGGGGCCCCAGTGTTGGTCCAGGGGTCACAACTTTTACAATTTAGAATTTTCACTCTTTGAGGATCCTTGCATAATAATCTCACAAACTGTAACATTGAAGTTCTCGAGAAGATTTTTAAACATGTTTCCTATATATTTCTATGTTAAACTTTGAACCCCTCTTGTTGCCCCAGTATTAGTCCGGG
>WFKH01007768.1:35701789-35724289 GCA_016163765.1 Magallana hongkongensis
ATTTACTCTATATATTCCTATGTAAAAATTTGACCCCCCATTGTGGCACCACCCTACCCCCGGGGATCATGATTTTCACAATTTTGAATCTACACTAGCTGAGGATGCTTCCACATAAGTTTCAGCTTTCCTGGCTGATTAGTTTCTGAGAAGAAGATTTTTAAAGATTTACTCTATATATTCCTATGTAAAAATTCAACCCCCCATTGTGGCCCCATCCCACCCCCGGGGATCATGATTTTCACAACTTTGATTCTACACTAGCTGAGGATGCTTCCACATAAGTTTCAGCTTTCCTGGCTGATTAGTTTCTGAGAAGAAGATTTTTAAAGATTTACTCTATATATTCCTATGTAAAAATTTGACCCCCCATTGTGGCACCACCCTACCCCCGGGGATCACGATTTTCACAATTTTGAATCTACACTAGCTGAGGATGCTTCCACATAAGTTTCAGCTTTCCAGGCCAAATGGTTCTTGAGAAGAAGATTTTTGAAAATTTCTCAAAATTTTCCAATAATTGCCTATTATCTCCCCCTTTAAAAAGAGCGTGGTCCATAATTTTCTCAACTTTGAATCCCCTTTGCCTAAGGGTGCTTTGTACCAAGTTTGGTTGAAATCGGCCCAGTGGTTCTGGAGAAGATGTTGAAAATGTGAAAAGTTTACAGACAGACAGACAGACAGACGGACAGACAGACGGACGACAGACAAAATGTGATCAGAAAAGCTCACTTGAGCTTTCAGCTCAGGTGAGCTAAAAAGGGCTTGTTTCTATTTAAGAAAAATAGACAATTTTTACAATTTTATGTTGGAAACAGTATGTACTATTGCATTTTTTGGATGTTTGAGATGTGGCGAATTTACATGTAAAGAAGGTTTTGATCCTTCAATACATCTTTGTATAAGTGATTTATCCATCTTTGAGGATTATGTACATTTACAACTGAAAATCTCTAAAACAGACCCATTTAGGAAGGGAGTCATCATAAAATTGTTTGCTATAGACAATATTATCTGTCCTTCTCTATATGTTGTAAATATTTAAAAGCAAGATACAAATCGTCTTGTTCACCACAAAGTCCATTGTTTGTAAATCAAAATGGTGATCCTTTGACAAGGGTTGAATTTATTTCGGCATTTGTTTTACATGTTTTAACTTGTATTGGTTGCAATGCATATGTGTATAATGGACACTCTTTCCGCATTGGTGCTGCTACTACTGCACCTTCTGTTCATATGGAGGACAATGCTTCCAATATCTAAATGCGCTTTATTCCGTCAAGATACCAAATTTTAGCTTGTTTCCCCCAAAAGTAACCAAGCCCCGTTTTCTCTGACATCGTACCCCCCAAGAAAACCCTCTTCCCCTTTTGTACAGATTTTATCTTGTTAAACTCTTATAGAATAAGATTCGTCGCTCTATATATACTCCTGTTATTTGCAACGTTCTATGGAAAAATCGTTGATTTTACAATGGAGCGATGAGTACAACGGTATGATGGATATAAAAGTCAATGAATGATGGATATAGAAGTAAATGAAAACCAATGTAAGATATGCAATTTAAAATATTTTCTTTATGATTCGATCGGACAAAACAACAAATTAGCCGATAATTAATGAAGAATTTTTTTGGTTTTGTATTTTTTTTTTATTTTTTTTTTTGATTCATCAGGTCTACCTCAAGAACAACGATGAATCAAAGTCATCATGTCCTTGTTCATATAAAAAAAACCCGGGTTTGTTATTCCATATATTTTGGAACCCAAAACTTATTTGCAATGCATTGCAAATAACAGTATATAGCCAAGAAACTCCTTTGCGATTACAATCCAAAGGATATCTTCAATGCAGATGAGACTGGGATCTTTTTCCGCCTTCTACCAGATAAAATGCTAGAGTTTAAAGGCGTCAATTGTAATGGTGGAAAATGTAGTAAGGACAGACTTACTGTACTTGTCTGTGCAAATATGACTGGGACTGAAAAGCTGCCTCTGTTTGTAATAGGAAAAGTGAAAAATCCATGTTGTTTCAAAAATGTAAAAAATCTGCCTACCCACTATGATGCCAACAAGAAAGCCTGGATTACTTCAGAGCTTTTCTCTAACTGGTTGCGGTCGTTAGACAGAAAGTTCCATCACCAAAAGAGAAAAGTCGCCATGGTCGTGGACAATTGTCCGGCCCATCCTAGAGTCACGGGACTTAAGGCCATCAAATTGATCTTTTTGCCACCAAATACCACCAGCAAAACACAACCCATGGATCAGGGTGTTATTCAGAACTTAAAAGTTCATTATCGAAAGCTTGTGATACAAACACAATTGAAAGCTTATGAAAAGCAGGCCGAATCTACATACATTAGTGTACTAGACGCCCTTCGCCTATTAAGCAAGCCTGGGCCAGGGTAACAGAGAAAACAATTGCTAATTGTTTTCGCCACGCAAACTTTGACAATGCTTCAGAACAGCCTGGTGACAGTGAAGAAGAAGTGGAAGAAGCAGAAGACCCAGATGACGACCCAGATGACAACATTCCACTTGCTGCCCTGCGACTGCGAGTCCCATTTGAAGATTACGCCAGCGTAGACCAGGACGTCGTGACCTCTGAGACTGTTACAGACATCGCCATCGTCGATTCAATCTTAGACACAAGAAATCAAGAGAAAGAAGACAGTGAAGAAGAAGACGTACAAGATCCAGAACCACCAGCCAAACCATCGATTGAGCAGATGCAGAACGCCATCGACCTGATGAGAACGTGGATAGAGATGACAGAGAACACAGCTGACCTACTCCCAGGATTCCAGAAAATAGAAAGACGTGTAGCAGCAGAAGACTTCAAACGAATGTTCAAGAAGAAACAAAGTTGCCTATCTGCATTTTTTCCGATAGAGGACTGTGCTTTGGACCGGGAAATCAAGGGACAGTGAAAATGTGTTTGTGAACTGTGTCAACGTAGTGCTTATGATAGTGACTATCCTGTTTATTTACGTCTTACATAAAACGCCTTTGTAGACTGTCAACTGATTTAAAATGTTATTTTATACATGTTTTATGTTTGTTGATTAATGTATTCATGACTTTATGCCAATGTTAGATGGTGTTGTGTTTGAATAAATTGAAATTGAAATGTTGAGTTTCGTTTTCCGTCTTTGTTCTTTTTACCGATATCAGTTTATCAATTTACATGGTGTATTGTATATCCAGTTATCAGAATTGCTGACAAAAATGAACGCAAGTCTTCTTTTAAAAGTATTGTTTTACAAGATAATTTAAGAACATTTCATGTTTTATATATTTATTTTAGATATAAAATTAAAAACGTTAAATATTTACGTGTTTTATTATACACAATGAATTACGATAACAGAAATGACTATATGCACGTATGTATACGCATGTATAGAAACAAAATATATATACACGTGTCTAGAAACACGTTAATAGACCAACTTTCATCAACTTCGATATCTCGAACCCTCGGATATCTTGAACTTTTCTCTCAGTCCCGCCGAGTTCGAGATACCGAAGTTTAACAGTTACTGTATATTCCTATGTATAAATTCGACCCCCCATTGTGGCCCCACCCTACACCTGGGGGTCATGATTTTCACAACTTTGAATCTACATTACCTGAGGATGCTTCCACATAAGTTTCAGCTTTCCTGGCCTAATGGTTCTTGAGTAGAAGATTTTTGAAAATTTCTCAAAAATTTTCATTAATTCCTAATTATCTCCCCTTGTAAGAGGGCTTGGGCCTTAATTTTCACAACTTTGAATTCCCTTAGGCTAAGGATGCTTTGTGCCAAGTTTGCTTGAAATTGGCCCAGTGGTTCTTGAGAAGATGTTGAAAATGTGAAAAGTTTACAGACGGATGGACGGACAGACAGACAGACGGACGACAGACAAAATTTGATCAGAATAGCTCACTTGAGCTCTCAGCTCAGGTGAGCTAAAAAGCAACCCCCTTTTTCTACAGTTTCGAGGTTTTCTCCGCTTTGAATAAAGATCTGTCTTTCATTTCTGCAATTTACATTCATCTTACCATAAGGATGCTTTGTGCCAAATTTGGTTGAAATTGGCCAGGTGGTTTTAGAGAAGAAGTTCAAAATGTAAAAGTTTACAGATGGACGGACGGAAGACGAACAAAATGTGATCATAAAAGCTCACTTGAGCTTTCAGCTCAGGTGAGCTAAAAAAGATCATAATAGAGTGCATGACCTGATATTGAAAAGTTGCAAGACTCTGATAGAAAATAATTCTCCCATATTTGTTAACTTTCAGGATATTTTTTATGTGTATATGTTTTTATAGATAAACTAAAACAAGGTGGCTAATATACATGTTTTTATCTTAAACAACCTCCCATCCCCCATCCCCAGGGGCAGACAGGAACTCTCCCTGTGGGCATTTAAACAACAAAAACAAAAAAAACAGCTTTAAAAGCCATCATGAGTTACTCACTTCTCCTGTTCCAGCTTTTGAATATTCATTGACAATTAACCACCATCTGGCATTTATACCAAAATCATTTTACATGTATCAGTGATTTTAGTTAGCCAATTATTACTTTACTATCAACAAGTCTATTTCTTTATTTAGAAAGTTCAAAAACTGTTTTTGTTTTAAATGATAAAAATACTTGCATAAATCTTTTGATCATACAACTTCTTTATAATTACATTATATTCAATGATTAATTAATATACATGAACAAGGAAAGGAAGATAACTCCATTATGAAGAAGCAATGGAAGATAACTCCATTAACTGTTACCCCCCCCCCCCCCCACCCCTTTGAACTCTTTCCAAATGCTTTCACAATATCTTAACTTTGATAGACAGCTTCATTCTTTCTCTTTTCTATATTTGTGAATTTACTCATTTCTTTCATTGAAATTCCTGAGCAGAATAAAATAATAAGACAAATATATACCCCCCTCCCAGCTATAACCCTTGCCTTACATGTAGATGACATGAAATATTACTAAAGATGACAGCTCAATGTTTTTCTCTAAATATGCAGTCAGTTCCTGGTTAACATAATTATGAAGTCAGTTTTTCTTACAGATGTGTGAGAGTAGAGAAGAAGATTTTTAAACATTATATTCATTAACACTGTATGGCCATGTTGCCCCCCTCCCCCCTACGGCCTGAACCCCTGACCCAGGGGCCATGAATTTCACAATTTAGGTAGAGGAGTTAGTGAACATCATAACCATGCATTCATTTTTTTGCCCACATGTGTGGGAGTAAATAAGATGAATTTCTAAGATTTAATACATTTTTACTATATGGCTATATTGGTCCCGCCCTCGGGCCTAAACCCCTGTCCCAGGGGTCATGAATTTCACAAATTAGGTAGATGGACATCATAACCATGCATTTAGTTTTTAACAAATATATATGGGAGTAGAGAAGAAGACTTTCTAAGATTTAATACATTTTTACTATATGGCCATATTGGCCCCAACCTAAAGCCTGAACCCCTGACCCAGGGGCCATGAATTTCACAGTTTTGGTTGAGGGCTTCATGGACATCATAACCATGCAATCAGTTTTGTACTCACATGTGTGGGAGTAGAGAAGAAGATTTTTGAAAATTTGGCTTCTTTTTTTTTTTGGCATATTTGGGCCCGCCTGTGGCGCCCCGGGGGTGGTAGAGCTGTGAATTTCACAATTTAGATTCCTCTTACCATAGAAATGCTTCACACCAACAAGAGGTCCATGGGCCACATCGCTCACCTGAACAACAGTTCCTTGTATCATTTTATATTAATTTTTTATACATTTTACCAATATATTTCTATGTTAAACTTTAAACACCTCTTGGGACCCGAGTATTAGTCCAGGGGTTACAATTTTAATAATTTAGAATCTACATGATCTTAGGATGATGCTTGCATTGTAATTTCACAAATTGTAGCATTGTAGTTCTTGTTGAGAAGATTTTTAAATATTTTCCCTATACATTTTTATGTTAAACTTTGAACCCCTCGTGGGGCCCCAGTATTGGTCCTGGGGTTCACGAATTTAACAATTTAGAATCTACATTATTTGAGGATTCTTGCATAGTAATATCACAAATTGGAGCATTGTAGTTCCTGAGAAGAAGATTTTTAAACATTTGCCCTATATATTTCTGTTAAAATTTGAACCCCTCTTGGGGACTCAGTATTGGTTCGTGGGTGACGATTTAAACAATTTAGAATCTACATCATTTGAGGATGCTTGCATAGTAATCTCACAAATTGTAGCATTGTAGCTCTTGAGAAGAAGATTTTTAAATATTTTCCCTATACATTTCTATGTTAAAGTTTGAACCCCTCTTGGCGCCTCAGTATTGGTCCAGGGGTCACAATTTAACAATTTAGAATCTACATTATTTGAAGATGCTTGCATAGTACTATAGTAATCTCATAAATTGTATCATTGTAGTTCTTGAGAAGAAGATTTTTAAATATTTTCCCTATACATTTTTATGTTAAACTTTGAACCCCTCTTGGGGCCTCCATATCTATGCCCGGGGGTCACAATTTAACAATTTAGAATCTACATCATTTGAGGATGCTTGCATTGTAATTTCACAAATTGGAGCATTGTAGTTCTTAAGAAGAAGATTTTTAAACATTTTCCCTATATAATTCTATGTTAAAATTTGAACCCCTCTTGGGGCCTCAGTATTGGTCCAGGGGTCACGATTTTAATAATTAAGAATCTACATAATCTTAGGATGATGCTTGCATAGTAATCTCACAAATTGTAGCATTGTAGTTCTTGAGAAGATTTTTAAACATTTTCCCTATATATTTCTATGCTAAACTTTGAACCCCTCTTGTGGCCTCAGTATTGTCTCGCGGTCACGATTTTAACAATTTAAAATCTTCACTATATATACAAGCTTTGGTGTAAATACTGGCATTTCTGGTGCAGTGGTTCTTAAGAAGAAGATTTTTAGGACATGCACCCTATTTTCACTGTTTCACAATTATCTCCCTTTAAAGAGATTTGCCCTATATTTTAACAATTTAGAATCCCCTTCCCATAAGAATGTTTTGTACCAAGTTTGGTTAAATTTTTTCCAGTGGTTCTAGAGAAGAAGTCAACAATGTGAAAAGTTTACAGACAGACGGATGGACAGACAGACGGACGGACGACGGACAACAGGCGATCAGAAAAGCTCACTTGAACCTTCGGTTCAGGTGAGCTAACAATGGTAACAATTGGCCTTGTAGTTTTCAAGAAGTTAAAAATGTAAAATTGTTAACGCACGACAGATGACGCACGACGACGGACCAAAACAGATAGCAATAGGTCACCTGAGTTTACTCAGGTGACCTAAAAATCATCAAAATCAATTTTAAAGTGGCTAAGAAATCAAGGGTGGTTATCAAGAAAAAAAATAACTTGACACAATATTGTTGCGAGCAATGAGGAGGTCTTCCGTCCGATTTCAAAAGTTGAGATATGACCAAGACTTTGATATTCAACTGCTAAACATTATTTGGAAATAGAAGAGGAGGGTCTTCATTCGAACATCCAGAGACTATTTTGTTTCAGGTGTAAGAGCTATGGTTGAAAAACTTTAGACTCCTCTTGGCCCCTAATTTGAGCAACTTTGAATTGATATCTAGAAAAAAGGGGCGGACCATTCAAATTATGAGCCCAGTGGGCTCTAAAATCTTTTTATCATAAAAATCAATCTTTTTGGCCCATTAAAGATCTCCGATCCTCAGCCATGTTTGATAACTCTAAATTATCTGGAATGTTTTTATTCGTACCATTAATCTGTCTTTTATATAGAAAAATTTCATTAGTCTTCCAATGTTAATATTACGATCAGTTATTCAACGAAATGCTTGGCTTACTGGTTCCACGGAGATCCACAACACATAGGTAAAACTGTTCGAGCCACCGTCGAACCAGTACAACCTCTTTTTTAAATTTGATCTCAACTTTTATATTTATTCCATTTTATCCAGCGTTAGCAAATTTGCAATAATATCATCAATAAATTTCATTTTATTTCATTTATAAAGTTTGAAGAACTAATAACATTTTTATGATGAAAAAAAATACTTTGAAGCTGAGGGTCGGAGAACCTTAAAACCCCTAATTACGAAACACATGGGTAAAATAGGATACTGTATAGGTAGATAACTTAAACCTGAACATTTTTGCTTCTATAGTCTATAACAAATTATTGCTCAGTAAAGAGTTACCATTTCAAGACTTTAGAGCCCTCTTCACCCCTAATTTGAAGGGCCAGCCCCTTTTCTTCATTTCATTACAAATGAAAGGTCTCTCAAATATAAACATATTTTGTTCAACAAGCAGTTAGAATTTTTGAGCCATTCTAGAGATATATGGACATTACCATTTTAGGGGCCAACCCTTTAACTCCTTACCGGGGCTGTTAACCAAACATTAAAAGGCAGCATATTGTTAAGAACTTCAATCTGATTATCTCTTCTTCTATATTGCTATTCAAAAGTTTTTGACTTTTCCAGATATTAAAGACCAAATATTTAGACTTCCAGTCCCTTGAAACCTCCAATTACCAAACAAAAGATATGAGTAAATTAAGGTAAAGGTAGATAATTTCAAGGTAAACATTCTTGCTTCTATGATTTATAACAAATTATTGCTCAGTAAAGAGTTACCATTGCAAGACTTTTGAACCCTCTTCACCCCTAATTTGAAGGGCCAGCCCTTTTTCTTTATATCAAATAAAAGGTCTTGTAAATAAAAACATATTTTGTTTAACAAGTGTTTAAAAATATTGAGCTGTTTTAGAGATATCTGGACAATATCATTTAAAGGGCTGGCCCTTTAACTCCTTACTGGGGCTGTCAACCAAACCTTAATGAAGAATAAGAAACAGTAGAAAAACATTAAGGTCTTCCCCTGAAGAAAGAAGATCATAATAATGAAGAAGAAAAAGCAGAAAAACAGTCAGGTCTTTCGCTGAAGGTGGAAGACCTTAATAACAGTAGGTACTGAGCAAAAACAATGTCTCCAAACTTTGTTTGGGAGCCTTACAGGGACTTGGACGCGATTTTTTATCAAAATTTTATCTTTCATTATTTATGTATAAAATGGTTTACTTGCACATTTTGAATGATTGACCAAAATTTGAATGTTAGAAGTCAAGTTATAAGAGAGATACAGAGGTAAGAAATCATGGTTATGTAAATAAAGCTCGAGTCTTATATTTGTTTACAAATAATGTAAAGTATGGAATTACCATTTCTTTGACAAAATGACTCATGGAAAACAAGGTAAACTGATTCAATCTGTTTATAAATAATATTATCAACAGAAAAAAGCAACATTTGATTGAAACTTATACCAATAAAACACATGTGTAAACAATAACAAGGCTCGAGCTTTGTTTACAAAACAAAGAATTTCAAACTCCATATCTTGCTTATACCTCAATATTTGATTTCAAATTTTGACAAAGCATTAAAAATACCCATAATAACCATTCTAAACATTAACAAGAGGCCCAGGGGCCACATTGCTCACCTGAGCAATAATAGCCTTAACTCTGATCAAATTAGCATTACAGTATCAAAATCAAAATATCTTGACAACTAAGTACAGTAGATCTTGCTCAAAAAATTTAAAATATCTGCCGATTTTTATCCACATAATTTTATGGTAAATACATAGCCCCTTTTGTTGTTGTACCTGTACGAAGATTTTTCTCTATTCCTATATAACCCCCCCCCCCTAATTTGTTGCCCCACTTTTCTCTAGGGAATCATGGTTTGATCAAACTTTAATCTGCACAACACGTGCTTTCACACAAATTACTGCTTTTTGGACTGAAAACTTTCCCAGAATATTTTTAAAGATTTTCTCTATATATTCCTATGTAAAAATTCATCCCCCATTGTGGCCCCACCCTACCCCCGGGGACCATGATTTAAACAAACTTGAATCTACACTATCTGAGGATGCTTCCACTCCAATTTGAGCTTTTCTGGTCTAATAGTTTTTGAGAAGAAGATTTTTAAAGATTTTCTCTATATATTCCTTTGTAAAAATTCATCCCCCCTTGTGGCCCCGCCCTACCCCCGGGGACCATGATTTAAACAAACTTGAATCTACACTATCTGAGGATGCTTCCACTCCAATTTGAGCTTTTCTGGTCTAATAGTTTTTGAGAAGAAGATTTTTAAAGATTTTCTCTATATATTCCTTTGTAAAAATTCATCCCCCATTGTGGCCCCACCCTACCCCCGGGGACCATGATTTGAACAAACTTGAATCTACACTACCTGAGGATGCTTCCATACAAGTTACAGCTTTTCTGGCCTAATAGTTTTTGAGAAGAAGATTTTTGAAAAATACTAACAAATTTTCAATAATTCTAAATTATCTCCCCTTTAAAGAGGGTGTGGCCCTTCATTTGAACAAACTTGAATCCCTATCACCCAGTGATGATTTGTGCCAAGTTTGGTTGAAATCTGCCCAGTGGTTCTGGAGAAGAAGATGAAAATGTGAAAAGTTTACAACGACAACAACGCCAACGCCAACAACGACAGACAATGGACAAATTTTGATCAGAAAAGCTCACTTGAGCTTTCAGCTCAGGTGAGCTAAAAATGGAAAAATAAAATTTAAAATTTTGAGCTCAAATCATGTCTAAGTCCCTTTAATAATAGCACTTTAGAGATCATACCTTGTAAACCACCAGAAAGTTAACCTGGATAAAATAGATGACATCATTTCTGGACTTCTGTGCTACAAAACAGACAGATTACCTAATTAATGGAAAATGTACTTTTGTAGTTGGTTTAAATGGGTGTAAAGTGGGTGATAGTCATTAGTCAATATTTAACATCTACCAAGTATTTTCTCCTCTATTTCTTAAGAAAAGTGATTGTGATTCATAGCCCTATAAAAATTGACAGACTAAAATCTATAAGACCTAGTTCTAACAAGTTTATCGATTGGTCGGAACATTTAGCAGCCTAAGAAAATCACATACTGCGCGAAATAATCATGTGATAATGTCAGACTCATATTCCCATTTAAGACGACTTCGCCATTTCTTTTATATAAAGTACTGATGTACGTTAACAATAATTTAGTTACTTTCAATTATTCTTTATGATCTATTCATTAATTTGTTAAAATAAAGATGTAAATGTTTAAACAATAAATTGCTTTCTTTGGTGATTCATGCGGGATATGAAGGTGGTGACATTGCAGAAAAAATACATAACCCGCGTTAGCAGGTTATGTTAACTTATGTTAATTTTTTCTGCAATGTCGCCACCTTCATAACCCGCAAGAATCATTAAAGAAAGCATTTTATTGTTTATATTTACATCTTTCTTTTAATAAATTAATAAATTGATTGTAAAAAGTAAGTTAAATTAACTAAATTACTGTTAATGTACATCAGTACATTAGCTAAAAGAAACAGCAAAATCGTCTCTTATGGGAATTTGAGTCTGACATCATCATGATTATTTCTTACAGTCCGTGATTTTTCTTAGGTCCCTGTAGGTTTCGACCAATCGATAAACGGGGCATGTAGATTTCAGTCCTATCAGTTTCCTGTCAGTTTCAGTCGCTGTAAACTGAAATCTACACTTCCCGTTTATCGATAGGTCGAAACCTATCGATAAACGGGACGTGTAGTTTCAGTCCTTCAGTTTCAATAGAGCTATGAATTAACACTAAGTTTCCGTAAAATACTCGGTAGATGTAAATATAAACAATTAAATGCTTTTTTTGGTAATTCATGCGGAATATGACGGTAGCATTAGTGGGTTATGTATTTGTTCTGCAATGTCACTACCTTCATTCCAGCATGAATCACCAAAGAAAGCATTTTATTATTTATAATTTATATCATATAAATGTTCAAAGGTTGAAAGCATTATTAATTACTATAAAGTCTCCTGTTTATTATGCACTTTATCCAGCCAAAATCATATCAAATCAAATTAAATAAGTGCATATTATATTAAGGAACAAAATTTACCCCATGTTTTCTTGGCATATTTATGGATAAAGTGTGAGTAAGACAGCTGATATCTTATGTAGTGCGAGTTGTATGAGTATTCACGTATAGAGTTACATCTTTATTCCATAAAAAAAATGCTTGATTCTTTTTAAATTCTTAAATGTTTAAATTCCCATGTATTTTAATATATCCATCATTCCTTGCATAATGAATGATCTCGCCAGTGTATTTGCTATTGGGTAATCAGCCACCTGTTGACTTGTGGTAAATGTTTGTTTAACAATTTTCTTATGAAGAAATCACTTGTCTCGTGTCAGACTTCACAGTTTATTTGAGCAGGAAGATTTATCAATCAAGATCTTTTGATTAAAAACGCGTTTATTTTTTTTTGTGTCCTGTTACGTAGTTTGTTTTACATATAGACACTGTTAAAATAGATTGATCATTTGTACAAGTTAATAATGACATAATACAGCATACAAATGTTTCATGTGAATGTTTATTTTACAATTATCAGATGATTGGACTAATTATCAATTAAGACATTACTTTGTTGTTGTTATGGGCTAGATCTGCAAACGTATTTACTTTTAGGCACTTGAAATACATTATCAAGGCATGCACATTGATGACTTCAAATTTTAAATAGTTTTTGTGTGCATATTATACATAGGAACACTGTTTTTTCAGCATTTTAAACCCAACTTTGGGGGTGCGTATTATACACTGGTGCGTACTATACACTAGACTTTACAGAAATATAAGTATAATGTAAAGTAGACACATACTATTTATCTAAAATACAACTAAATAAATGTATTTGTGTTTGCTTTCTCTTACTATCCAAAGCACCCACAAGAAGTACTATAACATAAGTTCATATCATAACAATTTTTCAAATCTCTCTCTTTCTTTGTTAGAAGCGTGAATGCACATGTCCATAGGCTCATTGTCAAGGGCATAAGACTGGCCTTAACTTAGTTCGATACTACAATTTACTGCCAAATGCACACCTCGATCTTAGTGAAATGCAACCTACGCCGGACTAAATATTGGCATATATCCCTAGGCTTATCTTAAGTTTTGTTTCAACTCAAACTTTTGGTGAAATGGGCTCCAGGTCTTTTAAAATTTTGCCATTATCCAGAAGCCTCCTGCAAGATGCAGGAGGGTTAACAGATATGCATTGTATTTTACCTTGTCATGATTGTAATCTTCAATTTGCCGTCCATCAACAAGTGCAGAGAGTATAAACCCCAATAAAACAGCAGGGAAACACAGGCTAAATGTTGTAAATGCCATCAAGTCATTTATTCCCTACAAAAAATCAAATTCAAAGCATATTCACAAGTAAACAGATACATTTTGGATATGGTAATAATCCTCTACAATTCTTCTAACTGAGGCAATAACTAATATATAAGGTGATCTCCCATCCCTTCAGTATGAAAAGATTGTACCATCCATCCTTAAAGTGAACTGAAGACTTTTAAAGTAAAAGATCCAAGTCTGTATGTCTTTTAGTTTCAAAAGAGTATCAATAATAAGTATGGGTAGGGATGTCAACGAGTACTCGAGTACTCGACTATCGCTCGGTCACGTTGATCATCAACTAAAATTTTCTTAGTCGATTACTCGTTATAAAGTGAAGAAAAAAATTCTAAACAATTTCTTTTCTTTACGCGGCAGTTTTTGGGCTTCGAATAAAAATAAGAGTTTTCTTTTCTCGGCATTTTTGATCATGTTACACTCTGTTCCATCGAACGGGTGTCCCTGGTATATTTTTAAGCGCCTAAAATTTGATCTCTTTTGAATTTGAAGATCAAATCATTGTTTTGAATAGAAGTACTTATGCAAACATGTACCTGAAGAGATCAATTTGTGGTTCTTCTAATCAGTTATTTATTGGATTAGATGTTTATATTAATCAAAAATTTAATCATATCATTTCAAGGCATTTGTTTTTATAATTTTTAATTTTAATTGTTGATTTGGCACGGCACGGGACAATGACCTAACAAGAAACAGGTCACATTTGATTTGCCTAAGATGTTATGGATCTTCATTATGTGTAAGCGTCACAAGAAGAAAGGAAAAACTAAGACATTAGCTAATGGATATTTAGATAAAATACTTTTTAATTTAATTGAAATCAAATACATCTAGTGCGTATTATCATAAGTTTTTAAATGTTTATAATTTAAATACATGTACATGTATGGTTTATGTGACAGTAGAATTATTTGATTTGAAAAGGACACGCAGTTTCAAATAAATCAACGAGTACTCGACTATCGCTCGACTAAAGGCTCCGATTAATCGACTAAGCCAACCGAGTAAAATTGACATCCCTAATAATAAGCATTCTGCACACAAAGGGTAATAACTCTGTACCTGTAGAAGTTTTTCAATTTAAAAAAGCTTAAAAATTGATGTCATGCACTGTGACCAAACATCTGACACATGAACATTATTGTCATTTTTCATAAATGGAATTGTCGATAAATATACATGTGTACGAGTTAGGAATGTAAAATTTACTTGGAGAGTCTAGTCAATTAATCGGGTGCTTTAGTCTAGCGATAATCAAGTACTCGTTGATTTAATTAAAAGTGTGCATCATTTTCAAACAAGAGGCCCATGGGGCCACATCGCTCACCTGAGCAACAATGGCTTTATATGAGTGTTCAAAGGATATTGTGCCATATGGCCCCTCAGTAGAATAACAAAAAAAAAATTCCGTAAAGTATCCGAATTTTACACTTATTTTTGCATACTCTTAATCCATTATAAACGATTGTTTTTTACCTGGCGTGAACTCTTGTGACGTTTTATAACCTTACTCACTTGATCGATGAATACACTTGAATGAAAAATGTTGTCACGTGATATGTTAAAGAGCTATTATAATCAATGTATTGACAGGCATATCACTCTATTTTACCAAGGCCCACCCATTATTTTCATCTTTATTCAAAAACAACAAATGGCTACAAACCATGATGATTTTCCACTGTAATATTTTCTTAAGAAAAGCGATAATGCATTTATTCCCATAACAGTAATGTGTCAGAGCTATGGAAACTGTTTTAAAGATGTTGTTTTTATTTACTCGTGTCCCCAGAAAGTAGTTACAGCATATCATCCTTTTAGTTTTTCTGTACAAGTATTTAACGTTTAGCGAGACATTTCTAATGATCAACCAAAATTTCAGCATCAATCGTAGGATTATAAGCAAGTTACAGAGCTCACAATTCTGCTAGGTTTGAGTCATTTTTTTGTTCACAAGAGTTAATTACATTCACCTAAGATTTTTAAACTTGGTATTTCCTATTCAGCATTTAAAATGTAAATTAACAAAAGCATGGCCTCAGCTCTGTGTGCAAACATAGAATTGTGAGCAAAGCTCTGTATCTTGCTTATAATTCAAAGCTTGACACTTGAATATGGTTAGTAAATATAAAATTGTAAACAATTAAAACAGAAGAATATTGCACTTTTTATTCAAAAATAAATGAAGAAAACTTATTTTTTAATTTCTTTATAGTAACCATGGAAACGCTCTAAAAATATGCGTTTCTCCATGAATGTTTTTCTTTCTTTTGAAAAATGACAACTTTTTTAAATAATATATTCTACCCTGGAAACCCCAAGTTGTGCACATTACTCACAATATGTTCTCAAATAAGCATTAAAATGCCATTTTTACATCTTTACCTCTGTTACCATGGCAACGGGACCACATAGCAACAAATAAATGGTGTTAGGCTTTTTTACTCATCAAAGTCTATCAAATTGTCAAGAATGAAGAAAATCTGTGACTATGCGTGGCCACCAAATTTTGATTCTTATATAGAATTGATCTTAAAACCTTATTGCATATTTATAGGACAGCCCCTATCATATCCCAAGATATAATGTGTCTATTCATTAAATCATAAGAAGAGTTCTTGGATCTAGGTTTTTTTAGGAGTGATAAACATCAATTTTCTGCTTCTATTTGACTCCCTGGATGAAATTTAAATTTTTAAAACCTTATTGCATATCTATAGGACAGCCCCTATCATATCCAAAGATATGATTTGTATATTCATTAAATCATTAGAGGAGTTCTGGGATCTAGGTTTTTTTATGAGTGATTAACATTAATTTTCTGCTACTATTTGACTCCCTGGATGAAATTTAAATTTTTAAAACCTTATTGCACATCTGGACAGCCCCTATCATATCCCAAGAGATGACGTAGATATACTCCAAAAGTCGTAAGAGGAGTTCTGGGAACCATACTATTTTGGCCAAAAAAACATCATTTTTTGTTGCCCACCAACCCCGTGATAAAAAAATATTCTGAAACCTGATCACACATCAAAATGACACCCCCAATCAGATTCTAGATTCTAGTAGATCATTGGCTACTTCAAAAAATGTTGACGTTTATGAAACCAGACTTTTTGAATAAAAATATCATTTTTCAACTACTAAATGACCCCTAGGACAAAATTGAAATTTCAGAAACCTTATTGCGCATCTATAGGACACCCCAAAACATATTCCAAGAGATGATTTGACTATTATTTAAAAAGGTAGGAGGATTCGAGGAAGCACGTTTTTGGGGGAAAAAACATCATTATTTACTAATTATTTGACCCCTAGGGCTATCAGAGAATTTTTAAAACCTTTTTTACAAACCAACATGACACCCCATATCAAACTCCAAGAGATAAGTTTGCTGGTTTATAAGATGTAAGAGCAGTTTGAGAAAGTAAAACGTGACAGATGGACGGACGGACAGACGGACGGAACAGGGTAACAACAATATACCCGAACTTTCTTTAGAAAGTGCGGGTATAATAAATAAAGCAATGCTCATACTGTCACAAACATCGTATCTTTAAATCAAAAACTTCTAATATGTAATGAATGAATTCGATTTAAATGAATTGAAAATTATTTAACCTAATATCTGTTAGCAAATATCCTGGCTTTTTTTGTCTTGTGACACTTACACATAATTGAGCTATATATCATCTAATGCAGCGCAAACATGTCTTGTTCAGTGTCCCATTCTAAATCAACAATTAAAGGTAATGATTATAAAAACAAATGATTTGAGATAATTATTGATAATGATTTTTTTAATAAGATATACAAACATCCAATTCAATAATTAACTGAATTGGTATACAGTTAAATATCGGTATCTCGAACTTGGTGGGACCTCCACAAAACTTCGAGATATCCGGGGGTTCGAGATATCCGAAGTGGCTTTCCAATTCTAATTCCGTGATGTTCTTATATTGATCAACACGTGTATTAGTACCGGTATATACTGAACTTTTCTATTACTCATAAACGAATAATCAACCATTTGATTAAATACTTTTAGTTTGTGTGTTTTTATTTGTGAAATATAATCAATATCTGTAAAAGCAATCAAATTATAAAATCAATATTCCGTAAATAATACGACTTCACATCCTCTTCACTATCGACGTTCCGAACTTGAAGAAGCACTTGCAATGTAACGTTTGAAATTTATTACATAGGAAACGAAAAATACGCATTTGAAAATTTTAAAAAACCCAACAATAATCAAGAATTAGAATTCACATATTTTTATTTTATTTTTGTTTGTGAACTAACGTATCTTATATTAACTCATTACGCTCACAGCTTTAATACTCATATTGGAAACAACCCGTGTACGATGAACCGGAAGTCACTTTACACCCTGCGTGTTTAATACATGGACTGGTTGTTATATTTAAATAAGTTTTCTTTTAATATTCGTATTCCAATCATGCTTCATTTTTATTGGAGCGTACATGAAAAAAAATAATAAACTCGATTCTGTAATTAATCGTTTCTATAAAATTGGCAGTTATCAATGCTAGATCGATTCTCCGTACACAGTGTGTTTTATTAAACACATTACCGGTAATCGTGGCTGTGTTTTGATTTGAATTTTATAAAAAGGTACTAAATGTAAAAACACCCAAGCTACCATCCTAATTAACTTACATCGTGCAGTTTGATATACCACTAGTTTTGAAAGGTGTGAAAATTGCCGCGGGCAGAAATGTGTGAAGTAATGACACCAATATTATGTTCAACTGAGCGGAAAAATGGCTCCACTTCGAGATAAACCAGGTAAAATTAGGGCTTCGGCCTTTTCAAACACTTTGACATAAGCGGGGCATTCGAGATTACCGTGTTCGAGATATCAGGAGTTTTTGAAATCATTTATATAGAGAAAACGGCCGGGACCGTCGGAAGACTTCGACATAAGCGGGGTATTCGAGATATCCCATGTTCGAGATACCGATATTTACCTGTATATTAAACATTAAAAGAAACATCAAATCGGTCTCTACAATTTCATAACTGTATGCATAAGTACTTTATTCAAAACTATAAATCAAGAGAGATCTGAGATACCAACATAATATCTGCTTAAAATATAACTTTAGGACACAGATGGAAAGACTGTAACTTAGAGACTAGAAATGTTTAGAAAGAAGCTGTCATTTTTAGCACAAAAACTGCTGCTTTAGAGACAAAAATAAGATGTTTCGAATTTTATTCACTTTTTAACGAGTAATCAACCAAGAAAACTTTAGTTGATGATCGGTGTGACCGAGCGATAGTCGAGTACTCAAGTACTCGTTGACATCCCTTGTGACTGCAACTACATATCAAATCAGCCTGGTAATTAAATTCATAATTATATCTTACGGAATACTTGTAATAATTGTTTTTGATAAACATGTCATTTCTTTACATAGATGCTGTATTAGGGACACAGAGGAAATACAGGCAGTGTGGAATGGGGGTACAGGGTGAAATTAATGAAGGGAACTTGTTAAATAATTTCCATTTAACCTAAGGATTATCTAAGAAATGAACTGAAAATATAAATGTTCTTTTTTTCATTCTATGCTTTTATACATTTTTAGGCTATTTTTAGGCTATTTCTCCATGAAATGCTGGAGGATTAACAGCCATGCAACTTGAAATTAATTTTAAAAATTACCATTCTTAAAGCTGTCCTAACTTTGGACTGAAATAACATTACTCCAGCAACTGATAATAAAAGCCAGAAGATGAGCAAAAATCCTGAGGTATAAACCCCTTTTCTTCTTTCATATTGTAGCAAAACTATGCAAGTGACCTACAAAATAAAGTAAAAATATAATACATGTAATTAAGAAATCAGGAGAGCTACACCAAATAAGATTTTCATTAAACATTTATCCTTTTATATCACAAATCTGGCTTTAGAGTATACACTCCGGCCAATATAGCATTGTGTTGAGTGACGACACTTTCAAATCGGTGTGTTTTTCAATTGCGATTCACAACAAAGATTCTGATTGGCGCATTTTTATAGACCCACCCATTTATCAAATGCATGTTGAGAACACGTGGAAACAAATGTCGGAGAAAGAAAACTTATAATAAAGTTGTACTCGCAAGTTAAAAATGACATAGTTTTTGGAGAACAAATAGGGCTATGTTAACGTACATGTGTAAATGATGTTAGTGAAAAAAATCAAAGGCCAGAACAGCAACAAAGGCGTTGAGCTGATATTTTCTTTAAAATAGATATCATTAATTTGAATTTCTGTTCCAATAGTCGTATATCAAATAATATCAGAACAAGAGATGTTTGTGAAACACTTATGCCCCCCTCCCTTGGAAACATCCACGAAGAAAAAGAACGGAAACTGCAAATGATTTGAATTTTTCTTAGTCAAAGGGGCATAACTCTGTCGAAAATTGTTCAAGTGTAACCAAAATCAAACTTGATCTCAACATTATTATGATAAATCTGTATACCAAATTTCATTTCAATATGTGCAACTTCCGCAAAGAAAATGAAAGGAAACTGCAAATAGGTGGAATTTTTCTAAGTCCAAGGGACATAACTGTCGAAAATTGCTCGATCGTACCCAAAATCAAACTTGACCTAGATACTTTTATGATAAATCAGTATACTAAATCTCATTTCAATATGTGCAACCTCTGCAAAGAAAATGAACGAAAACTGCGAATAAATGGAATTTTTTTTAAGTCCGAGGGGCATAACTCTGTCAAAAATTGCACGATCGTACCCAAAATTAAACTTGACCTAGATATTATCATGATAAATCTGTATACCAAATTTCATTTCAATACGTGCAACCTCTACGAAGAAAATGAACAGAAACTGCAAATAAGTGGAATTTTACTAAGTCCAAGGGGCATTACTCAACATTATTATGATAAATCTGTATACCAAATTTCATTTCAATATGTGCAACTTCCGCAAAGAAAATGAAAGGAAACTGCAAATAAGTGGAATTTTAGTAAGTCCAAGGAGCATAACTCTGTCGAAAATTGCTCGATCGTACCCAAAATCGAACTTGACCTAGATATTATTATAATAAATCTGTATACTAAATTTTATTTCAATACGTGTAACCTCTGCGAAGAAAATGAGCGGAAACTATTGGTGGACCGACCGACCGACCGACATACCGACAGACAGACAGACAGACGGACAGACGGACAGCAGCAAAGCAATATGCCCTCCCTTCTTCGAAGGGGGGCATAATAAAAAGGTAAATGAGTTATGTTTTGTGCAATTCAAATTCGTGCAACTGCTGCTTTAAAACATAGGTAATCACAGATTACAAAACTCACCAAGACGAGGCATCACCTTTATGAGGCATCACTTTTATCATAATATACGAAAATCATAGTTAATGACCTTGGATATTCATGGATACTGTTTTGACACAAAATCATATATCATATGTATAAATTAGTTTGATAATCATATGTTCATTTCATACGGTATTGTAAAATACAATGTTTATCAATATAATAAAATAAAATACAATATTGCATCCTATGAGACTATACAATATATATCATATGATACAATATAATACTGAAATATATAATGATACAATATGATATTGTAACATATGATATGACATTGTATCAAGGTCTGATATTGTATCATATAACATGATACAGTATTGTATCGTGATTTACAATATTATATCATAATATATCATATATGATACAATATAGTGTGTTATATGATAAAATATCATATAACATAATACATCACAATATTATTACTTATTAGGTTAGTTACTGACTCACTACGGAAATATATTGGGTTGATCAATCTCATAGATGGCGAGGCGAAGCCGAGCCGTCTATGAGATTGATCAACCCAATATATTTCTGTAGTGAGTCAGTAACTAACCTAATAAGTGTTTTGTTTTCCCGAGGACTATCAAGCGACATATTTATTCACAAATAGCGATGATCTACGCAAAGTCATGTACAAGATGCCTAACATCTTGACCAATCTCTTCAAAATTATCAATCTCACCTTTCAAATACTCTAAAAATCTTTGCTTCACCCATGTTTACTTACATTGTTTTGTTGCTATTCAATTTTAAACATTTTCTCCCTTTCCTCTGCAGAGATTGGAGCAAATTTCAACGCTGCCATTTTGTTCTGCTCCAGTCACAACAATGTGACGTCAATATTCAAAGGGCAACTACTCTAATTTTAAAGAATTTCAAAGGGCAACTACTCCAAATACTTTAAGAACTTACGGCATGCGGTTTCTGTATTAAATATTATGAAATGTCGAAATGAGTAAGCGAAGCGATGGCCAATGACGGCCATATTGCCTAATATTAGTACTCACCGAACTCACATAGAGATATATGAGGCAATCACGTGCTATGTTTAAACCAATGAAAGTGTGACACTTCAGTCCGAGGGAAAACAATGTAACATATGATATTATTTTGTATGATATAGTATGTAACTATATTGTATTGTATGATATTGTGTCATATATGATACATATTTTATATGATTTATATCATATGATACAATATAATTTGATACAACATTGTGTCATATCATATGATACAATCTCATGTGATATAGTAAATTGTAATATTCAGTAGTATATTCCCACTATATAACTCTATATAGACAAATAGTCAATAATCGTAATATTAGCTCGTCCGAAAAATATTGACCGGTCAATATATTTTTTTAATATTGACCGGCTAGGAATAATATCTATAGAATATTCCCTCCATTTCAATTAATCGCTTCTGAATTGTTGATTCGTAAACGGTGACGCAAATAACTCTTCTAGACTCCAAAAGAAGATGACGTCATAATAGGCAATCAGTCAAGGCAAGTAATTAACGTATGCGCAATGTGACAGTTTGCTATCATAATGGATATAAGGATTAGCGAATTACTGTGAAGTAAAATCAGGTAGAACAGTAGAACATCAGTAATTTAATTCCTACGGGTGGCGGAATATCACCACTGACCGTTTGATGCCGGCGATATTTTGGAAATGAACTTTGCACAAAATTGAATTTGTGAATTCTATGTTGAGCTGAGAAAATTATGGCTACCTGTTTTCAAATCCTTTCTTGAATTTTGGTTTGTTTCTTCATATAACAAAACAAATGTTGA
>WFKH01007768.1:35779441-35803498 GCA_016163765.1 Magallana hongkongensis
TTGGATGTCGTCGGTCCTATGACACACCAATGCGGTGCAGACAAATTATCATACCGCGCGTTAGGCGGGAGGTGTAACATTGTTCGTATTGTATCATACTAATTGTTTATGCATTGAGATTAACAGAGTTTGAATGAGCCCGCCACCTTATTTTAGGGGGGGGGGTTGTTTTTTACTGAAGTTTATTTTTTTTGGGAGGGGGGGCTGTAACATACATACTTTTTAGATTATTTTTTGGCATATTTACACATACTACATGTACTTAACTCTACTTTATATACTTCTTCTGTCGGCTTTTCTAATATCCATTTGGACATGTTTTTGTTTTCCAAAATTTCTTTCTATGGTGTGTTGGTGTTTACACTCACTATTATCTGATCATGACAGCTATTTTTTTTTTCTTAAATTTGTTTTTTGGTCATCATTATCAATATTTTTATGCATCGAATTATTTCATTTTTATTGAAATAAATTAAGTGAAAAATGTCTGTGTGTTTGTTGTTTATACCTGGAATTTAAGATTTCGTTTTTTGTTGTGTGCAAGTTTTGTAGTATAAGTCGATCTAGTGTCACCACTGGTAATCACTCACCAAGAACCCGATCCTGCCCCTTTTGGAATACAAGTACAACAGAGAAAGTGATTTGCAGCTAATATTGAGTGTCGTAAACATATGTTTGAGTAATAAAAATATACAATACGTATCTCACAACAAAACTTATCCCTTGCAATTGTCTGATTTTTCTATTATTAATAATATCTTCATAAATGTTGCCTTGATTTTAAGACACATTCATGAAACAATTCACACTTGCATTAGGGATATGCACTTTAGAAAAAGAATTTTAAATAGTTCAAACCAACCTTTTATTACTAAATGAAAAAAATAACTTAACAAATAGAGTAAGTAAGTAAATAATTTATTATAGTGACATGTGTATATAACAATAATTACAAAATTCCTTTTACAAATATAACATCAATACACCCGGCCCAACGGACCTATAAGTCACTTTCAAACTGTTACAATGTGAATAAATTTTACATGTTTTAGGAGCAAGATGGCTTTGTCAAGTGTTTCTGTCTTAGCTTGTATAATTCATTAATAAAATAAGCGATTTGGCGAGGGTAGTTACATATCAGGTCAACGAACAGAGTACTATAATTTGTAGTATTTTGACTTACAGTTAAATCATATCCAATTTTATGGAATAAATGACTTCTCTGGTTATTAAAGAATGGACAATGTAATAAAAATGCTTTTGTGTTTCGATTCGTAAAGATCACATAAGTTACATATTCTGTCCTCCACCGGTTCTCCTCTGTAGCGACCTGTTTCAATCCTTAGGGGAAGTACACCACATCTAAACATTGCCAATTTTGATGATGGATTTTGGGAGATCTAGCGTAACGTATTTTTCGACTGTGTAGCTGGATTTAAAAAAGATATAAGTACGAAGTTTTGGTACACTTTGGATATCGTTCTGTCATTCGGGATCGGTTTCAAAATTTGTACGTAACTTTTCCTCTGCATAGTGTAAATTACAAGGACTTTTCCTCTGCATAGTGTAAATTACAAGGTGTAAAATTGGTGTAAGTATTTTCTCTGTTTAACGATTCTATGGTATTTATCACTTGAGAGCTCCAGTTAGAGCTATTGTTTTGCTCACGGTCCCAAAGAAACACACGCTTGGTGATGCGTTCATTTTCATGTAAATTAGTCGATTCCTAAGACGAAACATGTTCATTTTGTGGCGACAATTACATGAATATTACAGAAAGGGAGAAAATGTAAACTTATTATTTCATCTCTTCTGAACAGAGGGCATTTATTACATGTATGCATTCAATTTGCACCGCACACGAGCATGATGATCGTTTGACCTTACGTAAATGTTTCTTCATAAAATGTACGTATGTAACAAGGCCTATTAGCCTAGTACCCGAGGCACTCGGAAGGCCTCGGGTACTAGGCTATATATTGTTCAAGCATCAAAACAAGGAGAGAGAGAGAGAGAGAGAGAGAGAGAGAGAGAGAGAGAGAGAGATGCACAGATCACCATCAAGCACATAGGAGAGTGGATTTAACCAATGACTGAATAGCCTACATAGGCCTACATCGAATACACGAAGCCTGTGAACATTACTGTAGATCCTAAATTTATATCCAAAAAATCATTAAAAAAATATTTCAATATTTTACGATGCACATCTTTATATGAAAAACTATCGGTACGTTGAGGACTCATTCCCGTTCTCCAAGCACCTGTGTCCCTCTTTTCGATCATCACACACATAATTATTTACTAAGATATATGTACTTAAACGTATGTACGAGAATTGACCCAACCATAATTTAACATTTAGAATCACGAAAAGTCGGCGTAAAACAACACAATATAATTCACTACATCTATCTAAATGTTCGGGGGGGGGGGGGGGGGGGTTCTTTGTATATGAAAATTATAATGAAAATATGAACCGAAGATTTCAATCAATCTCAATGATTTCAATAAATCAATTTTAATAAATTGCAATACTTAAATAAAATGCTTTTTCAGTGTTTTATAATGTATATAAAACAAGAAGTAATTGTTGTTGCCACAAACTGGTGTAAAGAACAAAGAGAATTAAATACATGCAACTATTTTATATAAATGTTTAATTTTTGTAATATAAATTTTATACCGGGTAGTTTGAATAAAATGCCCACAGGAAGAGGAGGGGGAGGAGTGTTAACCTTCAACTGTTGGTTCCAGCAGCCATATAATATTTTCAAGTAAAATTTTAAAATAATAAAACATCATGTTGCCATTTCTGTTTATTTGTACAAATACATTCCTGTTGCCAAAGGAATCAATATTTTTTTTTCATAATTTCACATTACACTGAAAAAGTTATTCTTTAAATAATTTTGTTTGAATTTAAAATAACAAAAGTAATAGAAAACCAAGTTTAAAAAAAAATTAAACAAGTTTAAAGCATCCAATAATGTTAGCAACAAATCACTTGACAATTTGAACAAAATGTATAGTACAAACAGTGTATGCTGATAGATTAACCACATGAAAGACATGATTTGTGATGAAACTGGAAATGTCTACATGTAGTAGTAAATATTGCACTCAGAGTAGTGGCGGTATAACTCACTCACCGAACGATGGAATCTAGCTCTACCAGTCTGATGGACAATGGATACATTTCTAACACAATGATATGTATGACTTTGCTGAAGTTTAATAAATAGCCTATTGTATATACAAGTGCCTTCCCATACACACAGAGGAATACATTGAACTCTTGATTATCTACAGCAGCCCTATAGCTACACACACAGCTTTTCCTTTATTGATTGTCTATCTATGGAAACAACTTTGTACTATTTTGTCTAATCAAAATAATGCCAGATTACTATACCATTAAGAAGTAAATTCAGTGCCAAGCCATATTCAAATAAACTGAGTTGGGGTAATGATGTAAATATAATAAAGCATAAACTATGCAAATTTATTTGATATCTGTTTTCTTTTTTATAATTTAAAACGATTGGCCTCCTACATAATATAATAAACAAAATTTTAATAAAATATATTATCCATATTGTGACATGTATAAACCATTTTTTTTTTAAATAAATAATTTTCAAAGCCAATCAAAGAGTATACTACTAAAAATAATTTTTGAAGACAATTATATTATTTGATTGAAGCACTTGTTATTAATACTTTCATTGTGTGGTTGAATATCTAAAGGCTGCTATGTCAATGATATTTTATCCAACTTTGCTGTCACAGAAAGCAAATTTAAAAGTAACAATATATATGTTTAAATCAGCTTCTACAAATCTCTCTCTCTTTCTCTCTCTCTCATATTTACAACCATTAAAAATAAAACAACATATTCTTGATAAAAATTGTGGAGATATTTATGGATTTATGTTATCCAGTGGCCAAAGATATTATATACAGGTAGTATATAATGGTGATAAAGGACCTCAGTGTTTGAACTCTGTGCTGCAACGTATGTCATTAATTCCATCTCTATAAAATCATATAGTACAACAATCACAAAAATTATATATGTGACATGCTAATCATAAGTAGCTTGATGCCTGTAGTAGTGTTTTTTAAACAACTTTTTATTGGTAACATCCTCCACATTTTCATCTCCTCTTCTTTCAAGAATAAATATCTTAAATGTACATGTTTGTATTTTGATTGGATTCAAGATGAAGGAATGTGTGATGTTTTGGCTGCATGCCCCGGTTACTGGATTTCATAAGTATGAGAATATGTTATAATAAATAATATGCCATCTACAATATGTACAAAGAACATCCAAATGCACTCTATAGTAGAATGTAAAGTATACATTAAAATTGTTCTCTCTCACTCACATAAAACTATAGCTCCATAAATAGCTCCATAAAATGTCACAACAATGGCACAGTGTTCAACTTGTTCACAACTTGTTTGAATAAATGCACAGTCAGAAAGACAGAGCTGATCAGAGTTGAGTATCAATCTCACGAGGTGTCACTGTCACAGAAATGATTGACACCAACATATACAATGTTGTATACAATATAAAATCCTTGCTGCTTTGTTAGTTTTTTTTGCTGAGTATATCAAGTCCACACACAACTTCTGAGGTTACACCTGAGTTTCAGCTTGACTGGTGCCTCCATTTTCCATCAGTGGGGCCTTCTCATTGCTTCTTCCATTTGTAGCTGCATTAGGTCCCGGGCTCTGTGATCAGAAACTACATATTTTAAAACAAAACTGTTAATTCTTTATCATTCTTTGTTGACTTGATGAGAAATTTTACCTCAGTGTAAATGGGTTAAGAGCATGAACTTATAAAATCTACGGGTGAATCAATATATCATTAAATATCAATATATTTATTCATACGTATTGATAATTCACAGCATAACATATATTGGTCACATGGTTTCATGCAATTTTGTAAGAATAATTTCTAAAAAAGCAAATACGAATAATTTAGCAATTGTTGTCAATAAAAGCTTTTTGCAAATCTAATTAATCAAAATTTTATACAGAATGCATAATTTCAGTTTTGCAGGTTTAAAATTATATTCTAATCAAGCGATAATCAAATAGAGATTCAATATGTTTTCCTAGTGTAAATTTGTAAGTTGTCAAATTTAAATCCACAGTTTTCTTCAAACCATTTTTTATATACATTTTGATGTATAATACATAATTAGATCCCCAAACAGATTTTGCAGATCATTGGGATACGAAAGTGTACACATGTGTATAAACCGTTTTTTCCTTTGATATTCTTATCACAATGATCATTTTCTGCATCCTTATTTAAAATGAAATGTACACTGTAGTTTTCATTTCCTTGACGGACCCAACATTACAATACATTGTGGAGTTTGTGGTTATATCGCCAAAGTCCATAAAAACAGACAAACACAGAGTGGAAAGAGCTATAGTGCATGGTAGGCTTTTCCACATACAATAGTGTTGATTTCTTAAACATAATGTTCACCAATATCCTGTTATAGACGTACAATCTTTGCATGTTTAAACACCTGTCAACGCAATACTGATTATATAGGAGTTACCTCCCTTATCAGAAGAAACATACCTGTGTATCTTTTTTGTTTTCTTCTTTCTCTTTTTGGTCTTGAGCTTTCCTCCTAAGATACCTAAATAAAATATAGATATTAGTACATGTATGTATTGTTGGTACAAGATCAATTATCATGTTTTCTTAAATTTACATTTTGTGAGTTTGAAAATACATCTGCATTTCTTTGCAGGTCTAACTATAAAAAATCATAAGCCACCCTTAATGATTTGTATATCAAATGAAGCTATCAACATGAAAGTATATTCAGTTGAAGTGGAGAATAAATAACAGTGTATTAAATAAATCATGTTGATGGGAGATACATACATCATAAATATGGGATATCTCTCATGATTTGTGATGATTTTTATTTGAGTCATATGCATTAGCCTACTACCCTGATCGAACAACCTTGGCAAATTAAAGGAATAGGAAACACAACAAGTTGGATAAAAATCATATGCCATCTTACAGGTACATCATGAAAGATTCTTCATATATCATATGTTTAACCTCTCTTGTATCAATAAAGCCCCTTTTGTTAGTTTTTTAGATGCAAAAGATCCAATTGAAACATCATTTCAACAGCAATGCATAAAAATTCATGGTGATGACATCATCGCAATATAATAACTAAAATTTATTACATATTGGGTGATATAAACTGCATATTGCTATAAATTAGTTTGATGATGAAAAGAACTCGGTCAGTTTAGAGAGCAAATGAATAGTCAAACTTGCTATATCTGGTTAGAAACCAATAAGATATGATCAGCACAGTCCTACCTTTTGCGCAGCACAAGGATGCACACGATGACAGTGACAAAGAGCACAATGCCCACCACACTGGCTGCTATGGCCGCTGCCTTTACATGATCTTCTCTTTCCCCTGTAAAACAAAGCACATTTTCAAATCTTAAATCACACAATCACAGATCAGTACATGTGCTGTGTAAGACAAGACTTACAAATCAGTCTTTGATACAGACTAATGCACACATTATCAAAACTAGTGTTGTCACTAAGAAATATGGAATTTATTTACCTCAATAATTCATTAGATAAAATGTAAGTGAAATGAATATGTATATCAAATGTTATTACTGATAGAGTTGACATCCAAAAAATATAGAATGTTATTCACTTACAGTTAATAAAAAAAAATGAAGCAGAAATATGAAAACAGTAGGGAAAAATAAGCATTTTGAGGATCATAACGGCAAATTGTGACTTTATCAGTAAGATGAATAAATGAGTAAACTTGCAAAAGGACTGTATTTTCATTAATCTTTTGCAACATAACTATAAGTTATTGTTAAGATCAGTCACCAATGTACCAGTACATTATATATATATCATTTTTTGTTTCTCCTGGTATTTCAAATTGGAAATTTCTTGATGAACTGTTAACACCATTAAGAGAGAACTTGACATGTAAATACGTTTAGCTTTAAAAATCTAAAACAGAGTTTAATTAATTTGGTTACCATACATAGGTCACTAATAACATTATTAGAAAAATAATTCAAGATATAATATATGAGATTATAGTGTGTTGTACATGTATTTTTTTTGTGTGTGTGCAGCTATAGCCAAGATACCAAAAAGATGAGTAATAATAATTTGTGAAACTCATTCTCACAGCTAGTTCACCATAGCTCACAGTAAAACTTGCCTATCAATCAATTTACTCCTTCTCTTTTTCTATTTGAATTTTGATATTTCTCTTAAAAATAGAATTTAGATGGTATGGGGCACCTCCATATTGTGACCTACTTCCTATCGAAATACACACAAAAATCAAGTACATGCATTATTTTATAATTTTTTTCTTTCCCAAAATTGTTACCCGAGACTGTAGCACAATGGGTTAGAGCATTAACTACTACCGGTAATCTGCAAGTCATTAGTTCGAATCCCGCTGTGGCTTTTATAATTTTTACCTTTCCAAAAAATTTCAAAACATTTTTTTTTTGGTCAAATATTGTAAAATTCAAAAAAGTATTTTGATTACAATGTACACATTAATATTGACAGGTGTCCCATACCACCTTAAGTGTATAATTATCATTCATAAGACATGACAAGTTAAACTGTTGCAAAATTAGGTAAAATTTGCATTTAGCTAGGCGAAGCGAAATTAAAAGTGTTATTTCAACTTTTTGTTATGTCCCTTTGCTAACAGAAAATAATATATTATGATAGGCATTGGAAGAGTAGATTTAGAAAATGTTAGAATAGTATAGAATTGTACACTTACACAGTGATCCTACAATACATCAACGAGTTAACAAACATATTTAAGTTGGTTTAATTGCATCTAAAATCTCAACATATGTAGCTTGGATATATGTCATTTCTTTTAATTAACAATGCTGCTTTTGTGACAGGGTGTCTTAACTAGTTTCAATGGATCAAAATATTTCCTATGGATGGCTTGGACACCAGAAACTTAACCAACTGAAGGAAAAATTAAGCTTGCAAATTGACTTGTCCAAAGATATTGTGAATTGTAAACAGTTATTCAATGGAATGCCAATTAATTTTGAAACTCATGTACCTATTTTATATCAGAGAGCATGGAAAAAAATGCTGGGTGATATATCTGTGATTTAATCTAATTTAGTGTTTGGTATAAATGGGACGAATTTGAACCCACATTTTTCAATTCTTTTTCCTATGCATATAAATTGTATTGAATTCTTCATGGATTAAAATGCTACTGCTGTATTTGTCTTTGGGGAGTCCTAAATTATCAGATACTGTGGAAGTGCAAACTATTTACGACATTTTCTAACAATTAAATGCACCTGTTGTTAGTGTGGAAAATTAAAAATAAAATACATGAAAATTTAAAAAGCTAGTTACAACAGATGACAGTAGTACGGGATTAAATTTCTCTCTTTTATGAATAATTCACAGAAAATCTTATACGCTAGTTTTTCATGTGGTTGAATTTTTTTTTAAAAATGTCCTCACAAATAGTTTTCTTGCTGTTGTTAACTAATAGATGTTTCAATGAACAAAGAACTTCCTTTGTTAATCTTTTCAATGCTATATTAAATAATGCAGCATACAATACAAATGTGAAATGACAGTCTACAATATAAAATGTTCTGGAGTAAAACAAAATGGAGCCACAACACAAAGAAGACTAGATTTACAGCAAAAAAAGTGTGACTTAATACAGAGTGAATTAATTAAGCGAAATTAAAATATGCATTAACTATTCATTAGTATTTTGTTTGCTGTACACTTACGTTGAAAGATCAATGTTGGATCAATGTAAAAACAGGTTTTCCCAATGTAGTTCTCTTTACAGCTAAAAAGAAAAAGAAATCCAAGTGAAAGACCCAGTATAAAGTAGCTTCATTTATAACATTACATTAAAGATATTTCTTTCAAAAATATTCAATCTAGAATTTTTCTTTCTGAAATATTTAAACAATTGAAAGCAGAATTTGTCTTCATTTATAAATGTAATCTTGTACATACAAATATATAATTTAGGTCATTTTTTTATTACTGCATGTAGATTCCGAATTAAACGCGAGAAATTAATATCCACGTAAAATTGCAAGAAGGACATCTCGCGGATTTTAAATTCTTGCTTTTATTTTTTGGACAGATGTAAACTACATGAAACTATGAAAAAAATTCAGCATTCGCGATTTTATATTCTCTTGATTTGATGCAAAACGGTTGAATCGCGGAATTAAGTACTTGCGCAAAATAAGGAATCTACAGTAGTTGTTTTTCTAGATTAACAAATTTTCAGAAAAAAGGAAAAAAAACAAAAATTTTGTTTATGATGTCAGGTAATTGAATTTATCGAAACCATATCATATTCACCAGAAAAATCAGCATATATAAAATGAGATTTGAACAAGCTAGTTCTTAATTGGGAAATTCACATTGAATATGTTATCTGCAATCTTTTTTGGGTGTGTGATGCAAGTGGGTGGTGGTATTAATTACTATAAGATTTATAAATTTTTGCGAAAATGTGTTTTTCTTTTTTTGACCTACCGCCCCAATATTTATGTAAAAAGTCTTGAAAAACAACTCATAAAAAATATGACCTTATCATCAGTTATGAATGTTAGACTGTTAGTGTTTATTTTATAGCCACTATTCTACGTTCTGCCTAATTCCTTTTAAGAGTTGGTATTCCAAAATTAATTTACTGAGACTAGTGTTCTAGTTTCTTGCCATTATTGATTGATGAAGACAAAGTGTTTCACATCTTGTAAAGTTAACAAATAAATTTGTATTATGTTGTCTCTTTTCAGCATTAAATATTCATAAACGACGAGTGTTCCGATCATATTATCATTTATGGTACTGTTTGAGAATCTTCCAGGCCTGTCATAGCACCTTTTCATACAAGGTCAGGGTCCATCAAACAGGAAAATCGTTGAACTTTTGGTCAAATTGGGAAAACTGAATATACTTATACCATCAAAGAAAATTCATTTTATCTTGATAACTTGTATTAACTTCTTAAAAATTCAAGTTCTGCAGCACAAATGCTATTGAAAAATTTTGATTTCTTTTCACATTCTAGTTATTAAATATTGTCTCCATCTATAAATGCATACGGGAATTTTTCATCATAGAATTGGGAAAGCCTGTCATTTTTTGTCTTTGGGAATGTGTCTGATAATCAATTTTTAGCTCAAATTTAAGGAGAGTGACAACCCTAGCTGTTGATCATTTAAAATGTCTAAGAATAGTGTTTTTAAAATAAGTCTCTTCTATTCATGCATAGACAGAGGAATTTGCATCAGTTCTTTTCAAACTCTCAGGGAGAAAGGATAGGGTTTCTATCTCTTTCTCATCTCTGACTGACAACATATCATCACATGATTGACAGATTCTTCCATTTATATTTCCTCACAGAGGATATTTTGTAGTGTAATAGGAAAGGAGGAATATTGAAAACATATGGCTGGACAGGGAATCGAACCCGGGACCCCTGCAACTCTAGTCAGGAGCTCTACCACTGAGCTATCCAGGCCAATATCCACGGTCCATATAGCCCCAACTACTACAGTAGGTTGTTTATATTTTTACTTACTAACAATGGGTTGTTCTATGCCCTTCTTCAAACTCCATGACAAAACAGGTTCCTCCATTGAGACAACCTTGTGACACAGTTTCATTTTCTGTGCAAGGTTTCCTGTTACTGACAAAAGAGGTAGTCGTCACTGGTGCAGCAGTGGTGGGGCGGGGGGTGGCTGGCGTTCTACCACAACCATCTACAACAGACAATAGAAAATTCAACCATTTACAACAGTAATATAAGTATTAACATTTAACCATCTACAACAGGCAATAAAACATTTAAGCATCTATGACAGGTAATAGAACATTCAACCATTTACAACAGGTAATATAACATTCAACCATCTACAACAGGCAAAAGAACATTCAACCATCTACATCAGGTAATGAACATTCAACCATCTACAGTAGAACATTCAACCATTTACAACAGGTAATTGAACATAATGTATCTTTAACAAAAGGCAACAGAACATTGTCTCTTAAAACAACAATTTACAAAATGCAGGCTGTCTTAAAAAACCATTTACCACAGGCAATAGAACATTCTTTTAATTACCTGGTTAAAAAAACTTCAAAAGCAAGACTTGATAATCTAATTTTGATGCTGAAACCATACCTTGATCATCACATAATTCCTCAGAACAGGCAGACACACAGACAAGCATAAGAAGCAACATCAACTCCCTGAGATACATGTTTGAACACACAGGGGGAAAAATGAAATATAGATGCCTCAACGCCTACTTGCAATAATTATTTCTTTTTATATGTTCTGTTCTTCAGCTTTGAAGACTTTGATCTATGATACAGATGATTGACCTTTTCTACCTGTGAAGGTGTTCACATACTTTGCAAACACGTAATGGAATCTAAATCCTGCTTGAATGTTCTCTCTGATAATGCATGTATGTCGACTATGTCATTGTGTACATTAAATAAATTGTTAAAATTGTTTAAAAAAGGGAATTAGGAATCGTGTAATTCATTTGAGAGCACAGAAAATTCAACATCTCATAACAAGATTAAAGACTTTTCAGGGCAAAATGAGTATATGATACACTTACTTATATGTGATCCTTTTGGTTCATGTGAGTGTATACAATCTGAGGATATGATCTTAACGTGTGACTGTTAACAGTGTAGACCAATGGAGGATATGATACACATTTGACAGTTAACTGTGCAGACAATCTGATTTAACACTTGCATGTGTCATAATGTTAACCTTGTAGAAAACCTGAGGGTAAGATACATACACATGACTATAGACAATATGAGAATATGAACTTACACATGACTTAACCCAGAAATGCAGACATTCAGAGGATATGATACCTACACATGACTAAATAGCATGGACAATCTGAGAATATGATACTTACACATGACTAACTGACTTAAACAGTGTGAATAATCAGAGGATATGATAAAATGGGATATTGAGCACTGTAGACAATATCACGATGTGATACATGTACTTACATGTGACTGTAAACAGAGTAGAACACACAGTCCAGATGATGTACTGGGGCAGCAGCTGATGCATTCTTCACCTCTCCTCGTTCTGGTGTTCACTCATTTGGATGTATCAGGATCTGGAGAGTAAAACAATTTTTGGTAATAAATCAACATTTTTTCATATAGATTTATTTGCAGTTTTATTCAGGGAATAAGGGGAGTTGAACAGTAATCTCTAGTCATTTTGGGGGATTTGATTTCGAAAACATAATCCTCTTTGCAATATCTGATATATACACAGTATACCAATACTTTATTCTATTCCATTATATCATACCAGTATCTGATGTCTCTGTCGGATCATTTTCCAGATGAATTGGTAACATTTTAGAGTGACTTGTAAGCATGCAGTAATTGTTGAATGTAGAGTGATCATCAAACGGAATGTAATCTAAATCTGACTAAAACTCTACTCCCACCTGTAGATTTACTCATGTTTATCATTCATTACCTGACATTCATACTTCTGCTGAATTAAATTATGATGATCGTGATAAAAATCAGTGCAACATTAATGGCAAAACAAATGGTGGGGTTTTTTTTATAACTATAAACATGTAGCTCACCAAGTTTTCAAGTTTTTATTTTTAATTATTTTGAGAAGGAAAATGATTTCATAATATCACTTAAATTAAGGCATATATGCTGTGCTACTTACAGGATTAAATAATATCTTTTTAAGAAAATTAATTAATTTTATAGTCACATGAAATTTTAATCTTGTACTTTTGTTTAAAAAATGCATAATGTGCATTACATATTATAATATTGGATTCATTGTTAATAACTATATATTATTTTGTACATCTTATTTTAGATATGTAGTTTGAAAGGTTGATCTGCAGTCTTATTGAAGACTAGCAAGATCTGATTCCAAATGAATTATAAGACACTGCAGTGCAAACTTCAAAAACAGTATAGTTTCCTTCTCAATATTTGCAATGAGAAGGACTTTGTCATTGCAGTAGGTTAAAATATTGCTCATCGTTCAAATTGTTTCTATTAATTAAGACCAAGTGTACGTTATTTGGCTACAGCATACACTTGCTAGTATTCCCTGTTTAACAAATCCTGATACAGGAAGAAAATAATGACAAGAGAGGACAGACCTGACCTCAGAAGTTAATACAGTCACACAATACTAATAGCTCCTTGAGTTAACAGACCAAAAGATTCTAGATGCTAAAAAAATAACCAGGAAGAAATTAATTCTGTTATCATCACGTACGTTACAAACCAATTTAAAATTCATGAGAAATATCCAACTTTTCAACAATAACAAAAAATGAACTATTCTATTTGCAGGTACAGGTATTAGCAAATTGATATTTTTATCTTTTAGATTGAAGCATTTTATAGAATGATGTGTACTTGGCAAACACTGTTTACTTGATTGCTTCCTCCCTGCCCAGGGGCTATGACTGTCTGATAACGCCCCCACACACCCACACCACATCATCTAATCCCACTGCCTACACAGTCCATAGAATGTATAGCTCTTATAGTTATCACATGCAGGGTTAAACCAATTCAAACAAGCATATAGATTTCACACACTTGAATTTTGATAGAACTCAAACCGTGCGACATTCTTTATACTCATTTTAGAAAATTGCTTTATTGAAATCGCAAAATCCTCCCACTTCATCATCTCAAGTTACTGTACAGCATTCAATGGTTACTCAATTAAGTTAAAAAAAAATACAAAATGTACCTTAGATATTATACATGTATATAACATCGGATTTTACCAAATTTGAAACTAGCTATCATTTGATTAAGTACTCCAGTACTATACCGGTATGTCCATGAAGGTATATCTTGTACCAGAAGTAAAGTATGTATTTATCTACATGTAATGTTCCTTATCACTAGATTAAACATAGACACTAAGCACAACAATAGTGACATGTATTAATCCATATTCTTACAATGTCTCCATTTCCTTAAGCCCCCCCCCCCCCCCCCCTTTTTTTGTTAAAATCAGGAGCAACCATAAACCATACATGTAATTTACTGGTAAGTCATAAAAACAGGAATGAAAATAGTTGCACTTGTGAACAGTGTTGTAAATGCGAAAATAATTTTATTAAAAGATAAATAAGAACTGCAATTTTTATGTTCAAGTATTCAAAAAATCGAGAGCTAGCTAGGTCACTTTAATACTGCATGATTATCATGGATCCCTTCTGTTATGACTATCAAACTGTTCTTCATTGGTAATTAATTATATGGCAGTGTGTTTAAGAGTGTATACTAACATATTACTGAAATCTGATGATGTGTGTAGGGAGACCAAGTGTTAATGATTTCAATAAATGAAAGTGGAGAGGACAAATAAATCTCCAGCATTCACAGGAGACCACAAGGAGTACCAACTGTTATGCATCAGTTCACTTCTGGTGAGGTAGCCTAACATCTGCAAATTAGCCACTGAATTAATATTCATGGGAAAACAACAAGGTCTTTTACACAATCAAAAACTCTTCCTTGTCAATAGAGCAAGTTCTAACAGGATCTTCAATAACCACCAAGATAGGACTGGAAATAAAATGACCAACATAATTGAAATAGAGAAATTGATTTGATCCATTAATAGTTTATAAGCCTAGTAATGGTGTCAGAGCACAAAAGTTCCTCCAGTCTGAACGAGCGGCAGAGAATTAGTCAGGACAAAAAACTAACAATCCTGCTAAACAGCAACAAGACTGAAAGACATTTGTCTGAGTCTAATGCTTTAATTAACTCTGTAATTGCTCCAATCAATCACAGTAATTAGGCTTTGATCGACCCTCAGAAGCTTGAAAGTGCAACTATGGATTTGTTACAGTTTTTTATGTTAAATTATAAATTAAATGGTTCCCATCAGGTTTGGAATAAAATTCTTTTCTCTCTATGCATCACAAAACTTTTCACCAACTTGATCAAAGAGACAGCAATTGCAGATTTACTATTTGCTGTGTAATCTGCAGTATATATAAAATTTCTCAGAATCTGAACAATTAAATTTAATTCTGTCAAAAACATAAATCTCTTTACATTAAAGGCATGGTGCATTTACTATAGCCATCCTTCCGGATAAAAATGATAATGCCATTGCATCACATATATTGCACAACAAACTCATGTGATGTGCAAATTCAACAAAACGTTATTGTGATGCACGAGTTAGCTTACTGAGCCTGACTTACCTGCAGCTAATTCCATCTCTAGCTCTGGGTTTGCGATCACCCTGCCTTTCTGATCCACAATGACCCAATCAATATAGAGGTGGCTTGATTTCCTATACCTTCACAGTCAGCAAGTTCACACATTCTGTGGTTACTCAACTATCTCCTATCTATTGCCAACTCATAAATAGTTTGCTTTCTGTCTAAATGATGCTCTAATTAACAGTGGGCTGCTGAATGCTCCTCAAAGCATCTGCTTGTATTAATTAATATATAGGTACCAGTATAGACATATACATTCCAGTACAATATACTAGTATGTTGGACATAATGAATAGGTACAATGGTTTTGAGGGTTTTTTTTTTACTTAAAACAACATTACAGGTGCCAGCTTGTATACAAGCAATGCTTTTATCTCTAGATCATAAAAAGGAGAGTGTTATAAATTTCCATTTGCACCTCTTTGTGGTCGGTTGTGATCAATTGCAAGGTATAGATGAATTTGTTCATATTGATACCTTCCAGGTTGTGCTTATCATTTTAGTGGTATGTCTATATCGATTGACACACACACACACACACACACACACATATATATATATATTTGGGAGCTAGGATAAATTAACCCAGACTAGTGAATGCAAAGTGTTCAATTTAATTAGCATGTGAAACATCCTTGATAGTGTATAGTTTGTTTATCTGTCGTTCCCCCCCCCCCCCCCCCCCCCCTTTCCCCCTCTCTCTGTCTGATCTGGATTTCATCTTGATCAAGAAATTATTTCAGTTCTTTCAAACAGATTCAATCAGCAAAATCAAACAGAAAGTCATGCCAAGTTAGATGCCTTCATATGCTTGTATATATCAATGAATGCCTTTAGAATCTTTATATCAGCTTACTCATCTACGAGGTCATGGTCTAGTTTCATTCTTTATAAGGACATTTGTTCAATGCTTCGTTGAATGGTAAGTAATAGATAAATATAGAGCTTAAGGGTACTTCATGCTATCAAAAATTGAATCTATCACATAACATTTTTGTATTGAATTTTAAACCATGCAATTATGTTGTGCATGACTAGACTTGGTCACACAATGATATATCCACAGCTAGTCTTTCTATACTGAGGTTGTTATATAATGTTATGTTCTGGGGAGTCCCACCCCCAACACAATTACAGGTACCTTAAAATACCCTATGTCTTTAAAATCCAGTGTGACCACAGAAAATGCAGAAAATGTAGAAAATGTAAACTATTTGGGTGAGGAAATACATGCATCATTGTAAAAGTCGTCTCACCTTGGGTTAGATTAGATATATTGGATTCCAGAAATCCTCCTGTCTACTTGATCCTCAAAGGTTCGCAATCAATCAGTCAATGTTGGTAAGACGTCCTACAATGATAACAGTGCATTGTTACTATTCAGATGGTTCAAAGCCATGCATGCAAAAGGTCACCTAATTACAGAGACAATTCATCTGACAGTTCAAAGGTAATCCTGTCATCTATCACTCAGGCCTAATCACTGGTAATAATTAAGCTTAATTGTTAAAACCACAACAAGTATGGTTACTTCAGCTGTTAAGTAGATGAATATGTCCTTAGTAATACTTTGTTTCATAAATGAAAAAAAAACAAACTAAGATGCCATTCAATAGATTGCATAATTCTAGATAGCATTTAGATACTGGAAAGGAATTTGGGGAAAAAGGAATGGCATTTTATTATTAAACAGACTGCAGAATTCACATATGAAAAGATTGGATACTGCCCAAAGGTATTATAAAGATGGAAAAAAGAGATAGAACATTTTGGGAATGTTTCATTCACATATAATACTGAACTTCAAACAAAGCATTAACATAATATCAAGTAAATCAATGAGACATTAAAGCTTACAGCGCATGAAATATACCATGATCCTCACATACCTAGTCTGTGATTAAAGTTACTCCATAGTTCCAGGAATAACAGGGGAGCTAGTTGATATTTTCATGAAATCCCGTGAATAAATCAAAAAGTTGGTAAAGAACACTCACTTAAGATGCACCATTAATTCCATTAATTATTAAACATAAACTTGAGAGTAACATGTGCTTGGCACATCTCCATAACAAAGTGTACAACTTGCTACCTGTTCCGACCATGTGCAAACCCTGCTGTTTTATTTACTCCTCGGCATAATGATTACTGACAAGTGAAAATCTAATGAATGAGAGTAGCTAGGGGAAATCGTTTACCTTTGAATAAACAGCTAAATATATACCGGTAGTCCTGTATTGTCTGAAATCATTTTTTTTGCACATAAATTATATGTTATACATACATTTGACTATTATATATCAATGACAGACCCATATAGAACTATAATAGTGGTACGTTAAGTAATTTGATCTCTTCACCAAAAGGAAGTTAATGAAATTATCCAGGACAAGCCAACAGTTTCTCCATTAGAAGAGCATTGTAATAATTTAAAGTCTAGGACAATTTTCTGTGTTCTGTTGGGTATATAATCGATGGGTTGTTCAGATCATAAATCTCTTCATAACTTAATGCCCACAAATATGTGTACAGCTTTTCAATCTAAATGTAAATATAAAATAAATTCACGCACTATAGAGCTTAGATTTAAATTTATATTTGTGTAAAGCTCATGTAACAGCTAGAAGACTTTCAGATTTTATTTGTCCATTCATTCACCTGAATATTGGGTCTTATATTCAGCTGTAGAGAGCTAGATAGGAAATTTCTCTGTGAAAAACCAGCCCTCATGTACATTTAATTGTACAGCCACTATCATTTGACATTCTTGAAATAGTTGAGGTAAGGTTTCAGACAAATATGTGCATTGTTTACACAGGTATGTGTATACTATACCTGGACCAGGTTTACACTTGTTCACAGACAACAGGCATACACATGTAAAGGTGAAAATCAAATACGGTACCTTTTGGACAGTCAGCAGTTACATCCACATGATTTATACCATTTTTTTTTTTACGTATATCACAACACTTTAAGTTCCATTTAGGTCAACACCACAGAAATAGTACTGTTGTTGTCCAATGAATACTTATGAAAGAAAAGTAATCCGAAAGGAAGGTCACTCGTAAAACAAGGACACCATGCTTCTCAACAATCCAACACTGGGACAAGTTTCATTTAAGCCTATATTGAGGTCAATATCATCTCCTTCTATAGTCATGCAGGTGGACCGAGGCAGCCATGCATGTTGTACTGTACAACAGAGGTCTTATCTGACAAACCTAGGCCCAGTCTTACCTTTAAATGGTATTGTCTTGTTTGTTGTCCCACAAGGTTGTCCCGAGTTGACTAATATGAGATTCTTGAACTTGACCAGGCTGAAAAAAAAAGGAATTAAACTTTTAAAAAAAGTACATACACACCTTTTTTACATAATAACTGTTATCCTTAAAGATTATAAGCTGTTTATATTGTTTAGTCATTTTAGTTTATCATGGCGATTTAAGAATGGTACAACCTCCTTTTCACATCAGCTGACCAATGGTAAATACTTTTTTTTTTAATTTTAATTTAATTTTTTAATAAAAAATCATTCAGTTAATTTCACACTAAAATGAAATCATCTGAAGCATGTTAGTTTACCTTGTGCTTTTAAAAATTGTATATCAACCTGTAGTTCAGGGAGAGGGGAAAGGAATTTGTTGCAAGTGACAAGCAGGAAAAAGCCACCTAAGTAGATTGAAGATTGAAAGTGGATCCAATTTAAACATAACCACAGTGAACTACCAAGACACGCGCATTGTCATCTCTACAGGACCACACCATTACATTCCTTCATCATGAATCTTAAATCTGGGGCTAAAACTGCAAGAGGCTTTGTGGGTTCATCTGGAAGATGTCACCGACCCCCTATATTTATCTCAGTTCATTTACAATGAATTTTAGGCAACCATATCAAAGAAATTAAAATTTGTGTGTCAGTAATTCTTACTATTCATTTTTTTTATTACAGTAATCAATCTTGATTGAAAATAAACATTTTTGTCAATGAATTTAAATGTAGGTAAATGTTTAAGGTGCATCTAAAGTAATTAAACTCATAAGTTTCTTCGAATAAAATGATGACATGTATTTAATTGAGTATCTAACCTGGACAACAGGCAATATAGACTTATAATTAATTAATACCTACTGTGGACTATATGAGAGAGAACAGCGCTCGATTGTACAGAGTCTGCTAAGCCTACAGCTATTTAGCTTTAATAACCACTACTTTTATCTTCCTAATAAAATTAGCTCCACCCACGACTGGCTTCGTGTTTGAGAAGCATTTCCTTGGGCATTACGTGCTCTAACATCACTCAAGAGGGTTTCCTCCATATTTAACCAAACAAACCTTGCATCCATACAAACCCTGATCTGTGGAATGTTTTAGTGTTCAGGCGCCAATCACTGCTAGTCTCCAACCGTTTATAAATACTCAGCAATTGAACTTCAGATTCATCCACGATGAGCCAATATGTTTATCATTAATTTTTCAAAGCTACATGGAATTTCACATATTTAATACAAACATCTGACCTCATCAGCACACTCAAAAACGAGCTAATGTTTTTAAAAGTAATAAAGTTTTTGATTCAAATACCAGCCAATTACTTGGCAATATGGTAATTTTCACTGTACTTTTTCTCAAGAGATTCCATTTTCCCCAAGAAAAATTAGATGTTTAACATTCTTGCATTTAAAAATACATAATGAATATAACAAACAAATAGATACATAAACATAAATAACACATAGATAAAAAATCATTCAGAAAATATATATTTATCACACACTAAATCTATAACATCAAAATACCAGCTATTATTAGCTGCTGTTAAATATTAATTTTAATTCAAAACAAATTCCGGTACAAACGATCAATCTACAGATAAAAGTCTATAGTAATCTCTCTCTCTGTCTCTCTCTCTCTCTGTCTCTCTCTGTCTCTCTCTCTCTCTCATTATAGGGGTAATACCAGTACAAATGTTCTTGATCAACATTCTCTATATGATCGTTGAGTGTATATCCACACCAAACATCAAGAGCTCCTAATCCTAGTAGCTTCTGGGTACTGTGGTAAAGGATAATGCAAGTCTCAAATCCAAAATGTCATTTGCCGATCTACTCCGATGTAATAAAATTACATTTCTACATCAAAGATACCATTTAATTGAATAACAAAGAACAAAAATGAAGCAAAGATTTTGATCTTTTAGATACTGTCACTAGAGTAACAGTGAGTAATTTCTATATAACATATCAAACCATAAATACAATTCATAATATAGCCGAGAGCTTAATGCATCCCCGTGGACTAGTCTGCTTGATAAAGTGTTTGTATGTGTATTATCACAATTCATGCAGAAACATTTATATACTGTAACCAACTTTTATTGGAGTAAAAGAAGATTTCACATGAATCATGCTAGCCTCACCATGAATCGGTCTATAACATAAAAAATTATGTTAATATCTTAAAATATCTACACCAATATTTTTATTTCTTTAAATTTAATATACTGCAATAAAACATTCCTGCAATCTTCCTGCAACACTGTAAGGATCTTTTGAGATGACAAAATGATGCATGAATTTTGGGGTTGATCACTCTTTTTTTGTAACTTCTCAAAACCTTTTCAAACCACTGAAGATTAGCCAACCATGTACTAGAATGTATACCGGTACATGTATTGATTTGCAAAACATTATGCAAGTGACCCATAGAGAATCATCTATATTTTTCTCAAGTAATCAAACTATATATGTTATACTATACAGGACCGAGGTACAATTATTGACTAAATCTTATTGACTGGATAGAGGGCAAGAAATCTCTATTTTGATTCCTAGTCCATGTTATAGAACTAAAATGTTGCCAGATGCCATTGAAAAGAACTCCTGATTTACTTTAACACTTTTCACCCATTAATTATTTTCAATTTTATTAAATGCAAGGTAGAATTCATTTCATTGACCAATTATGATGATTAAAGCACAGAATTTGAATTTATAAATTATTTTATAACTTTTTTTAATTAGTGGTTCTGAGAACATTAATTTTCATTGAAAATTGCACTTATATATAATGTTTTGAAGCAAAAATAAAATAAATATTTTTTCCATATATCAGCTCTAGGACACACAAGACATTCCTCAGTTTTGGATAATTTTACTTGACAGATTATTTCTTCTTGATTTGCATTTAAACCTGTTAATGCCCAAAAGATCAGGGTGCATTACCAAGCTATTTTTGGATTTTCCTTTTAATAGCATCCAAAATGCAAATGAACGCCTATTATAAGAAAGTCATAATATACCGGGTATATTTTCAATTGAAACTATACATCCAAATAGAAAAAATATCATGTAACATGAAAAATATAATTATGGAATTACATAGTGGAAATCTTCACATTGCAGAGATAGGGAAAAAGTAGAAAGTAATGGAAGATAGGTCGTGTCTGACCTTAAGGACACACGCGACGTTCCTGAGTTTTAGATAATTTTTCATAATGGATTATTTCGTCTTTATTTGCATTTAAACCTGTTAATGCCCAAAAATTCAGGGTGCATTATCAAGCTATTTTTGGAGTTAGAATATTTTGAATTTTCTTTTTAATTGTATACAAAATGCAACAGAATGCTTATTAATAAAGTCATAGTATATATTTTCAATTGAAACTATATATCCAAATAGAAATTAAAATATCATATAACATGAAAACATAATCATCAATGATTGTCATCTGTAAACTTTTTTGAAATATCAACAGATGGTGGTCAAAAAAACCCCCAGTTATCTCTCTTTGTATCACCTTGTGAAATCTCACATACATGTATATATATATGTGTGTGTGTGTGTGTAATTGAAAATGGATCAAGCAATGACTCCAAGGTACATGTAGGGTAGTTAAATATATAATAAACTTGTATGTGTGTGCATGTGAGTGTGTGTGGATCAAGCAATGACTCCAAAGTAGGGTAGTTAAATAATAAAATCATTTGCAGTCCTTTCTCTACTATCATGTGTTACATGTAATACATGTATTATACCCTGTAGAGCTCACAGGGCCCGCATGCTATCTTGGTAATATTATTACATCATATAAATTAGTTTCTTTCCCATGCAACTTGCACAATAGAAAATTATGTGCTCAAAATATTCTCCTTTTTTATTTTAAAATATTTAATATTATGAAGACAAGTCAAAGAAGAGATTTAAAAAATTATATATTAAACAGAAGTCACTCTAATACAGATAATGTTAAAAAAAAACAAAACCAGTCCTCCATAATTTTGCATGAAAATTAATACTAATACATGTACTACAAAATTTCCCTAAAATGCAAATATTGTAAAACATGACGCTTTTGGATCCTCTCATTGACAATAAATTTATTCAAAATCTTTTAAAACAGAGTACAAATCTTTTGTTACAGTTCAGTTGTAATATCCAAGCTCTTTCAGTTTTGGATCTGCATCTTCCCTTCTTAATACTGCATAAAAAAAAAATAAACATTACTATCGACAATTTATTCAGAAACTCTTTATAAATGCTGTGGTCATCCCTTTATTAATATGTATCATAGATGCTGGCTGGTGATCATAAATTTAAGCAATATATACTTATTTTGGTGATTCATGCAAGTATGAGGATAGCAGGCATTGCAGAAAAAAATACATAACACACTTACGCAGGTTATGTTAATTTCTTCTGCAATATTTGCTACCTTCATAGCCCTCATTCTTTTAACGAATTATTGAATTAATCATAAAGATTAAGTAAGATAACCAAATTATAGCACGTTAGATAGAAGAAATAGCAAATTCTTTATATATGGGAATTTGAGTCTAACCTCATTTTGCGCAGTCTATCATATGCACCATGCAGCACATTTAAAACAGTTCATTAAAACATATGGCCCTGCATGTCTTGACAAACAGTTCTTTGCTTATGATGGTTATAGCAGTAAATTCAATGAAAATCTGTTTAATTAAGATAGAAGTCTTACCTCTGTAGTGACCATGGTAAGCTTTCTCTACAAAATTGATCCGATCATGATGTTTTAGGATTGGAATAAGTCCCCCGAGTACTGTAAGGAATATAGATGACCCTGATTAGTGATTAATACACTGCATTTCATCATAAAGCATGTACAAGTTGTACTTATCAAGCTGCCTGTAAAGTTTGCTGACTATCTTCATTGAAAGGCCTTGGTTTTCACTTTTTTTTTTAAAAAGTTTATATTCTTAACAAGGGCCCCAGGGGCCACATCGCTCACCTGATCAACAATACCAAACTGACTCAACTTTGATCCAAACAGCTTTAATAAATAAATATAAAAACATCTGTATGATTTTGCAGATTTTATTTAGCACATTTTTTAATATTTAGTCCCTCATAAAGAATGAAGATTTTTTAACATTGACTCTGTAATAAAGAATGAAGATTTTAATGATTTTCCTCAATATATTCCTATGTAAAAATTGTAGCATTGTGGCCCCACCTTTACTCCAGGGATAATAATTTGAACAAACTTGATACTACACCACCTGAGAATGCATCCACATAGGTTTCAACTTATTTGGCAAAATGTTTAATGAGAAGATTTTTAAAGATTTTCCACAATATATTTCTTCATAAAAATTGCCCCCCCCCCCCCC
>WFKH01007768.1:35808498-35860009 GCA_016163765.1 Magallana hongkongensis
TTTTTACTATATGGCCATATTGGCCCCACCCTAGAGCCTGAACCCCTGACCCAGGGGCCATGAATTTCATAATTTTGGTAGAGGGCTTCATGGACATCATAACCATGCAATCAGTTTTTTCCTCACATGTGTGGGAGTAGAGAAGAAGATTTTTGAAAATTTGGCTGTTTTTTGCATATTTGGCCCCACCTGTGGCACCCTGGGGGTGGTAGAGCCACCAATTTTACAATTTACATTCCTCTTACCATAGAGATGCTTCACACCAAAAATGGAAACAATTGGCCTTGTAGTTTTTAAGAAGAAGTTAAAAATGTAAATTGTTAATGCACGACGCACGACGACAGACGAAAACAGATAGCAATAGGTCACCTGAGTTTACTCAGGTGACCTAAAAAATAACACCCCTCCCCCCCATTGTGTCCCCATCCTACTCCCGGGGATCATGATTTGAACAAACTTGAATCTACACTACCTGAGGAAGCTTCCTTATGAGTTTCAACTTTATTGGCCATATGGTATTTGAGAAGAAGATTTTTTAAAATGTCAATAAATTTTCATTATTTCCTAATAATCTCCCTTTTAATTAGAGGGTGGCCATTCATTTAAACAAACTTGAATCCCCTTGGCCCAGGGATGCTTTGTGCCAAGTTTATTTGAGTTTGGCCCATTGGTTCTGGAGAAGAAGATGAAATGGGAAATGTTTAGGATAACAACACCAACGCTAACACCAAGGAAAACAAGACCCCGGACAAATTTTGATTACAAAGCTCACTTGAGCCTTTGCCTCAGGTGAGCTAAAAAGCTCATTTCAACATGAAATGTGTTTTATTCTGTAAAGAATTGTTAAAATTAATGTTTAATGTTATGATCATTAAGGCAAACGCAGCATGTAATTTAAAATACACCCAGGTACATCTGTATCATTATGATAAATTTAGAAATTAGCATGAATACCAAATGGATGCATCAACGCAATTAAAAAAATTAAATTGAAAATGAAATACATTTTTCGTCTGGTTTTTTTTTTTTACATACCCCGGTAATTATTTATAAATTTTAGGCTCCAGTATTTAAACATTACCATAATATTTGATCGATTAATGAGAAGTTAAACTGGTTTATTATTAGTTGCATCTCAGGTACAATTAGTTTCAAAGCAGAGTTCTTTCCCCTTTTTAAAAAGTGATTGTGACGTCAGATTTCATGTTGGCATGAAACTGTGGGTTGGATCTAATGACTGAAAATTCAATATGTCAAATGGGGCAGTTCAAATTTTCTCATCACCCAGTTGTTGTCGTTAGAGCTCGCAGTGCTTGTCAGCTTTTCCTGCTGGCGAGCTGAGCTTGCTGGTAGTTATTTGCTATTCTTTACACTTTCACCATGAACAGAGTGTTAAATAAATGTAACAAAAATGTATAATGCATGCCAAAACCAGTAACAAAAAATCATAACATTTTCTAAATGTATCATATTTCGAATTTTTCACATTCTGGTTTCTGCCTTCACATTTTATGAAGCTATATACATACAATAGTACCTTGAACAAATGATTAATCATATTCTTAAAATAATCAATATCAGTGTAGGTACTACATTCACTCATCTCTGTATCGATCAGCATGACATTATGTCAGTAATAATAATACAGATTCTTAAATTATCTTAAACAGAAAACCACACATCATCTGGTGTTCTTTTACCAGACTGTGAGTTCATACAATGTGATTATGTGCTACTTACATAAGAAACTGGCCGCCAACATAAATGTTATTCCTGGGTTGTTACTGGCATGAAATTTCAATTCAACTCGCCCTTGGAAAATTAAAATTCACGGTTTAAATGTAAAACACTCAATCACTCATGAACACAATAAGTACACCATTCATATGTATACTCATCATCTACTGGTAATAGGGAATATTTATTATATACAGTATGATATCTTTGGAACATATATGTTTTCATTGTCTGTCAGTTTGCATAAGGCTGCATGAAATTAATTTTTAGATTCTCATCCCCGCCCGCCCCTTTGAAAATGGCCCGCCCCGATGCATTTTATTTTATTTTGAAAAAAAAATTGTGTGGAAAAAAATTTCAGGAAAAAAAATCGGGCGCGGTATACAATAAAATTCAAAACATTTTAATGGCTGCCTAAGCATGTAGATTACCGTTTGATTCCAGTCATGTTTGTTATCATAAGGATACAAATGTCTTCATGCATTGACAGTTAAGTTGACATAAAATGGAATTAAAATATTACAAGTGGGTTTGTGTACTCATATTAGCATTAACAATTTAAAAGAATAGAGCTGTTGTTATTTCTAGAACATGAACGGTGAAAAAGGTGTTTTAAAAAAATAATTAAATAAAATCCGCCCACCCGCCCCATATTTTTGGTAAATCAGGATGAGAATCTAAATATTAATTTTATGTGGCCTAATTTACCTTTTTTCTATCAATGTGCACATTCAAATTATATTGAGACATTAATTTACATGTACTTATCTAAAAGATTTTCATTGGCTGTCCATGATTAAAATTGTATGCTTGGCAGAATATACTATTCAAAGACTGTTCCAAGTATTGTTTCCATGACATTTTACAATTTTTAACAAAAATACACATGTCTATCAAAGAAAAACAATTTAAATTAATGAAAACGAATTTTAAAAATCCAAGATTTTCTCATTAAGAGCAGATCAGGGGTTTTTTTACCCTTAAAAATTCACAGGAACGTAAACAGATTTCATACAGAGATTTATAATGGGAAAATCTGAAATCTTTTATCCTTCGAAAGTCACTCGGAACTATTTTTCAATAGACCCCTTCACAGTAACTGCAGTACTAGTACTGCTTTTTTGCAGGGCAAATTGACATATTTTGATAAAATATGACATAATGTCAATTGTTTAATTTACATCATTTAATTGTCAAACTACATAAACTTTGCCAAGCTAAATCAACTTGCCCTGCAAAAGAGCAGTACGGCAGTTATAGTGAAGGGGTCTATGCTATCATCCAGGTACTTTCATGTTTTTGCAATGCAAAATCCCCTTAGACTTTTTATTCTTAGCTGTGTATTGAAACCTGCCAAGATTAAAAGGTCCTTTCAAAGGAGAATTTGTGGATTTTTTTCAGAATGAAATCATTGGAACTCAGAAGTATATATAAATAACAAATAATAAAGCCAAATGTACTACGAGGATATCTTGGGACAGAGAGTACACAACGGCGCAACGCTCCATTGTAAACACACTGATTTTCCCATTGAGCGTTGCAAATAAAAGGAGCTAGTATATATATGTAGGAAGAATTTTATTCTACAGCGATTAAGCAAGATTAAATATGTACATAAATGGAAGTTTTCCCTGGAAGAAGGTTTACAATAATCAGAGAAAATGGGGCTTGGTTTCTTGATAAATTAATTACCGGGTAATATCAGAATCATCTATGCCTCGAAGGTTTAATAATTTCAATACATACAACAACTGATATATAAACGCATATTATACTATAACACCTGTAATGAATTCACAAGTCCCAAAGAGCTAACGTTACAATTGAGGAAATTCGAACTATTTTACTTTTCTCTGTTTTTCCCTCTATTCTTATTTGTTTCGGCAAACAAAAAGTTCATAGCTTACTTTCAGGTTTGAGATATGCAAAATAATTTCGCAATGTGAACTCGTATGGATTATTTGCAGGTCCATACTGTTTCTTCGCTCCTCCTGTTTCCTTTGACATTTTGTTGATAGTCACTTGTCGGGATCGTGTAAAATTAGGGACCTATTAAACAAGTACCCAAACATGTAAATTAAGGAGTGATAACTAATAAGCGCCTTGTAAATTAAGGAGGGATAACTAATGAGCGTCTTTTCTATTTAATCTGTTTTGTTTCACATCATACATAATTTTATGATCTGTATGTATGTATATCGAAATATTCCACGTACAAATTTCTAATAGCTGGAGACAAAGATGGCTGCGCCCAGAGAAGAAGACTCAGAGCAAACAGATTATGGGTCTGCAAGTAAACCTTGCACTTCCAGAACATGTTTTGATTTTTCCACATTCATGAAAATGCAGGGAAAGAAAATTGAAGTAGGTATTATTCAAGGGATGAGTGATAAGAATGGTGTGTGTTTGAAACACGTTGAGGTCATAATCTAGAATAAGTTAATGAATAACCCTATCGCAGAAGATAGTAATTTCACGACATTATCCAGAATAAATAGTTTTCTTCATACACTTAAGTTTGAGGCTTGAAACATGTAATTATGTCCAATGAATGGCCCAACTTGAATTAGTTAGATTTTTTTTTTTGGTCAGAAAATGGTTCTCCGATATCTCTATAGAAATTAAATTTTAAGCTCTGAAATAAGTGAAACCCCGGGAGCTTCCCGGGGGGAGGGGGGGCTTCGTCCCCTGCCCCCACCCCCACCCCCCAGCAGGGCGCCACCTTGACCCACTGATTTCATTTCTTCCTTATTCTTCCACTGCTAGTCGCATTCTTGAATATCAGTTTGTTTGCCTCCTATATCACAGTGCTTGTTAATATTTAAGAGAAACAGTGCATGTGTGCATAGTCACAACAGGCAATAAGGTGTCTACTTAGGTGAATCTGAAAAAAAAACCCACCTAATTATTTGTTTTTCAACACTTTGAGCTCAAGTTGCAAGTGATGTCACCGTAGGCTTAATTATTTTCTTTATTCGGAATATCCTCAGAGAATAAGGTTTACCTAATGTCACTTAAAAACCTTCTCTTTTTCAGGATTATGTTTCACTTGTCACAACTCACCCTGTATGTAAAATTGACCCAAGAGAGGTTATATAAACACATCCTCCTGTGTATGAAATCAGAGTTTTTGAAATCAGCCGGTCCCACCGGCAAAACCGGTAAATATTTCAAATGTCTGGTAATATTTCTTATTTAATCGGTCAAAATGTCCGGTAATATAAAATACTACTTCAAGACTTTAACGTCTTTACAAGCAGGATTTAAATGTTTGCAAACACCTTCAATTGACCAGATCAAAGTTTACATGCATTGTTAGGGTAAGGCCAACTAACGAAGTAATGTTATATGAGATACTTTAGATAAGGTCTCCGACTGCTATTAACTGAAAGCTATGATTTCCAATTTATTTTACAGTCACAATTGACAAACTATGTTTAAATTTTAATAATAAAAAATGATAAATTTAAACCCTAATATATTTTTTTGGTTTTATGTCATTTGTTATGTTTCTTCATTTAACGCGACCGTACTCCGTAAACAACATAGCTCTTGCCAACCACGAGAAGCAGTCACCAGTTTAGTTTGACTTTCATTTTGCGAGAAACTTAGACGGAATTTGAAATATTTGTTAAACATTTACAAGAAAAACAGAAACACAAGTACCTTGATGAAACATTCTGCGCATCAAGCATTGACCAGTTTCAATATCTATTAATAAGGCTATTATGAAACATATGCTTACGTTTTCAATGCAAAGAAATTAAAAGTAAAGAGTAGAGATTCAGGAAAATTTTCTCTACTTGTAAATATAAATTTTCCATTTTTTTTTTTCGTTTTTCTTTTATAATATGTGTTTTTGATATTTTATTTGAAAGTCAAATATGGACCTGTGAATATTTGTTCAGACCGGTAATTTTCATGAAATCACTGGTCCACTTGACCAGTGAATTTTTTTTTATTTCAAAAACTCAAAAACAAAATTAATTATAAGACATTTTTTTTACGTAAACTTTATATAACTATGACATTATTGAAAGTATTAGTATTTTATGAAACAATTGTGCCAGGGGTGGGATAGAAAACTTAGTTCTATTTTTAAATTAATGTTTATTAAGTATAACAATTAACACTATAAGCAAGGTTTTCTGAGCAAGTAAAAATTCCCTCTTTAAAATTCAAACTTAAGATTTAAAGTATTGTTATAAGCAATACTGCATTAAGCATTGAAAAATTGATATATTTCTTTTAAAATTTCCTTCTCTACTCCTTGACATCTTTGAGATAAACTCTGCACGTAGTAACAACAAGAAAGGAGGTTTCCAACAAAATTATGATATCCATGATCAGACCCCTGGGTAAGAGGTTTGGACCTCAATTCATGTAATTTAAACATGTATGTTACAATTATCTTGGTATCGTTTTCTGTTCCATTTTTTTAACAAGCCTCGCTAGTGTAACAATCAAGCCAAAGGAACAACTAGAAAAACAATCTTTATTATCACAGGACATAATTTTGCTGCCATTATTAACGTGAAAGACATATAATTCAAACATTGCATTCCAATTTAAACAAAATAATAAATACACTAGTACATGTATTCATATTCTCTCTCTCTCTCTCTCTCTCTCTCTCTCTCTCTCTCACAAACATATTCATGGAGATTATGTTGAGTTCAACATTTAGTCAGACCATTTTCGGATGCTGAACATATTGTGTTTGCTGGGATTGATATACTCCTGGCCATTCATCACAACATACACTGCACATCCACTCTGCAATTTAAAATTTACTGGCCCCAGTTGCTTTCCAAACATCTGCTTTGGTCCAAGAATAAATTTTTCCTCCATCAAAGTTTTGACATGGCCATCAACAGCCATTACATTCACAGCAAGTCTTATTAAAATCTCCTTGGAAGGCTGCATATCCACTGTATAGGTATCCAGCTGAAGTCTAGTCTGTACATCATAGTAACCAGTAGATGGCAGCACCAAATACTTGTCTTCTGTCAGATCTATGCCGCCATGTATGTAAGTGTTCTTTTCAGTTTGTGTCCAGCTTAAAATTCCTATGGATGAAAGATTGAAGGTAAACAGTGTCTAGATATGGCTAAGTACAATGTATTCCAACATATATCCAACTCATTTACCATGTTTTCTCGTGGACTGTCTATACTGTAATAAGGCAATAGGACTGTGGATTAGGTTTCTCACTAGAAAAAAATGTCATCATCATATTTATCATCATCATCATAATAATAAAAATCATATGTATCATCATAATCATCATTAAGAACCAAAGAATTTAAAAGATTATAAAGCACTTACGTGTGTTGTTATTATCCAAAGAGTTTGTTGGGTATGCTATAATCTGAAAAATACAACAAATTGAAAGTGATGCCAGATGTTTTTTTAAAAAAAGGGTAAGTATTTGTTATGCAATGCAGTAATAAAAATATCAGTCATTGTAAAGTTTAAACACACCTGAAAATCTACAAAATAATATGTAATTAAAAAGAAACAGGAGGCTTCTAAAGAATGCATGGTCATTAACTAATGACTTCGAACTGTTGAAGAATAATGTCTTTAAACGACAGAATGACTTTATATATATATAGTCTATCTATATTTCCCTTGTTACTATATTTGATTAAAGTTGTCATACATTTTTAGTAATTACCTACACCGATGTTGAGTAATGGTTGTGAATTCCCGGATTGATTCTGGAATAAGCATGCACACCTTGGTTTCTTCACAGAAAAAAAAAAACGGACCCGGAGTACGCACGGACCACGTAACGTAAAATCCCCGCGCGGAATGATATCATCCACAGAGCAAACCATGCATGCAGAGCGCCTCCGATATATTTGTGTCAAATCCATTTAAAAGGAAAAGTAAACGATAAAGTTCCAAAAAAAAATTCTAGAGAAAAAGGAAGGTAAACAATCAAGCAATCCCCCTGCCCTTCTGTCAATGGAACTAGTCAGTATCGGATCTTTACGCTAGAGTAACCACGCTAACGGCAGTCGCCGGGGATGGGCCGGCCTTTCTTCACCTCTCTTTCATTTATTTGCTACCGTAATTAGTGTATTTTGCATATTGCATTTCTTTTTTTTCTTTTTTTTGCAGACGTAAGGTAGAATGATAGGTGGGCGTAGTGTGGTTTTTCTAAACTATTTAAGATATGTAACCATTGTGTTGGTATCCCTATTGCTAGGGTCATCATCCGTCACAGAGGGCTACCGTCTTCTAAAGCGCTCTGAAAGATTTTATTTAATCGATTTAAAATTAATGGGAATTTTGCGGAGGTGTACATAGACTATATGACTGCATGGGTTTGCCATTTTAATTTGACCACGATAAAGAGTTGGCGACCTTCGAGTAGAGTTTCATCATATGCGCTCTCCGAGACGTCTGCAATGAATTTCTTTTTCTTTACATCTATATTACTATCTATGATAAGTTCACATCATTTGAAAAATTGAATAATCATTGAATGCATCATCTGGAGAAAAAAGATTTAAAGGTTTTGGAGACATTAATATTTACCTACATGAGTAAACTGTAAATAACAAGAAGATGCTTCCTTTTGGTTCTCTTCATACGGTTACACCGATGCTGAAAATCAGCGGGTTAAGGATTATTATTATTATTATTTTTTTATTTTATTTTTTTTTTTTGGCAATGATGACAACCATTACAACCCGAAAAGAAAATAAAGAATGCATTTGATTGTTTATATTTGTATCTTGCTTGAACTGAGCGTGTAATGTGTAAATCGAATCTTTCGAAGTGGCTGCTCATGAGTGTGAGAGGTATCATGCACCATACCTTTAGACAGTCGTATAACACTCCAATTAAACGCTCTTTATCTAGAAGCAAGAGTAGATATCAATTATGAAAATAAATAATATAACCAACTTAACATGTATAATGTGACCTCTGACCATTTTCATTGTTTCGTGCAATGGCTTGTCGATTTTAACTATTTTCAACCGATTCTATTTTCCTATTCTTTATGATAAAGAATTTGGCTGCCAATTACGTACTGTAAACTGGTATTTAACGCGTGCGATAAATATCTGCGAGATTCGCGAGGAACCTATGCTTACGGATATTAGTTCCTTATTTCTGTACTGTGGAGAAAACGAAATTTTTTAAAGACACACATTTCATAAATTCATAACACATGCAAACTGTCGGCCAAGTAAGAAATAAACACGGAAGTGAACTCGGTAGTGTTATATCGCACAAATGCATCAAGAAAAATTGTAAAAATTCAGTATAGTCGCGCCTTACTGCCATTACGTTAAGATGAAAGCAGTTTGATTTTCTTGCGAAATGTTTGAAAAATACTAATCAAATACTCAGTCGATATAAATATAGTGCAATATTGTATTGAATTATTTTCCTTCCAGAAAAAAATGGAAAATAAGAAGAAAGAGGAAGAGAAGCCTTGTCCATTAGATAAGGACAGTCTGGGTCGGAGTACATGGGCATTCCTCCACACCATGGCGGCTTATTACCCCGACAAACCCACGCCCAACCAACAGAACGACATGTCCCAGTTCATTCATTTATTCTCGAAATTCTTCCCCTGTGACTATTGTGCCGAGGATCTCCGTAAAGAGTAAGAGTTTTTTAAGCAGAGCATTGCCAAACCGTCTTAAACAAAGTTTCTGTAATTTCCTCTCTTTTTTTTCAGGCTAAAAACAAACACGCCACAGACATCATCGCGTGAGGAACTTTCTCAGTGGATGTGTAGATTGCATAATCAGGTGAACAGAAAGACTGGGAAGCCAGAGTTCAATTGTAGCCTTGTTGACGAGAGATGGCGAGATGGATGGAAGGACGGTAGCTGTGGCTGACTATCTAAACATTCCTGGTGAAAAGCGACTGTGATATATATGGAAATTCATTCTGCCTCCACAACATGTACAATTTGTCAGTTATTTGTTTTTATACACAATTTAATGCCGTTTTTAAACGATATTATACATTTTTGCATGCCAATCTTCATCTCTTTACTAGATTGATGATTGCATCGGTTTGTATTACACTACCAGATATGGTTGTTCGGTATAAAATACCTCAGGATTAAACGATATACATGTACATGTAGTCATGTTTTTTGCTATTTTCTATGTTGATGATGCAATTAATTTCATTTGACAGAAAATATGAATGCGTCCATACACCTATACGTCTATATATAAGGATGGAAAAGCATGAAGGACTTTACTGATGATGTAATGCTTGTATTGAATTTTTCAATCATTTTAAACACGTCCTATAGTTTGTTGGGTGAGGTTGTCAATTAAGACGTTAAAGTACTTGGATATACATGTATTACAATCAACGTACTTGCACTTTTCATTATGCCCCACCTAACAGTTTTTTAGTGAAAAATGTCTTAAGTCAGTCAATTCTGTTTTTGTGATCGGCTATCACAGTTGTGTACGCATGAGGCATCCGCCGGCAAACCAGTATTTGCGCACACATTACGCTTCGCACTACTTTTTAGCTCACCGAGACGAAGTCGGGGGGAGCTTATGCTATACCCCCGGCGTCGGCGTCGGCGTCCGGACCTGGTTAAAGTTTTTGTTGCAGGTCCTGTTTCTAAGTTATTACTAGTCCTATCTTCACCAAACTTGCATGGATGATGCATCTGGACCTACTTATGGACTTGAAAGACTTGGATGCTGAATCTGGGTCATGAGTTTCAGATGCTGGAGGAGGTTAAGGTTTTTGGAGCAGGTTAAAGTTTTTGGTGCAGGTGCCCTTTGATAGCAATTTCTAAGTTACTACTGGTCCTAAGTTCACCAAACTTGCATGGATGGTGTATCTTATGATACTGATGCACATGACAGGCTTGAATGCTGAATCTGAGCCATAGGTTTCAGATGCTGGAGGAGGTTAAGGTTTTTAGAGCTGGTTAAAGTTTTTGGAGCAGGTGCCCTTTTATGATTATATCTTAGTTATTACTGGTCCTAACTTCACTAAACTTGCATGGATGGTGCGTCTTATGGTACTGATGCACATGACAGGCTTGAATGCTGAATCTGAGCCATAGGTTTCGGATGCTGGAGGAGGTTAAGGTTTTTAGAGCTGGTTAAAGTTTTTGGAGCAGGTGCCCTTTGATGATTATATCTTAGTTATTACTAGTCCTAACTTCACCAAACTTGCATGGATGGTGCATCTTATGATACTGATGCACCTGACAGGCATGAATGCTGAATCTGAGCCATAGGTTTCGGATGCTGGAGGAGGTTAAGGTTTTTAGAGCTGGTTAAAGTTTTTGGAGCAGGTGCCCTTTGATGATTATATCTTAGTTATTATTGGTCCTAACTTCACCAAACTTCCATGAATGGTGCGTCTTATAATACTGATGCACCTGATGCTGAATCTGAGCCATAGGTTTCGGATGCTGAATGAGGTTTAGTTTTTTGGAACAGGTCACATGTTTAATAGATAATAGTACTATTTCAAACTTGCATAGTTGATTTAACTTTAATATAAATGAATCGCAGAGGTAGCTTCAGATGCAGAGCCTGATCTCCATTATCAAGGATGCTAAAAAATATATCTTAGTTATTACTGGTCCTAACTTCACCAAACTTGCATGGATGGTGCGTCTTATGATACTGATGTACCTGACAGGCATTGATGCTGAATCTGAGCCATAGGTTTCGGATGCTGGAGGAGGTTAAGGTTTAAAGAGCTGGTTAAAGTTTATGGAGCAGGTGCCCTCTGATGATTATATCTTAGTTATTATTGGTCCTAACTTCACAAAACTTGCATGGATGATGTATCTTATGATACTGATGCACCTGACAGGCTTGAATGCTGAATCTGAGCCATAGGTTTCGGATGCTGAATGAGGGTTAGTTTTTTGGAACAGGTCACATGTTTTATAGATATTAGTACTATTTCAAACTTGCACAGTTGATTTAACTATAATATAAATGAATCGCAGAGGTAGCTTCAGATGCAGAGCCTGGACTGCGTTTTACAAAAGAACTTATGACAAAGTCGTAAATATTTTCAGTCTCATGAAATGGTATTTAATGAACAAAATTTATATAAAACCATTTATTTACAACTATTTTGATTTCCATATTTATATTTTATAGTTATTAGAATAAAACATTGATTCGTTTGTGATAAATTAGCATTCATTAATTTGGTCGTAAGTCCTAAGTTCTTTTGTAAAACGCAGCCCTGATCTCCATTATCAAGGATGCTAAAAAAATCTCCTACCTCACTTAAACCTGCTTGATAGATGTGTTTGTTGTTAAATGATATAACATGATTCCTATGATATAGTATTACATGTATATGATATGATACACTATTGTTTTATATGATACAATATTATATCATATTGTTTATATGATACGATATGATATTGTATCAATTTTTTTGTACATTATGATATGATATTGTGTCATGTAATTGTTATGTATAGTGTTGTGTATTATGATACAATATTGTATAATATGATATTGTATTATATATTTAATATTTTATCACATGATATTGTTTCATATGATATTGCAATATGTAATATTGTATCATATGATACAATATCGTATAATATCGTATAATATGATATTGTATAATATGATATTTTGTTTATATAATATATTATTATATCACATGAATTGTATTATATGATATTGTAATATATAATATTGTATTATATGATACGATATTGTATAAAATGATATTGTATTATATAATATATTACTATATCACATGATATTTTATCATATGATATGATGCATATTGTATCAAATCATATGATACAATATCATATTATGTATCAAATATTATACAATATCATACAATACAATATCATACTATATTATACAATATAATATCATATGTTACAATATTGTGATGTTTTATGTGATATGATATTGTAACATGTAATACTATATTGTATCATATATTGCATAATGATATTGTATTATGTGATCATATACAATAATGTATAGCAAGATACAATGTCATATTATATGTTACAATATTATATTGCATAATTATTTATTACAGTATTATATTGTATTATATGATACTATATTGTAAATATCATAGGATGCAATATCGTATTATATATTATTGTATTGATAAACCTTGTATCTTATAATACCGTATGAAATGAGCATATGATTTTCATACAATTTTTTTTAACATATGATATACGATATTGTGTCAAAACAGTTTCCATGAATATCCAAGATCATTAACTATGATTTTCATATCATATGATAAAGGTGGTCTCATAATGGTGATGCCTCATAAAGGTGATGTCTCGTCTCGGTGAGCTTTGTAATCTGTGATTACCTATGTTTTAACTATGCAGTGACAGCTTCATGTAAATCTTTAATTAATAGTGCTATAACTAAGGAACATTATTTTGATGTATTTAACTTGAGATTTAAACATTTATACAGTTACATAATGATTCAAATCGTGTTTTGTTTTTCTTTACATGTGTAAGAATTTCGTTCGGAAGTACACTTCACCTACTAAACGTAAGGTTAATTCGTTACTTGCTATTTCGGAAAGCATCAAAACAGCGCGAATTATCCTATTTAATGCATGTTGTACTTTTGGCATAACATAACAACAGTTCATACTGACACCTGATATCACATGCCGATCATTCCTTGTTGCAACTTCTTTAAACACCCCAGCGAATGCGTTCGGAATGCTTTCTTTATCGTTGCTAAGTCTGTAATAAATCAAGAGGTGCTCGAAAGAAAGTCCACGAGACTTTTTTCGAGGCGAGTCCGAGATCTGTGCAGTTCCTCTGAAATTTCGAGCGGAAGTATTAGTGTTTTCGAAGAAAATTCTCAAAATACGTATGATTGTTTTCATGTCATATTTTACTCTGATATAAATTATGGTAAAACATGAAAATATATCACAGGATAAGTGTTCTTTAAAACATCTACCGATTATTTAAAGAGTTTCGTTCCTCTGCTTTTAAGTAGACATTTTGGATCACCTCTAGTCTGAAAATTTTGCATTGTTTAATAATTCTACTCATATATTTATATTGCACAATGCCAAATAAACTATATTTTAATAAATTAGTTATGAGGAAAATACGTATTTAAAGAGTTTAGTAAGGAACTATATTTTGTGGCGGAAGGTTTTCAAGAAGAAAACGAACTTTTTTCTTATCTCACTATTTTAAGAGTACTGGAACTTTAGCTTCCTAGTTTTCAGTGCAGACCAAACTTCCATATATTCTTCTTCAGATAAAAGCATCAGCACAAAGAAATGTGTGTAATTTTTCGAATATTTTAACGAAATTTTCACTGCCTAGTAATAATTGCTCCGGGGATATCGACAAAATCGCACTAAAGATATAGAAACACACCAGACGCTATATCGTATGGACAACAAATACATGTACCACAATCTTTCCTTACATATTTACTTCCATAAAAGTCGTATACATTTTTTTTTATTTAAAATACATTATATAAGCATAAAGTGTAATTCAACATGATGTATGATGATGATTAACATGTAACATAAATCCTTAATTTACTGAGGCGTCAAGCTAAGTCTCTTGGCAGTGACCAAGCCCCAAGACCTTAGACTAAAATCAGACTTACGTCAAAAATGAGTTATTTGAGATTTTGATTTACATGCACGAGTCATACATAATAAAAGGCTATACCATTTTGGCATACAAGCCCATGGCAACAACTTAATTTAATTATTGATTTGAGCATATTTTATTGAAATTAATTTAATTAATTAAATTTAATTATTGAAAGTATTTTACAAGTTAGATCTATACTAATTAAACATTTAGACACAGGTCTATTCTCACATGGTCTCTGAAAGTCTTGACCGGGAGCGAAATCTCCCCAGATGACGCCATCTCTACATCCTATAGGGAACCCGGACGTAGGTAGTGTGTACGTCTGAAAACTGAGCTCTGTTCAGAAACCTGGCTCTTGGGCCGTGGCGCGACACCTGGTGAAAAAAACAAAACAAATATCTAACTCTCACATATAACAATGAAAGTAAACCAAAAATTAGCAACAGCAGAAGGTAAATATTATTTTCTTGGTTACAAAATCAAAGCTGCCCGGTATTTGAATTAAACCTAGAAATTATAAATTATCTAGCTTTTTATCCAAAGTTTTCAACCGAAGCCCTTATTGGTAATGATTTTTGCCAATTGAAAGTACATATTTCAAGCATACATATGTCTGATTGTTTTATCATCGTAAAGAAACCATACAGAGGTATTAAGAAGATGAGTGGATAACGCTGTAAAATGCCTACACATGTATAAGGACGGATAAGATACTGAAAAATTAAAATATCAACAAATTTGATATTTTTTAAGGTGGTATGGGACATCTGTCAATATTAAAGTGGATAAAAATACATTATAATCAAAATACTTTCACCGTTTTAGAATTTTCAAATTTTACAATATTTGATCAAACAATACGTTTTAATTTTTTGGAAAGATAAAATTTTTAAAAGCCCTAGCGGGAATCGAACTCATGACTTACAGATTCGTAATGAACGCTCTAACCCATTGCGCTACGCTGTTCGGTAACAATTTTGGGAAAGAACATATTTATAAGATTATACTTGATTTTATTGTTCATTTCGATAGGAAGTACGTCACAATATGGAGGTGCCCCATACCATATTAATTATTCAAAACAATGTATGTTTAACATAACATCGATTTTTAACCCTTAAATATGTTCAATACTTAGAATATGTTGATTTAAACTGGCGTATGCGTATCAAAACCTCCAAATACTAGTAGTGTCATTTTTTAGAACTTGAATACCTTTTCTTTTATAGAAAGGGTCTGTGCTCCATATTTTTGTCATAGTCTAAACAAGGTCTAATGGAAAACAAACCGATTACAATCAACAAAAACATGGAGAGATGACCCACTATACATTAAAAATATCATTTTGTATCTCAACAATTGAACGTTTTAGTAAAATAAAACAAGTCAGTAAATTCGTGGCCAAAGTCGAACAACGCACTTTGTTGTGACTGAAATGGCTCAGTGGTTAGAGCACCAGACATTAGGTAAACTTATATAACTAGCCTTTTTAGATTGTGGGTTCGATACCACCAAAACTTAGGCAATCTTTTTTTTTCTTATCGTTTGTTAAAATATTCAAAACTGAATATAGTTAGAAATTTTGCTTTTGCAAACTTGTATTATAACATTATGAAATAGATTTAATTGGAAAAAATTAAATTTGAAATTGTATTTTACGATAAACCAAATGGGCATCTGCGCTATCTTATCCCCCATATTCATTTTCTATTTTAATCGTGTTCTATCATCGTATATTTCTTATCAATTAAATAAAAATCGGCCTCTGTGTTAAACATAAGACTTTTTGAATTCCTCATTAAATAATGTCCCTGACGTGCATTTTTTTAAAAGCGAGTTTGAAACTTTCTCACCTTAATTCCACTAATCGTAGCCTGATTTATTAAGCGATTTTTAGAATTTTTATTTATTTTATTTTAGGATGTTCGTTTCTTATTTAAGAAAACCTTGCGTTTTGTTAACAAAAATAGAATACATTGTGATTTATTAACGAGTACTATCAATACGTAATAGCCTTTGTGAAAGATTTGACGGGTGCATTGGTTGTTGTGCATACGCACATGTAGTTTTGTCTGTAATATTGACGTATAAGTAACCAACGCTTTCTGCTGGAGCTGTTTGTATGACCCTGCCTGATTGACTCACCAGTGTCATCTGTCTCAGGGCTGGGTTGTCACACACCCACGGGTTCCCTGCAATCACACAAAAAAAAACCCCAAAACTAATTTTAAACAGGTCTGGAGTGATACGATAACTCAATAGCGCTTGTCTGAACAAATCCAAGGAATATACTCTGGACTCGTTCTTGTAGTTTAGTCGACTTTAGGTTTCTGAATCGCTTGTAAATCAAAATGGATGACCATACGATCATGAGAACATTCTAAACAGATGGACAAAAGACCATACAATTGTTAATGTTTCCACACAAAAGTTACATTTTACATACCGTATATATGTAATGATCAGCAAAAATACCGTTGAACCATAAAGAAACATAAGGAGAAAAATTAATGAACTTGATACGTACTGTTTTGAATGGCCCCTGCCGTTTTGGGTCGACCGACTTTGAGATCAAGAGGATAATCCAGACTTATGCTTGACCGGGGGCGCTCCGGCCGCCGATAGAGAATGTCCGGGTGCCAGTCAAACTAGTGGAAAATACGGTACTACAAACTCAGATTTACGAAATATGTACGGTTGATATCAATTCTAAGTACCTTATAAACGGCGTAACGATGACTGACTGATGGAAGCATCAAAACACGTCATTTATCATCCAGTTTGTCGTCATTTCTGAACATTACCCTTACCATTTTGTAATTTTATAACTTACTGAGTAATTAGTGAATTTCACTACTGGACAGATAAATTAAACATCTGCTCTATTACTGTGTTTGAAGAAAAATTCATATATGACCCGCTGTACCTACCTCTTCCTCTTTCGCTCCCAGCTTGACGAGCAGTTCGCTTTCCGCTCGATGTTTGAGTTCCGAAGATTCAAACTCCGCGTTGTAGGGTGGGGGTCTCTGTCCAATTACCGACATTGTCTTCTAGGGCTTCAGTCACACCATAATTTCTGATATATTTGTCCTGGTGAAAAAAAAATCAAAACCGTTTGGTAGAGAAATCAATCGCTCATCATGCATATACTAGCTTTAGAAAAGCAGATAAGGCGTTTTTACTTTCTTTTGAGTCTTTATCTTTTCTTTTTTTTCATTCGAGATGTGGGTTACACATGTCTATTGAATGTCAAACTACCCAGTAATCCAAGTCTTCACGGGCATTCAACAACTTCTGTTTAATCATTTAAACGTTCCTATCCAATTATATAACACATGAACAAAATCTGTATACTAATAGTGTCGTTTATTGAAGTAATATCTGGATTAATTTCGCCTTTGTTGGTCAAATGTTCAGTTACAAATTAAACATATAGTGGTTCATTCATATGTATAATATAATACACTTAGCAGAATTAAATATTTACCCATTTATCTATACAATGTACAGCAAAACCCAGCTAGGCCCTAGTGAAATCGCTTGCTGTGTATTCTGTATCTGTTTATTTTAGTGATTATCTGAAATGGGAATCCCTATGCATTGCCAAATAAAATGCAAGCTTGGTGTACATTTCTATTACAAATTGAGCCCGTGTCACCATCTCAACTCGTATCTTGCATTTGAATAAATATCTGGACATATCGGCATGCAATTTATCTTCACGAAAACTATGGTTGAAAATTCATGTAGATTGTTACCAAGCAGTACTGGCTCATCTAAAATTAATCAAGCCCAATGATCGTGAAGCAATTTTTATTTTAAAGTAGTTTTTATTTATACATAAATGCATATTTACCTTACAGAGAATTTGACTGAAGACAATTTCATCAATAACTTTTCAAATTTGATGTTTTTATGGTCTATTAATAAAACTCTAAGAAAATGTGCAAGACCTAACATTCTAATATTACTTCATGATTCTGTTGCCAGGACAACTAGATTACTGAAATAAACAGACAAAATACATGCACCTACCTTTACCTCACAAAACTACGAAGACCTCTGAGCTATGTCGACTCGTATCGATACAACATCGCCTAACGCCACACTTAGTCTTTGAACATATCAATTTGCATACAAACGCTGATAAAATGAATCTATTCGAGGCCACAAATAACTTTAAAAGACTTTCAAAGGGAAATCAATAGAAAGAAAACATAGCCAAAGTTTATGCATACAAGTTGTTTTCTGTTCAAAAATAAAACCGGCCCCGCGATATAGCAGGTGGTTTTGAGGTCCTGCATGATCTCGCATCCCGATACCCCCCCCCCCCCCCCCCCCCCACGCGCGCGCGCGCGGAGTGCACTAGGTATTTTATGTTCTATGCACTCTAGATCTGTTGTAGTAGTGCATGTGCCCCTTCCCCAACTATCGTGTGTTTGTGTGTGGTCACTGGGTGGTGAATAATACAACTGAGTGATCCTTTTGCATGTACATTAAATTTTATATAGACGGGTTGAGTGATTATTTTGGGTTCTATTGACATTTTTTATGGGTCTGAAAATACAGGTAATAGTTTTCAAATACGAACATATTATGAATGTAGACATATTACAGAGCTCAATTTGTAAAGCACGGTTTACAATCAATGATAGACGTGTCTATCGTATACATGTACTAATCACTCAGTCTGACTTTAACATAATTATCCGTATTAAGAATGTAAGGATAGAGCATCAAATTTCACTTGAAATCATTTACTGTTATCGTGAGTGTATGGGGGGGTGGCCCCTTTTCAGTTCTTTTTTTTTTTTTTACACATGCAAGAAAATCATATCGTATTAAAGATTTATTTAAAAGGTGTAATTAAGGACCCTTCAACCCAACATTTGAGTGCATATGAAACAAAGTAAATCGGAAGCCCGTGTTCTTCGTGCTCGGGCTAAAATCTTAGTCCTACTAGATTGAGCGATTGATTGATTTTGCAATTATTGCTATCTTTTTATAAAACAACTTTTTTTCAAATGCATTTTATTTTTAAATATTGTACAATTTGAAAAAAAATATTGGTTATATTTTTGATATCATACTTGTGTTTTTCTACATTAATATCTCAATGTCAAGTTCCATATTTCAGTTTGCGGTCGCCAGATCAAATTTATTATTTCATGGAGTTCTTCGTAGCTTTTTAAAAAGAACATCTACTAACCCATAATATTCAAATAAAAATATGTTTTCGCCAGCATCGCCAGTCATATCTTGAATACAATAAAATGCCGTATTTTGAAAACTACCCATATTACAAGTTCTTGTTTTCTTGATCAATCTTTGTGATTCTATGAGATCATTTTGTTTTCAATAATGAAAATTGGCTAACATTTATTTATTTGGTGGCTGCCCAAAATACATGTGGTGGTCGCTTGGTATATATTTGGCGGTCTCAATATACTTATATAATAGCGGTTTCCAGATTATTCATAAGATATTTCATTGTATACCGTTATTCATAGGGGCTTGGGTCAAGGATACAGCACCTGTTTATATGGTAAACAATGGAGGAAATTCGAAACATATACAGTTTTTCATTCTCTAGATTTTTTTACTACCACGAGATATTACCATAAAACACGAATTTCGCCACGTTATTAAAAAAATTGTCTTATCCCTCAGTAAACTTTCAATTTGATTTATATTAGTGCTTTTACATTATAGAGCAAAGAAGATGAGTGGATATTGGATAAGGCGTGTAAAATGCCTATATAAGGACGGATAAGATACTGAAAAATTAAGATAAATCTGATGGGGTTTTTTTTATTATTCAAAACAATGTATATTTAACATAACATCGATTTGTAACCCTTAAATTTGTTTAATACTTGGAATATGTTGATTTAAACTGGCGTCCAAATCGTGTCATTTTTTAGAACTTCAATGCCTTTTCTTTTATAGAGTGGGTCTGTGCTCCATATTTTTGTCATATAAGATCTAATGGAAAACAAACCGATTTCAATCAATAAAAACGTAGAGATATGACCCACTATACATTAAAAATATCATTTTGTATCCCAACAACTGAATGATTTAGAAAAATAATACAAGTCCGTAAATTCGTGGCCAAAGTCACATATAGCATTTGAATAAGGCACTTTATTGTGACTGAAATGGCTCAGTGGTTAGAGCACCAGACATTAGGTAATCTTATATAACTAGGCTCTTTAGTTTGTGGGTTCGATAGCACCAAAACTTAAGGCAATATTTTTTTCTTTATTATTCTTCTACATTGTCCAGATATTTTGTATATCCCAAAAGCTGATTTTATTATGTTTATTGTTGCTCAGGTGAGCGATGTGGCCCATGGGCCTCTTGTTTCTAGATATTGTTCAAATATTTTTAGAGCATAGTTTCGTCATCTAAATTTATCACATATAAATAGTATATGTAGTTTTAAATTCAGTACCAAGGTTTTAAAGATTTTCCATGCTTGAATTTGTATTTATTTTAGAAAACAAAAAAGATAATTAACGAAAGTCTGTTCGAATACAAGAGTCAGCGAAAGAATCGAAAAAGATGCTCTACCTCCTTATTTACTTAAAATATTTTTACATGATATAAATACTAATTTGAATTTTTATCAAATTTTATTTATATATTAAAACAGATTATATGATTTTGATTCACGTATCCAAATTAAAAAATCAACGTAAAACGTAAAATATTACATCCATTTTATTTAAAACTAAAATGTATCGGTTTTCATTCATTGTTCTTTATAATGGTTATTGGTTACACGTTTATTCGCGAAAGTTACGCGTTTATTTTCAAAAATATCGCGTTATATCGCGAAAGTTGCGCGTTTATTAGCGAAAGTTTACTCGTGATAAATTTATTTTTTTACCTACGAAAATGAGCATAATGGGCTTTTCGTAGAATTTGAATATAAAATGGTTTTAACTTTTGAATGTGTTATGCGCAATGATTGTGCGGTTTGTTTGATTTTTAGCCCTTACTACTTTTTTATAATACATGTATGTTTATTCGAAATAAAACCAGTGTTTGACAGCATCCATATTAAGGTGGTATAAACAGCTCCATATTGTGACGTTTTTTCTATCGAAATAAACAATAAAATCAAGTATAATTTTATAATCCATTCCTTTCCCCAAAAACGTGTTAGTTAATAATGGGGATGACTCCGGCCATCTTGTACATATTTGGACCAATATTGTAAACATTTCTTGAAAAAAACTTGTTTTTTAAAAAAAAAAAAACCCAAAAAACTGACTAAAACTGTTGTCAAAAGATACAAAGCAATAAATATAAGGTTTTACGTGTTGTTCTTTTTAAGTGCAGAACAATGCGGCCTTTTATAATCATTTAGAACTCAGGGGCCTAGCTTGACTTAATATTCTAGTGAGGTAAATCCATTGCGGCCGGGGGTCTTGGGGCCGCATTAGGCCCCGAACAGGTTCAGGGCGTGGCCTGGTTGGGGGTTCAGGGGGGGGGGGCAAAGCCCCCCGATTGAAAATGAATTTGGGAGTTTTAGAATGTAAAAATCATATTTGTCCTGAACAGAAATTTCGTTATTTTACCGGTTACATTATTCTTCAGCATGCATGTGATACTACATATTAATGGGAAAGGGATGGTGGTGAAAAGCCTAAAGAGAGGCAATTGCCCCATTGCTACAATGGATGCCACGTCCCTTGAACTTAGCAGCTGCAGAATTAAACTGAAGATTTAAAAATCTTTAAAAATATGAAAGGGGTTCATTGGTGTCCACTCTACAATTATTTGTTGAGAAACAGGTTGAACCGTTGTGGCTTTGTCTTGCGTACCGCAACGGGTTAGAGCGTTATATCCGAACCTGTAAGTCATGAGTTCGGAAACCGCGGGGCCTTTCATAATTTTTACCTTCCAAAATATTTTAAAACATATTTTTTGATCAAATATTGTTAAAATTGAAAAATACGAAAGTTGATTATAATGTACATTTATTCACATTAATATCGACAGGTGTCCCATACCTATCATGATATGAAATGGTTAAGGTATTTTTAACGCCATGAATGGGACGTATTTTACCACATACCGAGAAACTAGTCCCCTTTGCCTAGTTCACTTTATAAAAAAATGAGACTAATTTTAAACAGCAGAAGTGTTGGGAAAGTTTGTGAGTATAACGTTATATTCACGTGTATTTTTACGCATACAGTCATGGGACATAATTATTCGCCACCTTTTAAATGGCCGCCGAAATCGCGAATCCACTTGGCGAAGTTAGAAAGCTGTTTGTTGTTGATAAAATTAAAATCTTACCTCAATACTTTGTCAGATTTCCTTTCATCCTTATTACCTCCTTCAGTCGTCCTGGTATTGAATTATAGAGTTCTCTAATATAGTTTAATGGAATGTTTTCCCACACGGTCCGAATTTCCGCCATAAGATCTTGTTGCGAGTTTATGACATTGACACGGGTTTCTAGCACTCTTTTTAAATGTAACCAAATGTTCTCTATTATGTTTAAATCTGGTGATTGTGCTGGCCATTTTGTTGTATTAATATTGTTATTATTCATGTAATCTTTGATAATTTTCGCTCGATGTACAGGAGCATTGTCGTCCATGAAAATATAATCGTTGTTTGGGAAATGCCTTGCAATAACGGGCCAAATATTATTTTCAATTATTTGCAAGTATTTTTGAGCATTAATGTTACCTTGGACATCAGTTAATGTCCCGACACCTTGAAAACATACGCATCCCCAGATCATAACACTTAGCCTTCGTCGCGGAGCAGGACACACGAGTTGAGGGTTGAACTTTTCATCCGCTTTTCTCCACACATAGACCTTGTTGTTGTTCCCAATAACAATCTGACTTTCGTCACTGAAAATCCATTTACCCCAATCTTGCTGAACTGTCCACTCTTTTCTCTCCTTACACCATTTCACACGTTCCTTTTTATTAACTTCCCGAACAGCAACTTTCTTCTTAGCAACCCTCCGAACATATCCTAGTTTTCTGATTTTTCTTTCGACAGTTTTTTGTACAAAATTGATGATCCCTGTTTTCATTAATTATACCTGTTATATCTTTGAAAGTTCGCCTTCGGTATTCTTTAATGACCCGAGAAAGTTTGTTAGTGTCTCTCTCCGTAAATAATGACTTCCAGCCTCTTCCAGGACGATTTTTTACATCATTATGTTGTTTAAATTTCTTAATAATACTTTTTACAGTAGATCGTGGAATTCCTAAAGTCCTTGATAAATTTGAAACATTTTTGTTCACTTTGTATGAAGTTATAATGAGATTTCTTACTTCAACACTAAGCTCTTTCCCTTTTCGGCCCATTTCAAAACAGCTGTGTTTATTGTTTTTTATTTGACAGCAGACGAAATAATATTTGTGTACACGTCATCATTTTAGTAGCATGACGCTGTGACATAAATAGGAAGGGGAAATCTTTTGTCTATTTATAGCGCGGAACCCTATTTTCGATTCTAAAGCGGAAACGAAGCGCGATTTACGTACGGGGTGGCGAATAATTATGTCCCATGACTGTACATGTTGATCACAATATTGCTTTGGGTAGATTGTTGTTTTATCCTTGTTATTTTGGTTTTGTGAAATTTGTCGTAGGAAATTCGAACTGTGATTGAAATTCCCGTCTTTTATAGTGTGGCCAAGGGAGGAAATTTAAATAAAATGAAAACGATTTACGTAAAACTTGGTATTTTTTCATTATGTTCAGTGTACGGTATACAAAACAAAGCATTTTATACTAACACTCGTACATGTATTTTAAATCTGATAAGTTGAAAACCCAATATTATTTCTGAACCAACAAATGTGTTATAATGTGTTACTTTAAAAGTTGCAATGAATTTTGCATATTTTAAAATTTCATTTTATGTATATCAAAATTTTAATATTATTCACCCAAAATGTATAAATTAAGCAGATAACAGTCTGCCTTTCAACTACAGTGAAGTCGCCAATTCCAGGTCGTCTCCAATTCCGGGTCACTCATCTGTGCTTCATGTCACCTTGTTTAAATTGAAGCAGGAAAAAACTTAATAAATACATTGATCATAAACTATAGGCCTTTCTGTCTTTGATCATGAATCAATATTCGAAAATTAACATTTACAGACCCTCCGAGAAACAAATTTAGAAATCAAGAGCTTTCGAGGTGGAGATTTTCACGCATCTTTGCTACTTTCATTATTTACGCTGCAGCTTGGTTGATGTGAAAGTTGTGGGAGGGTGTAAATGGATGAAAAATATTGCACATGCATTCAGTTATATGTCAGAAATTATTCGGACTGATAACTGCTCAAATAAATTTACACCAATTAATCAATCTGATGGAAATTCCCAAATTGCAGGTCACTATGCCTGAAACATATTTTTCTGCAGATTTACGATAACGTGAAAGAGAGAAAAAAGAGATTCAATTGAATAAAATGATCCATCCAGCTTAGGTGACATTTTATTTATCTTGTTTGTTATTTTTCTTTGAGTTTATTTTTCTTTTTGTCACAATGATGACATAATGACGATCATTTCATATTGAATCACGACTGTCATTTACATTTAGAAATTGGTCCCTGTTACTTGAGTATCAGTAGTTGTAAATATATTTTCTGGTCGGCATTATTTTTTTAATGCTGCAAATTAATAAAAATTGTGTTCTGAGGCAATTACCCGACATTACTGACACTTTGAAGTCACATGACCCGAAAATGGAGAATGGAATTTATTTTGAAAAACAAAATTAATGCTTAATAACTCACAAAATGTACTTTCATTATATATATAGTATTATATAACTTCATATCCCATATATAAACAATTGTTTAGGATCTTTTTGAGAACTGCAATGCTCAACATGTGAGATGACTATCAAATCATCCTCATAGAAAAGGGACTTGATTATAAACATAAGAAGTAGTATATACATAGTATAAACATAAGAATATACTATAAAATTTAAATAGAATAGCTTTGCAAAATATCAAAGAAACAGTCTGACGTGACCCGGAATTGGCAACTTCACTGTATGATCACCTGAGAGTCATCTCCAATCTACATTGTTTTCATTATATACTTTGAGGCCCTCATCAAAAAATCTTTGTCCAGACTTTGTGTTTTCCCCTTACCACCCCCCCACCCCATCTCGGGCCCATACTTCTCATAAAGAGTACTTTAAGGTGAAGGGATTGCAGTGACCTTGGGCCCTGTTTCTAGATCAAATGTGAAGGTCAAAACAGATGTCTTTTAGCTTGAAATTTAGTTTCAGACCAAACTTATCTCCCATTGACCTATAAATCTTGCTCAGATTTACCGGTAACCATAAGACTGCCTGTTGGTCAGGGCTTTGCAGTGACCTTGAATAATTTTATGTTAAATGCAAATTTTTTAAGTATTTGGTTAAGGTAAAACAAAGTCTCCTAAAATGCCTTTCTTCCAAATGTCCTTTATTAAAGCGGGGCCCTTTGAGATGGTCATCATCTCGCAATGTCTAGTTGGCAATCTTGCAACTGCCTTCAATGGAATTGTAAAGCTTAGCTTTGTGACAAGTTGTTTTAAAATTACCATACATGTAATGAAAACACTGGGTGGGTTCATAGTTCTGCCGTTGGTAGAGAAAAGTTGCTGTTGGTAAAATTAACTACCATTGGTATGTCAGTGGTACATGTACCAATGTTTTTTGCTAATGGTATATTTTTCTGCAGACAGTCTAGAGTGTGGGAAGTATTGGTAAATGACATCACAACTCATTTTAGACATGGCGGCGAAGATGAAGACATTAGATCCCGGTTTTGGGAAAGCAATTTTCCCTTTAACTATGACGATTGGGGTGCAATATATGATGAAAATGTTGTTGTTGTATAATTAGGGCAGTAAAAAGATGTTTGTTGTTTAACATGTTTACAAAACTGTAATTAATAAGCAACGTTTCCATTGGACTCCCATTGGTAACATTGGTAAAATCAATAGCATTTGTATGCCAAAACTGTTCAGGGTTTATTCGTACAATTGTTACCATTACCAAAATTTATAAATCATACCCCGGGACCTCCTTAGTAGACAGAGAACAAATGAGCCAGAAAAATCTCTGAAAGACCAGTACTCTTGAAACTCTTGATAGTCCAGCATCACTAATTTTAGAAAAAGGTACTTCCCACTCAAACACAGAAGTAAGGAAAGTAATGGGACAGGGTTGCTTTACTTCTTAGTTTCAGAGAAGGGTGGGGGGGGGGGGTGTTATATTAAGTAATTTTAATTAGCCCACAATTAGGATCAAGTAGAAAATTTAAATTGAAATTTGGATTCTGTTGTTGACAAGGAAATAAATATTAGTGATGTAGAGTGCATGTACTATTTATGAGAGGTTATTTTAAAAAAATGTACCAGAGGCCTAGTGCTAATCTAATTACTAGTATGTTGTTGCAATCAGTAAGATAATGGGGACGGGGGTCTACAAGTTTACCTGGTAAGCATGCTCTTGTGGATACATCTATAGATCCATATATTGTCCCGTATGCATTATTTACAGACTATAACTGTCCACTTGAGTCGAACAACTGTCAAAGTGTATTCAAATTCAATGAATTGTTTAAAAATAAAAAAAAATGAAGAGTCTAGTTAAATGAGGCACTTTAGTTATAGATAAACATGTTGATCATAAGTTTTCATAGTGCTTAACAACTCCATTGTCATCTTGTGAACTTGAAGTGTTAGAGGCATTTCCTCCTGGAGGTTATATTGCTTTGTTTGTAATTGATTTCAAGACTAGCCCATTTGTTTGTTGTTGTTGGAAGTGGTCAAGGGATTAGGAGGGCCATAGACCATAATGTGGTTTTATTATCAGTATATTTATTCCTCCTCCACACTACACTCAACAAAGGGGGGTAATTCAGGTTATCTTCTCACTTCACGAGTATGGGTTAATAACCCTTAGGGAAAAGGAAATATTAAATGTTTACAACTGGTATACTTGACGTACTAGCTAGGTCTTGTACTGAGGAGAGAGGGCTGTATGGATACCTAGTGTAAGGTACTGTGAATGTCTGCTTCGCTGACTCTTGTCTTCTAGCTGTGTTGAACAATTAACATACATTCATTATCTTTTTCACCTGTACACTTCGCAGACAGGTGTTGATTAGAGAAAGTTATTTCATTTAAAAATAAGTCTTCCTTGTTATACACATTACTAAATAGAGTACGTGAAATAGCTAGTTGAAGTTTGACCTTTTTAAGTTTGTGATGTGGAATGTTTTACATAGGGGAATTACTGTCGCAATATGTTTTAGATTTACTTGCATGGTCTATTGACAGTATTACCAAAATTTTTTTAATTGATATTTTATCTTGTTACTTATGCAAGGTTGGCGATAAAAAAAAATGAATTTGGTAATATTAATCAAACCGTGGGTGCCAGCTGTTGATGGCGTACATGTACATCTCATCATTGGTTTACATCAGTGGGATCATTGATTTATTATCCACCATCTTGTTTCAGGTTGCAGCGGACTTGCATGACTATGCAGGGAGATATGGACAGACTACGAAGACCTACTGAGGTGAGGGGACAGTTTTATTTGTACGTGTATCAATCACTCAGCTACTCTGTGCCGTATATACTGAGCAGTTATATACCGGTACACAGTTGTATGGGTGACCACTGCATGACTTCCCATACTGCACACTAGTACAACAGTACATGTAGTAGTAATGTACTACTAACAGAGCTCCTTCTTTTGTCTGTGTTGTATATAAGGATAGTCAGGAAAAATTGATTGCAATTCCTTGTTTGATCATTAACATATCATGGTCATAGAAGTTCATGTACATTGTATATACCTAGAAAGGTTGACAATTAATTCACCAATTGCAGTTATATGATAATGATGAAGATTGCATATCATTTTATTATTAAGGGAGGATCATGGTTTTGTTCACGAAAGTAAAAATTAATTTATAAAATATTTTTGTATGAAGCATGTTTAAAGAAAAAGGAAATAAAGAAATGTGAACAATTTATGTTTAACTTATCTATGTTACATCTGTGTCAATAACATACTTATATCACTAGCACGCTATATTGATCTTTAAATATTTTGTGCGTAGGATTTTTTAATTTGACCATGCATGCACATTGACTGGAAAGAATTTCTTGTATTTGAGTGGGTACATAGATGTAGGTTACGTGTGGTGGAAACAAAGACTGCTCGAACTGACACACTAGTTTTAGTTGACTGGTTTGTAGATCTTTTATGTACAATACCAATCCTGTGATAATGGGCCAAACAATAAAATTGATTTTAAACACCATAAAAACAAACATTTTAATGGTGTATAACTATATTGCCATGTTTATGGAGTATAAAACATGATGAAGGCCTCAGGATATGGAGACACTCAGTAGACGAGCCCAAGTTTTTATCATTATGAGAGATATATTTAGTCACCAATTTGATACTGATAATAGCAAATCGTGTGCAGGTCATGCCCTTAATTGAAATTTAAGAAAAGGATCTAGATCATTGTTGTATTTAGCAGACAGAACATTTTAAAATTTTGAAGTTGTGGAAGTTTTATTCTAAGTTGAGAGATTGTCAATGACATGATATGTGGGCAATCTGAACAATTTGAACAGCTCCACATCCAGCCTAACTGTTTATTTACATTGGTGACAGCACAAAGCCAGCAGTTGATTGTGTGAGGGACGTGATAAGAAGTCATTTGTTTAGAATTACTTGGCAGACTTCATGAGACCTGTGTAACATTTAAATTAGTGTGGGCTGGACTGAAATATTAAAGAAGGAGGCAAGCATGACATGTGTGTTACTTAATGTTTGACAGAGAATGAGTGTCCAGGTTGTTACAAAGAATTGATTAAATACCTGCACCACAGAGGGAATGTGAATTATGCTGTGAAATATTTCAACAACCCATGAATTTTATCTGTTCTGTAGCCTGTGTGCCATTTATTACCAGTATATGCTCAAGGACATTTTTGTATAATGGTAATGGACTGTCTTGAAGTGTGAACAACAGAAATGGGATTGAAAGCACTTTCATTTTCAGAAGTGCTGTATATAGACAGGGTTAACAATGTACTGGACTTTCCAGTGAAACCTTTCTTTAAGACTGGGTATGTGTGACTCTGAGTGTGTATGAATATCATTGAAGGAAAAGTGTGTAACCACAGAAGGAAGGAGATAGCTGTCACATACACAGGGAGGACGTCACATCATGGGGACCAAGGTGCAAGCCCTGCAGCAGTGGTGCAAGAAACAGACGGACGGCTATCGGGATGTGGACGTGGTCAATATGACATCCTCGTGGAAGAGTGGCATGGCGTTTTGTGCTATCATCCATAGATACCGACCCGACCTGATGTAAGTATCACCATCATTTATCAGAGGGGCAGGATAGCATGTCATTGTCATGCTGTCATTTTTTACAGTACATTGTATTTTGCAGTATCTGTAGAAATTGAAACATATGGATACAAACCACTTAAATATGTAACAGTCATTTGCCCTATAAGATTCCTTATTATTAAATTACAGGATAAAATGAGTTCTCATGATTACTCTGATAATTAATGTTATATAATTGTCAAGTTGATTTATACAGGGGATGTTGTAATAAGAGATCTCACCGACCATTCATGATTAAATACACTATGAATGACATAAAAACCCAGCTCAAATCAACTGAAAAACAAGTAATCTCTTTATGCTCTTAAGTCTATTATTGGATTAGTCACCTTATTTATTCATTCTGCATAGCTTGCATATTTGTGGAGACACACTGCAACATAGCAGTGTAGTGTGGCTTGTGTTCTGACAGAGACCCAGTGTCACAATGTCTTACTGAAGTCAATTCCACACACAGCCTAAAGTAACCAAGTAGTAATAGAAATAGTTATAACGTCACATGCATCATGTTTCCAATACGTTAAAATATGGTCCCTCTAATATCAAAGTAGGAAACCTGTGTTTTATTTGATATATTAAGCAAAACAAAAGAAAAGATATAAACCTGCTAGCACCTTTAAAAAAGAACATTGCGTATACTGTCTTCGATATACGGTTCAGGTACCCACACACATTCTTTAGAGCAGGTTTTAATTAGGTAGTATAATGAACTACATTCCAGAGTGTCCAGTAACTATATTGTAACAAAGACATGTGGATCAGGAATAATTTAATTCTCTTTGGCAATATGATTGCTGTCATCTGTTTGGAGGTTGACATTCCAAGACAATAACTTTTCTGTAGGTGGAAAAATTCTATGTCTAGAAAATTAAAAATAAATTGAAAGTAGAATGCTGGTACAAGCTTCCTTTTGTTCAATTACAGCTGTAAATCAGTGAAGGTGTTGTTATGATAACATTGTTCATATCATCAAATATTGATGGACCTCGTGCTATCTTCATTTCTTATTACAGTGACTATGATGCTCTTTCCAAAGAAAATGTGTTGGAGAACAATAGTCTGGTGAGTGCAGTAGCTAGTTAGTGATGAGATCCATGGTCTCCATGATTTGTTTATATCATATTGATTCATCATCTTTCACTCTGACCGAATGGTTACAGGCATTTGAAGTGGCGGACAAAGAGCTGGGGATTCCCGCACTACTGGATGCTCCGGACATGGTAGCCATCAGAGTTCCCGACAAACTGAGTGTCGTCACATACGTTTCCCAGTATTACAATTTCTTCCACAATAAACCTCAGTGTAAGTTTATTTATGCTGGTGGTTTAAACCATTGAAAAAAAAAACTATATACTGTGAACATGGGCAGCAAATATTTGTACATTGTTGTAATGATGCCTTTACATGTACCAAGTGTTCAACTTGAAGATCTAAATATTATTAAGACTTACAAATGTTTGAATTCAGGGTAACATAAAAAAAAATTAGCCCTAGTATTGCTGCAGCAGTCTAAAAAGATTGAGATACATTTTGGTAGCTTTAGTGTACGTGTATTGTAGTGGGAGGACCAGGAGTGAAGAAGTCAGTGAAGAGGCACCAGAATGAGGACAAATCGGGTCCGGAGGCCAAACGCCAAACTCTGAATGCTGTCAATGAATCTCCAGTAAGACACCAGTCCTCATCTTGTGTTCTAATTCATATTTTAAACTGAAATTTGCTATTGATTTTAATTTTTTTAATTTTGAAGATAAAAGAGAAACAAGTGTCCATGGGTGATAAGTGTGGAATTTGTAAGGACAAGGTGTATTTAATGGAACGGCATATAGAAAAAGGAAAGCTCTACCACAGGGCTTGTTTCCGTAAAAGTGAGCTCTCTCCTACTGCAAAAATGATCACGAAAGTTGAACATGAGCAACAGGAGACTAAGGAAGCAAAGAAACCAGACTTTTGGAGAAGAAGAGCTGATGCAAAGAAAAGTGAACAAGTGAAAAAGGAAGAAATTAAGGATGAGTCTCAGGAAAAACAGGAGAAATCAAGAACAACTAAAGCAAAGTCTTTGAATTTCTTGGATCACAGTAACGATGAGAACAAGTCTAAATTCAAAGACAAAAGACACGAAGAAAAAATGGATGTTTCATATTCTAATGGCCATCTCAAAGATGATATGGTTAAGGATGATAAGAATTCTCATAGGCCAGTTCCTAAAGCACGCAATATTACATCACCCACAGAAAGTCCAGCTATGTCTAAAACAAGCTCAAACGAACCAGAAAAACGAAGCTCTGTGCCAAAATTTGAATTTAAATCTAAAATTGTTTCCTCTGCTCCAAAAGCATGTGTTGTTTCTAAAGTTGACATGGACACTGCCAAACCCCAGCCTGCAGTGAGACACTCTGCCCCAGTGAAGCCATCACGGTTGTCTGAAGCCACACAGCTTCCTGGGGACTCAGAATCGCCCCCTCCTCTGCCTAAAAATCAGCCACCAAATATGTTGTCAACAACAAATAAAGAGTCTGCACTATCCAATAACACAAAACCCTCAGGACTTCATCTTAAAACTTCTCCAAAGCAGGACAGGCTGTCAAAACTTCTGGCTAAAGACAGTACAAGTAGTGAGGATAAAGTTAAGGATGTATCTGCTAAACAAAGGGATTCTGAATCCTCCATTTTTAGTCACAATTCAAAACATGACTCTCATGGTCTCAAACATTCTAGTGCATTCAAATCCAAGGATGGTGGAAATGAAAAGAGTGTCGCTGACAAGGACACAGAGCCAGTGGCTGTGCTGATGAGTCCCAGCAGTCCGGAACCACATGATCCTAAAGTCCTGGGGGGACTTCTGAAAAACCTGGCAAACATTCGACAAAGGAAAGATTCCGAGGATGAAGTGAATAAAACAGTGACATCACCAAATTCTAAAGGTAAACAAAAGAAAATCTTTGATTGGCAGACCAACAAAACAACTGCTGAGAACAGAAAGGAAGTGAAAAGTCTTGACTCAACAGAGGCTAGAGAGAAGGCAGATCAAAGAGCAGAAAAGGCCAAATCTGTGGATTTTCTGTCAGGAAAGAAGCCATTTGTTAGTGACAAAAAAGAACATGAAAAACCTAAAATCAAAACTGATTTAACTATCAGTGATGAGGAACCAGCCTGGAAAAAAGCACTGGAAGAGCGAAAGAAAAAGAGAGATGAAAGACCAAAATCGGCTGACTTGCTCTCTGAAAAGAAGGATGAAAATACAAGACGTGTAGTGTCTATGGATGTGCCAAAAGAAAAGGATGAAAGGCCAGCATGGCAGATTGAAGCTGAGAAACGAAAGGCAGCCAGACAAGGTGGATATGTGGATCCAGAAAAAGCTAAGCTTGAAAAAGGTGAAACCAAAGACAATTCTAATGAGAAAACTGCTGGTGGTGTAGCAAAACAGTTGATACTTCCAAGTTCAATTGCAAAGGAAGAACCAAAATTATCTGAGCCAGAGAAAAAGAAAATTTCTGTTGGTAAAAAGTTTGATTTCAAATTGTTTGATAATGAACATGAGAAAAAGGTGAAGGAAAAACCCCCTCGACCTCCCCCAATGAGTCCAACATCAGGGCTCAAGTCTCACCATGGCCTCTCCTCAGTTGTCTCCAATAAACTCGCCTCCACTAAGAAAATGTCAGCACCCTCCCCTCCACGACCATCCAGGCCCAGGTCAGAGATCAAGACCTTCGTAAGTTTTTATTGTTCTCTAAATCCACAATCTTTCATGTTCAGTCATACAGTTTTTGTTGATAAAATAGTCATTACCTTACTGAAGAATAGATGTATGTTCAAATGCAAGAATTCTTTTATGAAAAGCTTATGTGAATTTCTTGGATAGATTTAAATGGAAGTATTGAAATCATTGTGCTGGTAAGATAACTTTAGCTGTAGTGTTTTGTGGATTATTTTTTTTTAACCCTATTAACCATCAGAAGTCTTTTATATATGACCCATGTCAATATTCTTAATACATTGTGTTACTTTTTGTTTCTTGTATAGGAGACATATATACATGTATAATGATAACAAAAGGACTTTCTAATGTTCAATATCTTGGGAAATATCTACATCTTACATAACTGTATCGGCTATTGTTTTAAAGTCAAGTTTTGTATGTAAATGTTAAGTAGTGTATAGCATACAAATTTAAAAAAAAAACATTAAATAAGAATATGTATTAAAAATATGAATTACTGGTAATGAGATAAAGTCCATGATAAAGATGTTTGAAATTTAAAGTTTGAATCAGCTGAGATATGATGTATGTACATTGCAGGGGGACATGAAGAGGCTTTCTCCTCAGGAGATCCAACAACAGCTGAGCGACATCGACCATCGACTGACAGATCTGGAGATCAGGGGCAGACAACTGGAGGAGTCCATCAGAAAGGGTTACTATTCTACCATTCTTCATTTACTATGCTGTGTATCAAATCTGTAATCACAAAATGCATGCTTTACATCTTGGTGACTGGGAGCTGACATTCTCACAATTTCCTAAATCTTTTATTAACAGGTTTGACTTTGTAGGTGACAGGTGTAAAATTGACAAGCTTTTAGCTTACCTGAGCCAAAGGCTCAAGTGAGCTTTTCTGATCAAAATTGTCCATTGTCTGACGTTTTCGTCATTGTTGCATGGTTGTCGTTGTTGTTGTTGTCATAAACTTTTAACATTTTCATCTTCTTCTCCGGAACCACTTGACCATTTTCAAGCAAACTTGGCACAAGCATCCTGTGGGGAAGGGCTTTCAAGTTTGTTCAATTGAACATTTTCATCTTCTTCTCCAGGACCACTTGGTTAATTTCAAGAAAACTTGGCACAAAGCATCCTTGGGGGAAGGACTTTCAAGTTTGTTCAAATGAAGAGCCAGGTCCCCTTTAAAGAAGAGATAATTTAGAATTATTGAAAATTTGTTGGTATTATTCAGCAACCTTCTTCTCAAAAACCATTTGGCCAGAAAAACTGAAACTTGTGTGGAAGCATCCTCAGGTAGTGTAGATTCAAATTTGTTCAAATCATGATCACTGGAGATAGGGTGGGGCCACAATTTGGGGTCGGATTTTTACAAAGGAATATGTAGAGAAAAATCTAAAAAAAAATCTTCTCAAAAACCATTTGGACAGAAATTCTGTAACTTGTGTAGAAGAATTCTCAGGTAGTGTAGATGCAAGTTTGTTTAAATCATAATCCCTGGGGGTAGGGTGGGGCCACAATGGGGGAGGGGGTCAAATATTTACATAAGAGTATATCGAAAAAAAAAACCATTAAAAATCTTCTTCTCAAAAACCATTTGACTAGCAAACTGTAACTTGTGTGTGTGGATTCAAGTTTGTTTAAATCATGATCCCTAGGGTGGGGCCTGAATGGGGATGGTCAAATTTTTAAATTGGAATAGAAAAAAAATTTAAAATATCTTATTCTCAAAAACTGAAAAATCAAAATGAGCTCAATGTTTAACTTAAGAATATGTTGAGAACAATTTGAAAATCTATATAAACAAGATATACTGTACTAAGTTGTCTAGATATTTTGTATTTGATACTCTAAAGATGGTCTAAGCTTTTCTGATTAGTTATAGCTATTGTTGTTCAGGTGAGCAATGAGGCCCTTGGACCTCTTGTTACTTGTTTGTTCTGTAGTTGACTAGTCTGTTGACTATGTTGACTTTGCTAGAGTTGACTGGTCTATAGTTGACAAGCTTTAGCTGACAGATCTTTGGATTTTGGGGTCTTTTTTTTGCATGTTATACCACCATGGTTTTTTCTGCTTTACATCAATGGAAATGCATTCCTTGACATTGCATATGTAATCACCAATGGCTTCTAACCCAATGCTTGCTGTATTCTCTAAAATTTGCAGATTAGTGCTGTCCTATTTCCAGAATCCAGTCATTATGGATAGAACATTTCTTGGGTAAAGTGACTCTAATGGCACCAGTTTGGAGATTTGTGTAAAAAAAAATATGTTTTGAAAAATGTCACTTGCTGTTAACTGAGAACTGTACAATGCTCTTTCTGAATGGTTTGATTGAAAATGCACAATTTATCAACACCTTTTTACTTTATGAATTTTTTTCTTAAAAAATATGATCATATTAAACACTCACTTGCTGTTTTTTTAATTTTTTAAATACATATTTTAAGTCATCCTCATATGCACTAATTTTGAGTGACATTTTCCAAAACTTTAAAACAATTTCTAATCAAAAGGCTCAGCAGGGTAAATTTCCTATTCTTTAATTATCAGGCAGCTGAAAAAAAAATGTTACTATTAATCTGATTTTAAATAAAAGCACATTACAAGCCTTTATTTTCTTTATCCCCATAACAGAGAAAATGTCTCTGTTTGGAATAGTGACTGTGGATTGTTGATTGGTAAATATCAGATCATTTATACTTATATATCATCTCACTAATACTTATATATCATATCATTTATACTTGTATATCATCTCACTTTGTACTTGTTAATATCATCTGACATAGTAATTAAATATCAGATCATTTAATGCTTAACTGTCATCTCATGTAATTTAGCTATAGAATTGAATGCAGAACCCTGAGCATTGTAAAATATGTCATGTCGCATTAAATTTAGAGAAACACATATAAGTGTATTGTAATGGTAAGGGAAAAAAACACTGAGACAATTATTATCTGTCAGTTGGCTGCTATCGAAACAAGTGTGAACATCATATTGCTGAAGTTGAACATGTAGAGACTGTTATGGAACTCATTAATGATTTTCAAGATTTTATGAATTCCAGAGAATGCCATCTCTTCAACAGCCATATGGACACAGATTAAATCCTAGTGTCTAGCTCCTCTCTATAGGCATATTGCTGTTTTTCAGATCATGAAGAAGAAGATGAAGGCTTAATGATAGAATGGTTCACACTGGTCAATGACAAGAACGAACTCGTACGCACGGAGGCCGATCTCATCTACATGTAAGTAATATCATGTCATATAACCTATATAATGTACATGTAACCTATGTCATGTACATGTAACAAATGTCATGTACATGTAACATTTATCATGAACATGTAACTTATGTCATGTACATGTAACCTATATCATGTACATGTAACCTATGACATGTACATGTAACCTATATCAGGTACATGTAAACTATGTCATTTACATGTAACCTTTGTCATGTACATGTAACCTATGATGTGTACATGTAACTTATGTTGTGTACATGTAACCTATATCATGTACATGTAAAAATTATCATCTACATCTACATGTCTGTTATGTTGTCTACATGTAAGCAATATTTTCTACATGTAACTAATATCACATACATGTGAGTTATATTATTTACATGTACATTATATAATCTTTATATCATCTACATTTAAGTTATGTAATCTATGCTGTAGTAATGATCATATCTTTAAGTAATTTACATGCAAGTTATACCATCTACAATGTACAGTAGTTATTTTCATATCTATAAGTAATGTACACTTAAGTGATGTACATTTACACCTAAGTAGTGCTCACATCTACTTATTAAATTAAGTAAAATTACTTGAACATGTAAGTGATGTCAAACACACATGTAAGTATGTTCTTATGATGTTAGTGAAACAGATACATGTACCATTATACTTGCACCGGTACATGGAAGTGATGTATATTTATGTACACATCTACACATTAATGATATACATGTACTTCTACTTTGCACACCTCAATTGTACTGCTCATAAGTTGTGTAGATATAATTGAACCAGTTATATGCACATTGAAATTACTGTATTACACATGATAAAGAAAGCAAAGTTGACAAATGTCAGAATATGCCAGAGTTGCACATCTACACATGCTGAATAAGCATTGTTTATATTTACCATCTTGTTACAGATCTAGAGCACAAGAACTTGAGGATGAACAGCAGAGAATAGACAGAGAGCTTAGAGAACTCCTGGACAAACCAGGTTAGATTGAGTTTTGCTATATCTCACATACAATAATTTGCTATTGATAGTTTGTATTAAAACAGTAATTTATTCACAAAGTGATTAAGATTGGGCAGCAGGCCCAGCCTGTTTTAGCCCTCTCCCTGATTTCTTTCGTAGTAACTCCTTGGTAGCGTCCTTTAGATGTCCTTTATAACTGCACATTGATTTATCTAAACTTGTAGTTGAAAGAGCTAGTTTTCCTCTGTGTTTAAAGTGTTGAAAGTACATTGATCAAGCAGTTAGATTCTTTTAATACTGCAAATTTTCCAATAGGAACTAGTGATAATGATTGAATGTTGTGATAATGATTGAATGTTGTGATAATGATTAATGTTGTGATAATGATTGAATGTTGTGATAATGATTGAATGTTGTGTTGTCAGAGGATCAGAAAACTGATGAGGACAAAGAACAGGAGGAACACTTGCTGCAGCAGTTGGTGGACCTGGTCAACCAGAGGAGTCTGATAGTGGACTGTCAGGACGAGGACCGCATCAGGTCAGCACACCGCACACCACACAACTCTGTCTCACCGCCGCTCCACACATACATAATGTTGCTGTATATAGTTCTCTCTTAGTCCCTTAGTTTTGTCAGACTGGCTTAACTGCTGGATATACATTTACTGTACCAGTTTCAAAGCTGAACTGTGTACTGTATTTACAGGAAGGCTTGGAATCGCTATATGTTTATATCTTGACTCACACAATTATTCTGAAATGAGTTAAAAGTCTCAACCACTGTTTCTATACACACTTTAACTTCATGCAATTTCTTGAATTTTGTTGGATAACCCCACAGAGATTGAGGTGATGATCCATTGTATGATAATTACGGGAGTTAATCACAATAATTATTCTATTTTATTATTATTTCTGAACTACAGATATGAAGAAGAAGATCGGGACATTGCTGAAATACTGGCTAAAAAAGGTGAGAATGGTATTCTGGTGTTGTCTGCTTTATAGACTGGCTCGTCTTCTGCTTCATTGACTGATGATTCTGCCTCCATTTACAGACTTGATGTTGATCTGAATTAATATGATGTTTTATTTTTTTATAAACAAGGTTGCTTAAAATTATGAAAATAAATCTCCCATTTTAGGATTTTTGAAAACAGAGAAATGGTAAAACCTGGATGTTTTTGTGTATCACATGTAACAACAAAACTTGTTTTATATTCCCCCAATTTTACTAGCCTGCCTCCGGTTTACATACTCTTTATGTTTCTATGTGCATGTATGTTAAACTATACCTTCAAACATTGTCCATTGAGAGGAAAAATCTTGTACAGAATTGATGCACGTATTAATAAGATGAAACCAAGGAAATTAGAATGAGTTAAATTTCAAAAGAGTCGGCTGTGTATTGGTTATGTATGGTACATGTAGTAGTATTCCATTGTTGATACATATTGGTTTCGTCGGGTAGTGGTGCTACATTGTTTGGTAGAAGGTTATCATTACAGTGTTTGTGATGGGTTTGGGGAATCTTTCTACTAATCAAAGTCATTGTCAACAAAAAAGTTCAGCCTTTTGAAATTCTTTAAAGAAAGATACACAGTAAAACACGGTTATAGCGAACAAGCTTATAATGAATTGACGCTTACAGCGAAGTGATTTTCATTCCCCTTAACTTTATTTCCTGTTGAAAACTTGATGGATATAACGAATTACGCTTATAACGAAGCAAAATCACCCATCCCTGGCATTTCGTTATAAGTGTGTTTTACTGTAATAAATTCATTTTGAGGCAAATCCCAGTAGCTAGGTTTTAATGAAATAATTTTGGATAGGTTTTCCAATGACACAGTGTACTATGTAAAGTGAATTTATATACCATATTTACTCTATATATACGAGAACATTTACTGTTTGTACTCTATGTCATTTAGTTCCATCAACTTATAATTTAGAATCCTTGAAGACTTGTATAGATCCTCAGTCACCAAGATGTCTCATTGCTATCACATACTCTCTGATTTCAAACAAAATTTCTGTGACGCTTCCCTAGGGGCAGGGAAACATATATATAAATGGAGAACTTCCTGATCCCTGACATTCATCCATTATAGTCAGGTTATGTACATGAGAAAATAAATCTTGTGCGTTGTATACTTATAGAGTTCTGCAGAAAGAATTCAGAAGTTGAAGATTCCAAAGAGGAAACAAAGATCAAATCAAAAGAAGAAAGAAAGGCTGAAAAGAAGAAGAAGAAAAAGAACAAGAAAGAGAAGAAAAACAAAAAAGAGGACCACTAAAAAATACTTGTCTTTGTTCAGATATTATTTGTTCTACTGGTATGCATCCTCATGAAAGAACTTTCTGCTAAAAGAGCTCAAATACTTCCTTATTATTTTTCTCTCAGAAACGAGACACTATTTTTCATCAAAAATCATAATTTACTGAAACATTTTTTATTCAACAAAATTCATTTCATCTTTACAAAAATGGTGCTTATTTTAAAAAAGATTGCTGTAGAAAAATTCCTTATATACAATATATGAAATTCCCTATCCCTATAGCACCAGATCTCTGTTTTACATGTACATCACTGACAGGTGACTAAATATGTGACTTGATGACAACAGATTTTGTGTGTGGATTACTTGGCCTAACTATTTGATGTTAGGGGTCAGAGCTCCTGTGTGTCAAGAGGTTATGGGATTTTTTTCTACGTGTAGTTCTTTTTGCTGACAGAAATTATTGCTGTTACAAAATGTAAACACATCAAAAAGATGACAAAAAGTAACAACTTTATCCCCTTGACTTAAGAGAAGATTTTGTGTACTAATACATAGTTTCAATCACATGAACCATATCTGCATTTACTTTTAATGTCAACATCATTCAGTATTTTTTAAACCATATGATGTATGTTAAGCCATGAAATACTGAAATATGCTGAGACTGATTTTGGAGAACTATATAGCCAGGTGTATATATGTGCTATTGTTATACTTGTCCAATTTTGTCTGGGAAAAAGATTTTAAGATAAATTATTGGTAATAATTGAATGGACCATAATAGACCAAATAAAAGTCATTGCATTTGACAAAGGTCTGGTGTCCAAACATTCCACAATTCATTGAGTTATGTAATTACACATTCTGATCCTTTGATATTTTGAAATATATGTACATTGTTTATGTTGCATACATGTATTTTATTTACATTTCGTTTTAAGTTTCTATATTGCTTCTTCTAGATCTTAATGAATTGTTGCAGTACCATGTAGTATTTTGATTTGTATATACATGTACACCTACACATAGTACATGTATTTATGAAATGGTAAATGTGCTTTATTTTATGTAAAGTAAATGTACCAATTGTGTAGTAATTGCACTCTTTAGATGATGTCCCTTTAGTGCGTCATATATATTGCATACTTGTTCTCATTCAATACAGTAATTATTTTAAAACTGGAAAAATGATACATTTACAGCTGTTGTAATCATGGTTTAAAGCACTGTCACCAGTAATAACACGGAGTTAATTTATTGTGTGATGGTAAATGTTAACAACTAACGATAATTCTCATAAAATTACAGCTGCATTAATATTGCCTTGATTGGTTTATTTTTTTTGGGGGGGGGGGGGGGGGGGAGGGGGGGGGGGATGAAGCCAAAATCAAAAATGACATTATTGCAGCTGATAAAAACGCAGACCTTTTCTTTATTTCATATTTTTTTTGGTTATGTTAAAATGTACTGTATCTTTACATGCATCATACACACTAAATGCTATTTTGATCATCCAGTAATGTTTCTATACCTCAAATATGTGCTATGCATTTATTCTATATCATTAGTCCTTTTGAAAGGGCATGTAAATAGCTTTACCAGTACTGGTAGTACCTGATATTTGAACATTTTTAGATTTGTAGTTGCTGATTAGTTATGATTTTTTTCAGGTAGTCAAAGCTCCTTCATTGTCCGATGCCTTGTTCCTATTATCCTGTATGTTTTGTTTGTATATTGTGTGTACAAGCTGTACCTGGGTAACTGCTGGTCAGTCTCAGCCAGTGTAAACCAAGGAATGGGGGATAAGTGGCTACCATGTTTTTCTATATAGACTAATCAATAGAGCTGTACTTATGAGGTCTCTGATAAGAATTGTGTTTTTGTTCTCTGTATGATATTACGAAGGTTTTAGACTGTCTTAAAGAGAGGTTATTGTCTCCACAGCAAAATTAAACTTTTTTTTTTTGGTTCTATCAATGAGAATTAATTGAACTGTTTACAGACCTGAACAATTTTTTAAAACTCTATAGTTACAGCGTGGTTCATTTATATTCATTTATATCATCAATTTTCTTGAATCTAGTTTAATTCACAGCTTCAATGATACATTAATTCATGGAAAATAGTTTCATCATTAGGATTTTTTTTGTTATTTCTTTAAACACCTTAACGATAAAATTTATTAAAAATGATGAAACCACATAATCCCTGGATGTGTTATATAATACATTAACCTCTCCACATCTCTATTGTTGTTTTATTGAAAGGGGAGAGATTTTGTGTTCTTAATGACCATACATTCCTATTCATATATTTTTTAATTAAAGAATTACAATAAATACATGTATAGGTTTCAATCAGTGAGTTAGAATGTTTTCTGTTTAAATTGCTTACAAATTGTATACAACTGTTACATCATTATGTGTTACAAATACTATAGTTTTTTACTTGCTTGTGAAGATGGTGCACTGTCATACGCTGCTAGCAAAGCATCATAGTATATTGTAGCTTTTAAGTTTCAATGAAAAAAAGTCTAAATTTGGATTTCTGTGTTGTTTTAAATTAACAAAATCCTTTGAAGGTATTTAAAATTTTAAAAACCTGGTTTGCTATATTAATTAAAATTGGAGAAACCTCCTTACATTCAATGAATCAGTCTGGATAGTAAATTACCTGGCACAATGGGTAGTAAGTTACCAGCATAAAACACTACTTTTTAAATGAAAATGTGTCATCTTTCTGATGAGATATTAAATATATGAGAAAGTAGGCAAATTAAGGAATATGTTACAGAAAATAAACAGATAATAATTCACTAAATTCAGTAACTCTAACACGATGGATACCTGGTTATATTGATGAGAGCTGGCTGTCCCAATCACTATTTCCTCAAGTATTTTAATCCCAATTATTTTAAGATTTTTTTGTCCCATCCAATTAAAGTTAATGAGGTGTCACTGAATGCATATGTAATGGTCCAACCAGTTTGATAACCCACACCAAATAGCTCAGTTGATAGAGCACCTGACTAGAGATTCAGAGGAAGGTATGCTCAAATCCTGATCTACAACTGTAGTTTGTCATTATTAGGGTCTTCCGTTTCCAACGGAAGACATTGTTTTCATATTGTTTCTTATTACAGTTATTTTGTACAGGCGATTTCTCAAAAACTATCCAACCTATTTCTTTCATTTTTTTTCACATATGATTGTAAATGGTAGAACAAAAATTGTGCAAAATCACGAGATTTTTTCATCGATATCCAAATTAAGGGACCAGCATCTTTCATAAGGGACCTTTAGGGGCCAAAAGTCTTTTTTGAATATCTCAAAAACTTTTGAGAATTTGTTAAGCATTATTGAAGCAAAAATGTTCAACTTGATATTTTACAACTGTTTGGCCCTCCAAAATGATGGTCTGTAACGTAGTAAGGGATCGTAAGGGGCCAGAATCTTAAAACTTTGTTGCTATGCAACTTTTAAACGAAAAATATATTATAAATCTTTAGCGGAAAAAACTTGCAGAATTTAATTCTAAACAACATGATATCTTCAAAATTGTCATAGCGACTCCCATTAGGGAGTTACGTGGCTAGCCTCTAAAACTGATTGTCTTATTTATTTAATACTAAGTGACATTTTGTGATAACTTGAAGAACAATAAATGTTGCAAATACCGATACCTTTTCAATGATATCAAAATTTAGGGGCCAGTCACTTAAATTAGATACTTATAGGGACCAGAAGTCTTTTCTTAATATCTGTAAACGATTGAGATTTTGTAAAGCATTATTGAAGCAAACGTGTTCATCTTGACGTTTTACAACTTTTATAACGAAAAATATTTTGTAAATCATTATCGAGTAAAAGTCGTTCAGAATTTAATTCTAAACAATATGCAATCTTCAAAACTGTTACAGAGACTCCCATTAGGGATTCATGGCTGGCCCCTACAACTGATTGTCTCATTTATCTCAAGATTAAGGAACATTTTATGACTCGTAGAACAATAAATGTTGCAAATACCGAGACCTTTTCAACGATTTCATGATTTAGGGGCCAGCCTTTTAAAATAGAGACATATAGGGACCAGAAATCTTTTCTAAATATCGCAAAAATGATTATTGAAGCAAAAATGTTTCATCTTGACATTTTACAAGTGCTTGGCTTACCAAATGACGATCTTTTATGTAATAAGATATCTTAATGGGCTAAATTCTTGAAATTATGATATTACGTAACTATCAAATAAAAAATATTTTGTTAACCCTTATACGTTAAAGTCGTGCGGAATTTAATTCTAAACAGCATGCGATCTTCAAAACCGTATAGCGACTCCCATTAGGGAGTTAAGTGGCTGGCCCCTAAAACTGATTGTCTCATTTATCTCAAGACTAAGAAACATTTTGTTATGACTTCAAAACAAAAGGCGTTGCAAGGTGTTGGTCAAATTTAATTTTTCTATTTTTATTGTTTATAATGCTTTAGTAACGCATTTCTAATGATCAACCAAAATTTGAGTGTCAGTCGTAGGGTATAGAGCTCACAATTCTTTGTTATGTAAACTAGGCTCGTGTCATGTTTTTGTTTACATTGGTTCAATATACCGGTAAAAGTTCCTTTTCAAGCTGATTTTTATATCTGTTTGTTTTGAATATAAATAAACAGTACCTAGCGTTTGTCACATTAATTTTAGGTCTAAACCTTGAATTTTCTTTTCAACATTCAAAATGTAAACAAAAACGTGGCCTGAGCTTTGTTTGCATAACAAAGAATTGTGAGCTCTGTATCTCGCTTATAACTCGACGACTGACACTCAAATTTTAAATGACTACTATAATTGTCTTACTGAAGCATTGTAAACATTAAAAATGGAAAAATAAATTTTGACCAAAATCGTGACCATGCCCCTTTAAGGAGGCTGGATGGTCAACAAATTAACCATCAGATCTACCTAAACAATTTTTAGATATGATTTGTTAAGCTATAAATATTTAGTAAAGAAAAATTCCATACATTTTACCATTTAAATTTGGGCAATTTCGTATATTTTTATATAGAGCTCTTCTTCTAAAGGAGACCAATACAGTCTAAAAAATGGCCACGACCATCGAGCCATCTTAAAGTAGGAATATAATGGGGCCAAAGTTCTTTTGTCAAAAAAGATTGAAAATTTGTTAAACATTTTTAAAGCCAAATTGTCTTGACATTGTAGAAATGATTGGCGTTTAAAAAGACGAAAATATATTTTGTTTTCTAGATATTAGAAATTTTGTCTTAAAAAGGGCCAGCCTCGGACATCAAGATCCTTGATTAGGACATTTATCGAAAATTGATATTGAAATTGTACCTGCTTGTTGCTCTCAACGAGATCGTATCTAGTTTCTTCTTATTTTTTTCCGTAAAATTTCATCTAGGCAATTTCTCAACAACTTTTTGTGTGCATCTAACTTTTCAGAAACTATTCATGATACCAACGAGAAATTTTCAGGATTGATAGATAGACAATAGGTTAAGTTTAAAAAGATTCCATTTTTATGCGCCAAAGGCGCAAAGCGTTGAAGCTCGCTAGGGTGCGAAAATTGAGAACGAAAAATTTGGCAAAATTTTGACACGTTTTTTATTCATAGCTATTATCTGTGAAATAATTTCTGAAAACATAGAACAAAAGTTGTGCAAATTCATAGACGAAAAAACCCTTATTTACAATAAGATATTTCAATTTTTGCACAAGAATGAACTACACTTTTATCTCTATATATGAGCAATTCTGCTTCATGAATTTATATTAATGGGAAATTTTTCAAGTGAAATGAATGTGTAAAGTATCACAATTTTCACATGAGAAAATTTCACATGAAATTCATATGAAGTGAACTTTATGTTAGTGCATATTATGTGTATAATACTGATAATGTTGCTCAAAAACAATTCCAGGCAGCTATGTCACCTACACTAGGAAATATTAATGTATTGTATATACACTCTACTCACTTGCTGTGGAATATGGCGTTTATGTAGCATACAATCTACATAATAGCTGTACAGAGCATGTGTTATGCAGTCTATGCTCAGGGTTCTGAGTTGTAGGAAATTGCCCTTGTTACTTTGAGACACATAATTAAATAAAATTCACTTGAAGAAAATGTTTTGCAACTTTATTATAAAAATAAAAATTCAAAAAATACAAAAGGTATCTACAAATAGTGTATCACAGGATAGATTCAGGAAAAAGTATCACACATTTACAGTATATGCATAGTAATACAAAATAACAGAAAGAAGTGCTAGTTTATAAATATTTTTGAAATTAAATTCAAAAGAAATGTTAATGTATAGTAATTTGAAAAATTACATGTAATGTGAAATGAATGATTTTTTTTAACCTTATAGCTAATTGTACCCTTATGCAGTGATTTTAATTTACCCTACCTGTATATTGCATAGCAATAATATTCCAATTAAATTAAGATTTCATATGTTGACCATTTGTACATGTATGTTCTAACAACATCTATACACAAACAGGATTACAAATAGTTTTTCCTCACCAATTATTACATACTGGCTTTTATTAGACATATACTAGTATACTGTAAACCAACTTTTATTCACGATGACTTTATTTCACAATTGCTTAGAGATAAACTCGTTCGTGATGACTATTTTTCACGATCAAGATGTAGATTATCTGGACAATAAGATATCAGAGGCAATAAATATTCATGACAACGAGGCTCTCACGAACCTTACGAAATTTTCTGGCATGCGAATAAAAGTTGGTTTACAGTAATAGTATCAGAATTATCCCAAATATTGCATAGAAAAAAAATATACCGTATTTTTATCTCCACAACATATAAGCTGTTGAAAATGTATGACAAGAGAAACAAACTTACATTATATGCAATAATGTTATTTTTTGTGTACCATATAATTCAATAAAATAATTAGTACTTATTTGGATATGTATGTGCTTGTAATTCAAACATTCATTGCATGGTGTAACACAAAAAAGAGTTCTTTAGGAAAGTTATGTTCATTTTTACTACAACAGGTACACACAACTTTTCAGCAAAACAAACAGCTTACACAAACCAAAAGAGACAGCTGAACAGATGACAAGTTACATATGATGAAAATACTGCACATTATTGCTAAAAATGACTATGCAATATTTCATCAAAAACAAGACTTTAAACTAAAAAAAAGCACACAATGGTACATAAAAGGCTCTATCATTATCTATACTAAGTGGATAGAAAAGCCTTCTTTTTATATTTGACAGAAATTATACACATAAAAAAAATATAAAAAATATTATTTTAAGGGGGGGGGGGGGGGTTGGTTGGTCAAAGGACTTGCGTTTTTCAATCCTGCAGGTGTCCCTTCTAGTCTCTACAACTCTTCATGGGTTTGTTTGGATGGTCGGACCATCTTGACATTCTCCCCAGGAATCACATCAAAACTGTCCGTCTCCCTGTTGTACACCACTCCTCCCTTCTGTTTAGCAAACAAAAAGATGTACATTATAATATTTATCAATTACTGTAATGTGAGATCAAACACATGTATAATATCATTAAATTTATCAGAGAGAGAGAGAGAGAAAGAGAGAGAGAGATGGCCTACTAAACAGGCCATAAGTATATTGTCAAGGGGGTTGTAAAGTTTTGTAGGGTTTTGCTTCGTTTTTAAAGGTTTTGCTTGTTTAGCCATGCAGTAAATACCACCGACATTGGTACCAGTATCAAACATGGGGCAAATCAAATTAAAATTAGAATGATGTTCTGATTCTGCTTCTGCTATGCAAACATTTAATATCCGATGGGGTCACATCAGATTGACCCTTCAATTAGCCAATAAAATTGCAGCTGCCAAAACCTTGACATACAGAAAAATGTTTCTTTTGCATAGACAAACCTATTTTTGTTCATGTAATAAACAAAAAATTATGACAATGTGTATGCTATCTGGGAATGTGTCAATAGGGGAATATCTATATAGTTTGTGCATATTTGGTTTCATATATTATTTATGAAAGAAATGGCCAATGGGATGGACTATATAATGTATATGAAATATTCTGAATCACCAGAGTAAATTCATATCATTAACATAAACGGACCACTGAGCATCAGAGATGTAGCTGTAGACTAACTTTCATTATCATATACAGAAGCTTGAATTGATTAGCAAAAATGTTCATGTTCATTCATATTGAAAGGTCATTCTGACATGACCACATATGGGATGCTGTTAGATGATGGAGACATGGTAGCAGATTCAGAACATCTAGTTTTGATTACTAGTACCCATTCAATGACATTGGACCTCACTGTACTCAGTGGTTCATGTCTTTCAATGATCAGTTGTACTGAAGATTTTTATACATGTCTGTTTGTGTCCTAAAAAACTAATGTCTCACCTTAGGGACTTCAGTGGCTGCTCCTCCACCCCCTGGACAAAAACTGGTCACTTCACTGCAGATTGTTTGTACAATATCTAGGTAGGAATGATCTAGGCGACTCTTGGCATTGTAATAGTTTACGAGGGTCGCCTCTATCGCTGTTCTGTTGTTCTCTGCAACAATCACATCATAATTAGATGATCACTGCCATTACTGGATGGAAAGAATCTTTTTATGCAGTATTTTCACTTCTGTTTATTTATTCTGAATGATTGACCAATTGTGAACATTTCTTAAATAGTAAGTAGAACTTAATTAAAACAGATAAACCTTCCTTGATCTTTGAAGATACTAATAAATTTTGTCACTCTTAGGAAATGGTATAAAATAAGCAAAATACTGACAGATATGTTGTAATTGACCCTAGAAGAAAAAATTGCTTGTATAAGCAGTTAATTTGCATTGACAAATGCAATTATGCTTACTCATCATTAATTTGCAGGTTTCTTCTATGACTGATGGTGTAATGTCATAGGTCTTAAAGTTCTCTTTCCTACAAACAGTAGACAGAAGAACTGGGACTCGTTGACTGATTGGTTCACTGGTTACATGCTTCAGAGTTCTGGACAATTCTGTTCATAGTGAATAAAATTGTAACAAATTACAAAATACACTGTATAGTATCCAAACTGACTGTTTGAGACATAATTAAAAGTCATATTATCATTGATCTACAGTTCATGTGATTATGTTACATATTTTGTTATCTTTATAGTTTTTTCTTCCTTTTTTTTCTTTTTTTTCTTTCCTTTTTTTCTTTCCTTTTTTTCTTTCTCTTTTCTTTTTCCATATTAGTTTTAATTCCTTTAATTGCAACATATTATATTATGTACTTATTATGTATTTTGATGCATAATAAAGTATTGGTTAAATTAAATATTCTGTTATAATTTAATTCTGGTTGTGACGTACGCGTACGTCTCATTTGATTGGCTAAACAAATTTATCTATATCATATAACATAACTTCCCTAAGTCATAATATGACATGCGTGCAAAACGAATTTAAATGCTTGGCGTTACATTTGAATTTTGTACAAATAAACATCATTGTTTTGAATAATGGCCATTGTTTGCTAATTTTAGTTATAGAAAAGTAAATTTGATAAGGACAACATTTTAATTTCTACCTATGTTATACAAGTATAACATAACTTGGGACAGTTTACGCTTTTTATAAACCGTTTTGTGGTTTATAAAGCGTAAACTGAAAAAACAAGGCTGAAGCTTGGTACTAAAAGTATCATTTTATAATATTAACTAAGCAATATACATATCAATACAGGTTTTAAACAAGAATAGATATGGGTTACCCCATATCCAAAATATTCGACTTTTAAAATTTTCACTGTGCTCAGCCGATCTCTAAGTTAAAATCACTGAACTTGTTAAGAAACTGGCGTATATAGTTCTTCATGTCCATATTAAATACTGCCACCCGTCATTAGCAAACAGTGCACACATCTGTGCTTAAACAGAGTCTACACGAGTGCGATCAGAAATATGGTGCAGGTGTTGCGTAACCATTCCGTCGTTTAAAAAAAAAAGAAAAGAAATAATACACACTCATACACAACAAATAATTAAAAGAGGTTGTGTGATAACTAACGAACAATAATCATGAAAGTAATGTAATTATTGTAATAATATAAGCAATATTCATTAGTGAAAAAATTGTCAATCGAAGAATGACCTATATTTTCGTGAAAAAGACAGGAGGCAGCTAGCGTAGGAATATGAATACTTCACATTTACATTTCTTGGGGTGGGGAATTTTTTCAAAATAATTTTACGTTAATTTTGTTTTCTTCCACGTATTACATATACATCGATATTCTAAACATTTTTTGTAATGTTGTATCTGCTGATCATGAACAGAACTATATTTTTCAGCGCAATTGTGTAAAGAGTACCTGACTATAGTAATATATCTTAAATAGATAGTAGGCACTGATCGAATATATTAAAAAAATGTATGATACTTTAGTGTCACAATAACAACATGAACACACATGCATCATTAATTTATTATATACTCTCATACTGCAACAGTCTGTACTGGTAATTATACATGTAATAAAACAATAATAGCCTTTTTATTTTGGTCATTACATGTTTTTAGTTGTTTTTTTGTACTTTTTCTTGGCCTCACAATTTAAGACTTTAATGTTTATAATAAACATATACAGAAGATTGATTTTACCTTTAACAGTAGCTTGACATCCTGCACAAATGCCCTCTGAAAAATATAATATTTCTTTCTTTTCAAAATTGAGTTCAAATAAATAAAATTTGTTTAGAGACACAAAATATTTGATGAACTTTGACTCCAATGCATTCCACCACAATGAACTCTGGCCAATGCAATTTACTCAATATTAATGTATTAGATATTCCAATTCCAAGACAGTTTTGCTGAAAAATTATATAAATTGAAATTTCAGCCCAAATAGCTTGAAATAAGGTCACATGTTTTCCCAAATATGAATGTTATTAAACTCCAATCTGTCCACATTTGTCTAGCATAAATAAATTTTTTGAAAGTCAGTAATGTTCTTTTTTTAGTTGAATATACAATATTTTAAAAAATGGATGCACTTACATTTTAAAGGGACTTTGACACGATTTTAGATCAAAATTTTATTTTCTATTTTTTGTATAAAATGGTTTACTTGCGCATTTTGAATGATTGACCAAAATTTGAATGTTAGAAGTCAAGTTATAAGAGAGATACAGAGGTAAGAATTCATTGTTATGTAAACAAAGCTCTAGTCTTATATTTGTTTACAAATAATGTAAAGTATGAAATTACCATTTCTTTGGCAAAATGACTCGTGGCAAACAAGATAAACTGATTCAATGTGTTCATATATAATACTATCAACAGAAGAAAACAACATTTGATTGAAATTTATACCAATAAAACACCTATGTTAACAATAACAAGGATCGAGCTTTCTTTACAAATCAAAGAATTTCAAA